>KK120989.1:412332-461444 GCA_000611955.2 Stegodyphus mimosarum | reverse complement strand
AATGACGTAATCCTACTGCGAATATGAGCATCTGGAAGCCCAAATTTGAAATTTGGAATTTGTTTTTATTACCGATTTCATATTTTGTAAAACTTTAACGAATTTCTTATTAACAGACTCAAGGATTTCAAAGCGAGCAATGGCAACGTTGTAGAAAGAAAAACATGTTTTATCTCCAGCACGTGAGACTGTGTATCGGAAATTCTAAAGATATGCTCAATTTAAAATCATATTGCGATATTGCTCTTGAACTGAATTTTATGGTTTGTGAAGAGCATGACATTTAATAAATAAAGGTAGCACACAAAATATTAAAAAAACTCTCCTTTGGACCCACGACTTTTTCCAGGACCAGAAAAGAATAGCAGAAAGTTTGGCGACGATAACCATAGTAGTGACTAAGTTATTAGAGGACAAACAAATACACTTTCTTGTTTATATATGTAGATTAAACTAAATTATTATACTAGTGTAAAATTATTATAATTATAAAATAAAAAAATTATAAAATAATAAAATTTGCAGTGTAATGCATTGTTATTAAATTTCCGCATTACATTTTATAATAAGTCTATGATTTTAATTAAATATCTGATATATGACTTTTTTGTACGCCCTATTAAGTTATACACATTTTTTGCTGCAGCAATAAACAGGTATTAAATATTGTTACATTTACAGCAATAAACTGATATTAAATACTAACTACATATATCAACTGTTATAATGTTAGATATTTATTGTTAGACTAACTACATATATAAATTGCTATAGACAAAGAACCTCCTTCCAACCGTCTTCTGCATTACTTTATGTAAATTATACACTTTTATTCTTTTTGTTACATTCTGTAAATTTCTGTCAAAGAATTGAATTTCAACACAATTTATGCATAGTGCGTTTACAAAGTTTTAGAACTACTTACTTTTTTGGAAAAATTCAGAAAACTTGCTAAATGATAATCGAAAGCATTTTTTACTTTGACATCTCAGGTTGCCTTTCCTAAAATAATATCTGGGGATGAACAGAAATTTTTATTACAGTTAATAGTTGCTTTGTTTCGGTGAGCATCTGTTGTCATGGATTCGAAAGCTGAGCATCCAGTGGTAGCAAAGTTTTATTTTAAAGTGAAAAAAAAGCAATGGGAACATTTGAAACATTATAAAAAGCATAAATGAGGATCAAACTCAAATCTGATCTAACGATTTTCTTTTGGAGAAGATGATTTCATGATGAACGCAAATATGTAAATTAGGAACTTAAAAGTGGTCGCCCTTAACAGTCTCGAATAGATGAGAGCATCCAGAAAGTTCAACAGTTGTTGCTGAAAAGTCGTTGCTTATCTCTTCGAATCATAACTGAAGAGCTTATCTTTAGTTAGATACTGCTCAAAAAAGTTTCGGGAAAGATCTTAAAACAAGAAAAAATTGTTCTTGTTTTCTGTTTTATAATGATCAGCCATCACGCAATTCCACTTCTGTTGAGCATTTTCTAGGAAAGAAAAGAGTCATGTTTCTCGAGTACCCCTTTATTCACGAGATTTGGCACCATACAAACTAATTTCTGTTCCATAAAATAAAGTCTCATTTCAATGGTCATTTATTTTAATAGCACTGAAGAGATTCAAGAAATCATAATCAAGCCCTTAGACAGTGTTCCGAAGCATTGAGTTCTACCAAGGAATCAAGCAGTTGCGTGAGCATGCGTTATCATCCTATAATCTTACAATCACTGTATGATTTTACGAGGACTGTATACGGCTTAGAAATAAGAACGTGGTTTTCAACTTCCGATTTTGTATGAACTTAGTCATGAAATTTTATAGACGCTCTGTTTACACTAACTTTTAAAGCTGTTACGAGCCTCAGTATTGCAAATTAGACTGCTCATTAGAACGTCCATTTTATAAATTCAGAATATCCCTAGTTATTCTATTAGCTACTTTATGTTTTGGTTGGGTCTGAGTAAAAGTAGATTCTTCCACTAGTAAAACCTGCAGCTAAAATCTCAGCATGAGTCTGCTATCCTTCCAGTATCTTGCAAAAAATTAAGAATTTCTAATAATTAGTTTTTTCATAAATTTGGAATAGTCAACAGATAATGGATACTGACGACGAAAATATTTTTTAATTGATTAAATTTTCTTCCTGAATATTACTAAGTTGATTTCCCAGAAAAAGCAATTATGTCTGTCTCCATTCTAATTAAAACAGAGCAGAATTTTTGTGAAAGATCGAGTTAATTAGATTGTAAATTAAGATCTTAATATAAATGAGTAATGCCAGTAAAAAATATTTTGAAAAGTTAAATTTGTCAATAAACCTTAACGACCCTCTTATAATATATTTGCAAGAAAATGTTATGATTACATAGTAATTTTCTCTAGTATCTACGAAGCAACTGGCATGAGAAGTCGATTTAATTGGTTCATCTTCCGCCTTAGGTAGAAGATTGCGAAATGTTCCAATTCCATTTGTTTTCTTTCATCATTTAAGACTCTGTGATGGCACTAGAAATAAATCATTGATCTCTGATTAACAGGAGCACGTTCGAAATAGAGATGAAAGCGAAAGAAATGCACAGCTGTCATTGATGTGTGCTATTTATTGTGTGACCCCTGTAATTTCTAACCAATTAGAACCTGCCGAGGTGTGAAATAATTTGCACCACCAGATGGCGCATCTGGGTAAAAGTCAACGCTTGTTTAAAAGAGGTTGTCCGCGGGGCGAAGCAAACACGTTGAGAATTTTAATTGACGTTCTTTACAGCGCGAAAACTTTTTAATTCCTATCTTTCTGATTCGTGGATCTGGATAATTTTTTACCCCTACAGCTGCAAATGTACTTAATAATTCTCAGTCGTAATAGCTATACTGATGCATAGAACATTCTACTAAGATTTCGGAACACAAATTGTTTCCTCACATACAAAGAACATTAATTCGAAGTTTCTTTATTAGTCTGTAAATATAGGGTGAGGTGTATCATCTCATCCATTCTGCCAGATGATAGCTGCCGAAAGCGTTGATGCCTTATTTTTAAATACTTAATTAAGTTGGTGTAATTTGTTTCGCGTTAAAATTAATGTATGGTGCGTGAATATCTGGTCAAAGAAAATTCTAAATATTGTAGCTGCATGATAAAGATATAAAGATGTAATAATAACAGATGGCATCCTGCAGCCGAGTTTAATTACTTTCCCATTTGTTCATGGCGGCAGTGGATCTTTCTATACGAAGGAGGCCACCATTATTGCATATTTGAACATAAAAGAAAAGCGGATATATTCTAATGCAAATAACTCTGGAGAAAGCTGGCATGCTACAAAAGTTATTTTGTGTCATCTGCCTTATAAGTTGGTCAGTGGAGGCAGCTACCGTTGATGACATGATTTCGAATCCTAACGATGTTTGTGATTATCGAGTTATTGTGTAACTCTGTAATTTCTAGCCAGTTATAACCGGCCGAGGATGAAATCATTTGATCCTTCATTTCTGTAAGTTTAACGTACAAGTGAGGTAACAGGAAATCTGTTGGTCTGAAGTCATATTTCAGAGAAAAACAGAGCACGCAAATTTTGGATATCCCTGAGTGTCCTCTGACAAAATTGCTGGTTTGTTTGAGAACTGTAGTCGTTCCCAGACCCAGCTGCATTTAAGCGAAATATATGTACATCTTTAGAGTTGAAATTAGCCGATGACAGACTAGGTAAGCATCACTACTAACTCCTCCTAAGTATGATGTCATAATATTGCAGGACATGTGCATAGTGTCTGTAATAAAGTTAAGGCCAATTTTCCTCAAAGTCTCATCACAAATTTAGAATACTAAGCTCTAATTTGACATACCAAATCTAATTAATTTCATAAATACTTATGTTACGAAGTATACCTGTAGAATATACTACAAACCAGCTCGCAGAAAATATTTCAATTGCTACATGATGGAATACATAATAAATAATTTATCCAGAAAGTGTGAGTTATAACTTCTATCGTAAATGGAGTTTCTTTGCGATAGTACTTCAATATAATTCTGGTAATACCTAAATATGCCGCCCAGAAAGGAAAGTGATTAGTGACTCTGACTGACATACCGAAGGGCCCGAGTGCGAATCACGGAGAAAGCATGGATGTAATTTGTCCGTCCTTCATAGGAGGCGACGGTGGCCCAACTATTAGATGCCTCCATAATAAAGAGACCACCGCTTCCAGCTGCAGTAATGGCCAATGCTATAAACGACTAGAGCCCGCCGTTAAAGGAACTTCAGGTCTTGTTACATCGTAATTGTGGACGGAGTTATTGCTGAAGCTTGTCTGGATTGCCACAAGCCAAATTCAAGCGGTTGTCCTAACAATGTATACTTTGCGTAATGCGACCTGGCTGCAGCATTTACGGCGTTCTAGTACGTCAGTACGATTGGCGCCTCGAATACAGTAAGCACATTAATAATTTAGCTCGAAATATACTTTTATTTAGTTGTCTCTGAGTAAAACTTGGGCGGCGTTTTTTAAAATTCGGCTTCCTAGACGGCCGCTTATGTCGGTCCTGGTCATTGGTGTATAATCATTGATTTATATGAACTTGATTCTTGTACTGTGATTTCACTCATTCTCTAACATTTTCGCAATAAGCCGAAAGGAATACAATTCTTGTCTAGCAAAAAACAGTTTTATGTGTTATCTTCTCTGATATGAAATGAAACAGTAGAAGGAAGAATAAATCCTAATTTGTTTTGAACTACTGTGAATAAAAGTACTGAACTACGATGAATAAGTATCTCCATAAATTCATCGTTCATAGCAGTTTTGAACTACTACGAATAAATATCTCCAAAGTATAATCGATCTTCTATGTGGGCCGACCAATGGTTAAATGGCTGCACATGCAAAATACTCACAGATTCTGCCCTATTACATGTTCGGCGTTTGAACGTGATGGCTTCGTTAGATCTTAGCAGTATCCTTCATATGTAATGTAAATTCAGGCCAATTTTCTATAAAATTTTAATCCTAAATTAAAAGTTAAAAAATTTAAAGTGTATATTTGACCAAGGAGGATGATCTGTTTCGTTTATTTGTTATATTTTTGCACTTCTATAACCTTATATTAAATTTTATTAGAACTGATAAAAAGAAGAGAAAAATTTCTGCAGTTATTTAGAAATAGAAATTAAAATGAATGCGAGCCATGACACCATACTAAAGATACAGTTTAAAGATCGATTTCAAAATTAGCTTTTTTTAGATCCAATAGGTTGGGGATTAGGCAGCAAGACATTACAATAAATGCATGAACTGATCGCGCGGAACTCATGTATTTCCACAGCTTTCGTAATTGGGTTGAGCACTTTTTTTGCGAGTTATCGAAGTCTTTTTTTTTTCTTTTCTTTTCTTTTACTTTAGGCAACCGTCGCCTGTCTAATGAGAAAAGTGGCAGCTTTGGAAAGTTTCTCGCTGCGCGAGACTTGCTCGATGAGGCGAGACGAATCGGACAAAAACACGTTTTTAAAAGGTGAGTTTTCCTCTTCGCAGAAGGCTCAGACCTTTAGTTGTATTGCTTCACTTTAAATTTCGTTAGAGCCAAGTTTTGCCCTTATCTGTGCTAATGGAATAAATATAATTAATAATAATTAGTAATTTAACTCAACTTGTCATTAAGAGTAGCTATGACTAATATCGGAAAAGTTAGTTGTAAAATATTTTTTTTTCTGAGGGGGAACGCAATTGATATGCTTGTATATATAATAAGAAGAACACATTAGTATTTATTCAAGAGATAGATATAAACACCTCTCTCCGTGTATGTATGGGAGGATTTAGATGGTTATCGCCATCTAATTCATGTGATAAATGTACACATATTCGTGAAGAACTTGCCGCAATCCTGGTAAGCTGAACTCTTTTTAATTTGTAAATAAAGCTTTCATTAACCCGGATTCAGTTATGATTTCATTTACTTTTGATTGGTTATTCGAGTTTCGGTTTTTAAAATTTAAAATTGTTATTGGCTGAAGTATTATCTAAGTGTTTGCATCATATTGTTAGAAACAGTACCTTAATTGTGCAATTTAATGGTGCTTTATGGGGAGTTGATCCAAAGTATTTTAATTGCTCAATTATTTAAATTTTTGATAATGTCGTTATATAATTTAATGCTAAAAAATTCCCATTTAAACTGAAATTTTATACAATTTTTTTGCGGCGAATTGGATAGCTTTGTGAATGCAACAACTCAGTATAGATTAAATCAGAAATTCATTTAATTACCCAGCTGCATGTAACACCAAATATGAAATTCGCTTGTGAAATACTTTATTATTTCCATTAACACTGAAAAGGCTGACAAATCATCTCATAAACAAAAATCCAAAAAGTTGAATCACATCTTGTTTAAAAAGTTTTTAAAAAAATCTGACAGATGTCGAATTAGCGAAAGGGACGATGAACAAACCTACCGATGGACCATGGTTTTAATCCAAAACCACAGTTCCGCAAACGTGCTTCTGAGTGTCCCTTGATTCTTTTCCACAAAGAAAAAACAAAAAACTCATACATGATATTTTTTACTGGAATTAATCAGGAAATGCTACTTAAACTGGTGTAGATACATTATTTATTACTTTCACACGGAAAATGTTTTCCATCAACGTTCATTCCATAAGTAGTATGAAAAGGAAAGCTGCGTTTTTTCATATGTACATCGTGTCTTGAGCATAATTCTCCTTTTACTGTTACTAAATTGCAATAGTTCTTCAGGACTATATTTGTGTAACAAATAAGAACTAATTATTTCTTCCATGAATTCTTTTAAATTTCGCAAGACCATAGGAGCGAAAAACGATCCAAGCTGCTCTCGGCTCCCCGACACCTCTCTTCAAATCTAACGAAAAACTTAATACTCGTGGTCAAAAGCTATAGCGATGAAAATAATCGAAATATGAGGTATATCCTCACAATTATGCAAAATTCCTGTGAGAAGGATTATTTTTGAAATGAAGCAGTTCAGAGGGATTTATTACACACACTGGCTAAGGAATTAGAAATCTTTGAGATTTTCATTTGAATGCGTGCTAGGTAGGAAGTATGCAAATTGTTTTTTTGACGTTGGTTACATGTGGCTAGAACGCTAGTATAAGTTAGGTGTAAGAGTGCTTTTCATGATGAAAGAAGTAAAATATAAAAAAACTACAGAACTTTCACCATTTGGAAAAAGGTTTGTTGGTGCCGGTTTAGCAGGGGCCTCGATTTCGAAGATAGCAAATCTCACTAGGTTCTCAAAAGCTGGAATCAGAACCCACTGTCCTTCTCTAGAAGACGTAACTGTGGCTCGAGAACAGTTTCTAAGAGAGATATCGGCGTCGTATCCGACGAACTGCAAGGCATAACAGGTATTCTACTATGTTTCACCTGACACAGATCGTCAACCAAGGCGCTTCCCAACAGATTTCAACACGAACCATGCGCAGAAAATTGCTGAGGATAGGAATGCATAGTCGGGTGTCTGTGAGAAAACCATTCATTCCTGCCCGGCATACATGAATTCATTTGCAGTGGTGTAAGAAGACATTGGACATCTGAGGATTGGAAACGAGCAATGTGGTCGAATTTTAAATTTTGAGAAATTTGGTGAGACATTTACGGAGAAATTTAAGAATTCATCTTAGCGCACGTTTTTCAGTTTGCTCGGAGAATAATTCTCTTGGCGAAATTCTTAATTTATGGTAACCTATCTCCTTTCCTTTTCACTGTGCATGAGAAGAAAAAAAGTTCATCTTTTATTCTTTGCAAATAATTTTAAGAAAGTGCGTAAACCACATTTGCGATGTTATTATCACTTATAACAAATATGTCAAATTTCAAAACGCGCCAATATATAAAATAACATATATCTTCGAAAGTTCTGAATAAGAAACTCTAGTTTTTTGCAGGTACGCCTAGAAATACATCTACTTTGAGGTGATGGTAAAACTTTCATAGGTTGAAAATCAATTTTTTTTCGAAAAGTTTATAAAAACTACAAAAAAATACGAATTTTAAAAATAAATCCGAAAATACCTGCGAAATTTATTTGGATTGAACCTAAGCTTTGAACTTGTAAGAAGGAATCAAGTAAGGCTAATAAAGAAAAAGGTATTAACATTGAAGACCTAATTTTTTAAAAACTACTCGTGCGATTTTTACGAAACTTGGCACTTTGGCATAATATAAATCGTAGAATCGAAGTGTAAAAAAAAATTGTATGTCATTTCAGGAAAAACCTGATTTTGTGTCAGAATACCTATGTTAGAACAATGCTGTATAAAAATCTAATACATATCTTAAGTTTCGCTTTCGAGACATGGAAATACGCAAGTTAAATTTCGTCAATCAGCCCAGTAGAACGAGAGCCACAGAACTGTCCCCATTTTCTTTCAAAGTGTGCATAATTTGACTTATCACACCACTGTCTCAAATGAAATAGCCAATAATTTTTCCGTCTTTGTCATTAGGAAATAAGCAGTTACTCGTAATACGTTCTTGTTAATTGTTCTTCATCTCATGAAACAGAGAGTTTTGTTAGTATGTTCAACAAATTTGAAATGTATATTAACTTCTACTCTTGTCACAATGTTACCTACATTAAGTAATATAAATTTTTCCTTGAGTTATTTAAACTATGTGATGAATTATAAACTTTTATAAATATTTTTTCCTACATTAAAGATTTTTACTTTCTATTTCTATAAACACCAGTTGACTACATCCAAAAGTTTTAAAACTGTTGTTTCAATCGTTTCTAATTCGAAGAGATTTAAGCACAAACAGCGCTATTAATATCTGCGAATGGATTAATTTCAGCAACTAATTAGTATTACGTGGCAGCACTTCTTCATTTGTTTACAAATAATCATTTATAAACAAAAATTTATTCATTGCATTAAAATTAATCCATATCTGATTCGCGAAGAGTCGTTTTCGATTTTCAATCCATTCGTTAACCTAATCAGTGGTTTTAATCGAAATCTGAGTTTTCAAATTGAAAAGCGCGTTTCTTAGTGAAGTCCTTTCTGTCATCATTTCTGTTATTATTATTATTTTATTATCAATATCACAAATGCGTTGTTTTATATATATATACTGTTTTAAAGTATGAATTATGTTTGAAAGTAACCTAAAATTAAATTTCCATATTAAATTATGATTTACTCTAAGACTACTGTAGAAGTTTATTAATGTGAATGTTTTTTATTCACAGTAAGATAATTTTACATTGCATATTAGCGAATTATTTTCAGTAAAGTTTTAAACAAGTAGAAAATCAATTGCTGAGTTTCCGAGTGAGTTAAAAAATGAAAGCTTTTAAATTAGATTATAACAAACTGCTTGAAAATATAGGCGTAGTTCTAAATAAATTGTATTTTACCAAATGTTTAACAGAGCATGCAAAGACAATGGAAATCAAGAAAATGTACGGCTTAGTTGGGTATAAGTTTTTTTTTTTTAATTTGTTTGTTAATCACTACATGTTTGAAGTCTACTTGAGCTATAATGTAAGACCTCGTGATGGGCTATGAGAGAAACTGACTCATATCCATCCAAAAGCGGTATCAGATCGAGGACTTTGGGAGAAATTTACACTACGAGCAACTTCTTAGCCAACTTCTCCCATAAACTAAATTACGAGTCACCAATAGTTTAAGATGATTCGGCTGCTAAATTCCCATGATCCTCTCCCTTTTCTCAAATTTTGATGTACCTTCCTAGTTATATTTTGTGTCTAGAAAGTAAAAGATCTGGACTTATAAAAATTTGCTTCTAGCACTGTATTGTCCTAAAAATTGACAAGTCTGATAAGATTCTTATATGCTAGAAAAGGCGCGAATATGCACCCGCTGAATCCATCCAAGGTCGATTCATTCAGGTTTTGATTTTTTCCATTCGTCCGTTAGGAGACAACGAGAAGTGTTTCAAAGTGAACTTTAAAATAAATATTCTAGTTATAATAATAATACACATTAAATTATAGCAGATGTGCATTCATGCTGTAATTGTATCATATAGCTATGAGTTTGAGACTGAATAATAATGATTCTTTCTTTCTTTTAGGTAAGTAGAAGACTGCTTCTTGTCTTGTTGAAACATTGTTCATAGTGGTATGTTGAATATTTTTCTTGATGGTATTTTATCTCCATTAAACGTAAGTCTAACCTGGAAGCTATAATTCTTTTTAACAACTTCAGTATTATGCAGTAATTTATTTCAAAACTTGAATAGACGTTGAGTGCTTTATGTGTCATTTGTAGTTGTTTTCTGCCGTGGATTATAAATGGTCTTTGTATTTTGGTAATCTATCAGTCTGCTCTTTCAACGAAACTGGTGGGATTTTCGGCAAGTTTCCAAATCTGAACAGAATTGATTACTTTCAATAAAAACAAGCATATGGAAAGATAGTTTAAATAGCATAATTGAACGCACGTATGCTTTACTGCAGTAGAAAACAGCAGGAAGAGAAATGTGGCAACTATCCATCACTTTACTACCACGCACTGCTTCGTGGATTCTTCGACCACAAGCGAAGTTTTAAAGCTTCTACAGCGACCTAACAACAGCAGCATCCATTTCAACGATGACAGCGCCCCTTCAGGCAGGCGACATTTCGCGTAGGCCAATTCTCATCATCGTTAAAAGCCTTTCGACAAGCTGAGGGTCAGAGATTTATTATATTCGGAAAAGGACATGCGCTTAAACATTAATTCTCCGGCCAATTTTTATTGCTGTTTAGTTTGAAGTTTTCATGCTCTTCGATGGCTTCTTTCTTCCAAAGGCTTCAGAAAAAATTGACAAAAGCTCAGTGGAAATTGCACGCATAAATAATCTAGAATAGAAATCTAATATTTAATATCTGCCATTTATTTCATTGCTATTGCAGTTCAAATTTGGCACATTAAAATATACTCAATTTGTTTTAGTTAAGGACAAAAGAGTAAGTTTACAAATTACGAAAATTTTAATTCGAAAAGCGGTCGAACCAGAAATATTATGAACAAACCATACACCACTCATCTATAGAAGAGGAAAATCAATGCTGTCCTTCCCCCCCCCTCCGGAAAAAAAAAGAAGAATCAGCAACAAGATCAAACAGAAAAAAAATTGATTAAATAAAACAGCAGTTGAAACAGCTTGTTATTAAAACGTCGTAGCCTTTCCTTAACATGTTTTCTGCAAAATTAACTTTTTAAATTAATTGAATTTTTTAAATTAAATTAGGATAACCCGATTAGATAGGAAGGTAATGACGAAATTAGATGCTAATCAATTTTCTGTATTTTTAAAATGCTGTAGTTGCCCTCAGAGACCAGTTGGGAACTCTTCCGTGTAAAAACACAACTCTTTGTATTATTTTTCATAAAAATTTAACGAACACAATAAAATGACATAAATACAAATAAAATTATAATCTTAAATATTTGAACTGTGTAGGTTCCCTTCGCCGCTCCTAAGACAAACTAAATCAATTTATTAATAGTACATTAATCCTGCCTATCACAAAACGTAAAATTGGTTAATCTTTTATTTTTTAACTCCTAGCTGCTGATCCTTATCTTCTTTTTAGCTACGAAATTAACAAAAAATCATTTATTTATTGACACATAAATAATAAAATTACTTCGATAGGAAAGCATTTACATATTTTCTATCGGAATTGAAATTCCGTTTGATTAGCAAGCAGATACCAGATTTTTGTAATTAGAGTAAATTTTTCATAAATTAATATTGCATCAGTCGAACGTTGATTTTATACTAAAAGTTTTATGTTAAAAATACCTTTTTTATTTTCATAAAAATTATCTTATTATTTACGTATCTAAAAATATCTTCTCTGTGTCTCCATTTTTTTGCATTTTCCAAGTACTATATAAATTGAAAAACTTCATTTGGTAGTTTTTCACTTTCGCCTATCTAAATTTTTGTTTATTTAAAAAGTTAATTTTCCGTAAGGTTCTTAAAATTTCAGTTTTACTTTGTTGCTTTCAATTAAATTTTGCGCTATTAGTATATGTTTAATTTGGAAGTGTGAGTTTCTATCTATGTTATATTCTGGGAACTTACTGTGTTAATGTATGTGTTGACACTAATGTAATAAGGGGGAAGGAAAGAGGATTAAGGTGACAAATTAAATTGCTAATTCTCTGAAAGTTATAACTGCTTCCTGTTTAAAATGTTTACAGATTTGCATTTATTTTGTCTGTATGTGTTTGTTCAAATTTTAAAAAGAGTAAAAAAAATTTTTGAAAAAATATTTCAGCATTTCTGGACTTTATGTCAGGAATTAAAAGCTCATAAACTTTGATGTATTACTGCGGCACTTCTCTGGGTCTTTGGATTACAGACCTAAAATTTTCACATACTGTAGTAAATGCGCCAAAATACAGATTACTGAAGACCAACAATTAGACACTACATAAGATCTTTGCAGCAGTAAAATTTGTTATTGCCAATTAAAACTGACGTAGCAAAAACTAGTTTTTTTTATGATAGACCACGCAATATTTAATAAATTATTACAAATGTAAAACATTATAAACTTTAATTCAAAATTTAACAAAAATATCATTATAAAGAATTATCACAGAAAAGGTTGCAAATATTATAGAAAATACGATCCTTACAATTTCGAAAATGCACTTCAAAAATTATTATAATGAGCTTCATTTTAGGAAGTTTAAGCATAAATATTCAGTTTTACTTTCGTTTACCTTCAACGGTTATTTTCTCTATCACTGAGGTTCAACCGAATTATGCTTCATCAAACTCGCGTCAAAGTTCTTTTGTTGACCAGGGTTAGGAAATTCAGTCTTTTCTGCTAACGAGATCCGATTCAGAAATATATGTATGGGTATATGTGCATGTATGAATGTACGTACCTATGTATGGGTGTATACACACACATATATACATACATACATTTCTGAATCCGGTCCCATTAACAAAAAAGTACCAGAAATTCCAGAGCTGATCGATCATGCTGCTACTACGTCCTTTTTGAGTTTTTGCGTGACGTTTAACTGTAAAAACTGTATTGATATGTATCAGAAGTTTTCCTTATCATATAAAGCAATGTTTTTTCAAGCATTTTAACATAAGGACCCACAGTGGTATGGCTGCGAATATATACAACCCACATGCACATAGTTGCTTTCAAGAAAAAAGGAAAACGTAAAAGACGTTTATGAAGCAAATGATGTAATACTATATATCAGTAATGAACAAATATGCATAATTAGCAATAGTTAGCCTACAATGACAGAAACCTATGCTATAAAATAAAACAAAAAAATTCAAATCTTTCCACAACTCAATAAAAATTGCGTTAGGGACATGAGCCCACACTTTGGTAATAACTAAGGTAAAAACGCATTAAAGTTTTAAAACTGAAGTTTAAAATTTTTTTACATTTACACAGGGGGAATCTGAAAAAGTGGGTAAAACTTTATCGAGTGACAGTAAGCAGCTATACGAGCAATATTCGTCATAGAGTGTATGGTCGGAAGCAAACGGCGAGTCGCTAGGTGACATTGTAAATAAATGGTATAAAAAGGGTCGGTCCTCGCTGGTGGAAATACGACAATTAGAGTCTTCGACTCTGACTATTATCGATCACTCGCAAAATTTTTAGGTGATTTGGCTATGCCTTTTTATACCTATAAAATGAACAAACAGTGAGAAGCCAATAAAAGCTGTAATAAAGAAATTATCACGAAATTCTAAGGAACTTAAAAGAAATAAGGAAGGCAAGAAAATATACCAAGTTAAAAAAATTAGAGGCCTAGATGTTGCCATAAAATCTTATAAATCTCGCCCAGGTCCCGTGCAGTACCGTTAGTGCCAGAGTTGCGGGCACTCTCGGGACAAATGTAATTATAATCCCAGATGACTTAAATGTGCAAAACCGCACGAAACTTATGCCTGTAAAACAGACTAAAAATGACAAAGATAAACCTCCAGTTTGCGCCCTTTGCGGCGAAAATCATGTTTCATCGCACAAGGGTTGTTCAAAACATCCTTTTAACATTAAAAAACAGATCGAAGCTTTTAAAGCACAGAAAGAATGATCAAACCACGGATTATGCTTCAAATGGACGAGGAGATATACTTGATATTGTGTTAATGAAGAACTTAGCCAATATCCCCAATTTTGAAGTCTTTAACGAATTATCCTCAGACCACCTTCCTATCATTTTCGAATTTTATGATTTTTACCCACCTTTTCCCAAAGCTACAACTAGAGTCAACTGGCAAATGTTAATTCCATAAATAGCCATGCTTCAATGCAGCAGTGCAATGACATTGAAAATGAAATCACGAAACTTAATAATACGATGCAAACCGCCATTAAAATTTCTACATATAGTATTAAAGACAAGAACCCCTATGGTATCCCTGAGAATATTAAAAATATCATTAACGATTGTAGGTTAGGTTATTTAATTATGGCAAAGCACACGAGGGCTATCTGCCTAAAGGGAGGGATGCCTTCGTGGAGGACTTTCTAAGGGAAACTGGCTCGTGTACACGTTACACATGGGGAAAACCACGAAAACGCCCATGCAGCCAGCCCGTTCGCGGGATTCGAACCTCGGACCGAACTACAAGTGTTCAGCGTCTTTACCGCTCGGCCGCTGGTGGGCCCATTAACGATTGTAACAGACACCATAAAAGGGGGGCAAATCTACGGCGATCCTATTGAAAAACGGCAAGGTAATTATCTTAATAGAAAAATAAAAGAAGAAATATCAAATCACAGATCCCAAATGGGAGATAATTTACTTGAAAACATTGATTTAACGCCGGACACAATCTGAAAAATTGCTAGATCACTGCGGAATCCCTCAGCCAATCAGACGCATTCTATCAATCATAGGGGTCAAACTTTTCACTCTGAAGAAGAAATCGCTGAACTCGCCGAGGAACTTAGACAAGTTTTTGACAAACATTCTGAAGAAAATTCTGAACATGAAAAGGAAATTACTTTCTCACTCAATAGTATCCTCAACAGACCGAATACTAATTTCATCTTCCCTGCATCTCCTCAGGAAGTTAAGAGAATAATTAAGAATTTAAAGAAGAGAAAAGCTAAAGGTTACCACTTTATTTCCAATGAAGCCCTTCAAGCTCTACCCAATAGATGTATCGTTTTAATAACAAATATCTTTAACGCCTGTATTCGGCTATGCTATTTCCCATCTCAGTGGAAACACTCTATTATTGTCACTATTTTGAAACCTGGAAAGGATCCAAAAAATGTTAAAAATTATCTATCCTATAAGTCTTTTACCGGCACTGGGAAAAGTTTTCGAACGAATTCTCAGTGCTCGGCTTACGAAACATCTTGAAAGACTGGATTTAATTGATGAAATCAGTTTGGATTTCGAAAAGGGTACTGTACTACCTATCAGATCTTGAACCTAATAGAATTCATTGCACAGGAATTTGTCAAAAAGAGTGGAGTAGATGCATGCTTCCTCGATTTTGAGAAATCTTTTGATCGAATGTGGCACGCAGACTTACTACACAAGCTTTCTAACTTCTTATTGCCAAACAGCTTCATTAAATTCATTTATTCCTACTTAAAGCGAAGAACCTTTTAAGTCAGGTCAGGAGATACTCTATCTTCCAAAAACGTTATTTTCACTGGTGTCCCACAAGGGTCCGTTTTAGGCCCAATATTTTTTACAATATTTATCTACTATATGCCAACAACTTTCTCCTCCAATATCCTAAAGTATGCTGATGACACTGTCGTACTTACTAGCTCCAGACGTCCCCAGCATGCTCTGGACAAATTACAACTTCAGGTCAATATCATATAAAAGTACTGTCATGATTGGAAAATATCTCTCAACTCATCTAAATGCTGCATAATTATCTTTAGACGTTACAAGAAAAATCACCCTGTTAACTTCAATATCACCATTAATAACTTCCCTAGTTCCTGTTGCTGACTCTTACAAATATTTAGGAGTCCACATTGATAAAGCTCTCAACTTCAAGACCCATATACAGTATATATTGAATAAGGCAAATGCTGCTTTCATATCCATCTACTCCTTAATAGGCAGAAATGGCTCCTTAATAGACAAATTAAATCTTCGAACGAAGAGAACCTTATATATTACTCTCATTCGGCCAATCATCCTATATGCGTTCCCTGCCTGGGCTACTGCCAGTAAAACTGAAAGGCAAAAGATTAATGTTCTACAAAATAAAATCCTCAGAAATATAGTAAACGCACCATGGTATGTTAGAAATGCTCAAATTTCTAATGATCCCAATATCTAGCCCATGCATGATCAAATTCTGATAAGTGCAGATAATTTCTTTGAAAAGATGAAAAATTCTCCATATACAGCTATCAGAAGCTTCACAGAGTATGATCCTATTGAAAAATATACTGTAAAAGACATCGAACTATCCACCATAATGCGTTATGGTGGTGATGTATGTATTGTATTAAGTATATACATCACCACCATGAATTATACATATTTATGAGAATAATACATAGAACAGAATTAGAATTATACATATAGAATTATACATATTGATCGTAAACTTCGCATTCTTAGTGTTACTCAAGATTGTGTGTGTATATATTCTACTTGCAAAGATAGGACTTTGTGTTAATAAAATCTCTTGCAAAGATAGGACTTTGGTTTCGCTTTCTTATTATTTAACCAAGAAATTTTCAAGTTTTATTTACTTATTTACTATTTTTACTAATCACTTGTACAGCACTAATCGTTAATTTCAAGAAATTTTCAAACTCCCGAAAGTCTTCACTTAACGTGATGTCTCCGTCAATCTACTCATTCAAATCACTGAAGTCATTCAAATTACTGAAGAAGCTAAAGGATCATATCCACTAGCTATTATTGTATATAGGTATTTCTCATCTTCAAATGCTTATTTCATATTTAAAAAGTTATTTCACTCAAATCTCCTCATAGGACTGAAGAACCAATCACATTACTTGCACACGTCATGTGACTTGCATTGCCTAGCGTCACTCCCTGTTACTTAGATCTCACTTCACCTCAGGACGCCATGCATATAGCATGCACATCAAATACTATATTTAATTGTTTATCAATTACTAAAATTATTAACTAATGAGTATATAAACTTAATTATTGATCTCGCCTCTGTGCGTGGTGTTTAACACCTTTAATTTAATCCTATACTGTTAATGGCCATTGGTATAATATTTATGTACGGTAATAACTCTTTAGTAGTTGACTGCCAGCAGCAAAATCAAGATCCAAGATCCAACCCAGATCACCGGATCTCTCGTGTTTGGACTTTTTCCTGTAGGGCCACATTAAAAGCCTAATCTACGAGTGCCTCATTGAAACCTATATGGATCTAGTCGCCAGGATCGCTGTTGTTGCTGACGATATCCGGGAAATGCCTGGTTTTGCAAATGTGCGCTAATCCCTGTACCGCAGTATGAAGCCTGCATTACAGCTGGCGGAAGGCCTTTTGAGAAATTGCAAAGAGCATATTCTGTTAATAAAATGTTTTCTGGAGTATCTCCTCTTATTCTTGTGTTAATTCTTTAAATGTGACAGTGGAAAACTACCCAAATTCTCACCGTTTGCTTTCCGACTATAGATTCTATGACCCCCTAAAGTTTTTGCCACTTGTTCATATTCACGTTGTATACGCTTTACAGGTATGTAAATGTAAAAATAATAATAATAATAAATACATAAATTAATTTTATACATATCCAAGTTAAAAGAATACAGTCAATCAGTACGTCTAAATTTGTAGTTTAACGCTACTTTCAACTGCATAACTATGAGTAAAATCGATATCACTGTTCTTATGGTTACTTAAAAAATTATTCACCTATCTATATAATATTGTGTTCTAGTTTGCATAAACATTTATGCCAGCATGGAGATGAAGATTTTATCCAAGTATATGCTTAGAATTATACATATCAAGCTCTGAAACTGCGCGAGTATTATTTGCTTTTGCGTGACCTTGAAAGAAGCATATCCGTGTGATGCGAATTAGAAAAAACAGTTGTAAGTGTTCCAGTGTATGTTTTTTAACCCAAAAGGGAAATTAGTTCCGAATGGGATATTAGTCTCCAAACGGCATTTTGCGCTGAATCGCTAGAAACTAGGTATCACTTTTCAAATTGTTGCCATCAAACATTATCGCCCTGTATTATATTTAATGAAATTAAATAATGAAAAATCTGCATAAATGTATCCTTGTTTCTCGCATTGTGAAAAAACAACGGTTGCCTGAAAGCATCAAATTTTGAATAGCGTAATCCTCCACTCAAACATTGGATTTTGGAACACGGAATTTTAAATTTCGAATTTGTTTTATTATATATTTCATATTTTGTAAAACTTTAACGAATTTTTATTAATGAACACAACGATTTCAAAGCGAATGATGGCAACACTACATGGAATTTTTTTTAATCTCTAACGCGCGAGACTGTCTGTCGGAAATTCTAAAGATATGCCGTTTTTAAATATTTTGTGATTTTGCTGTTGAATCGAATTTATATTTGGCGTAAGCGCCAAGAACGGGATATTTAATAAATGAAGTATGTACACAAAATATTAATAATAAAAAGACAAAAAAAAGTTGAATAAAGCCATCTTAGTCAGAAAACAGAATATTGATATGATGAACTGAAAAAGACTGAAAAGAACAGAAAAATGTATGACAACGGAAATTCTAAACTTATATTGCTATGCTGGTTTTATAATTTTTGTAATTTTGCTGTTGAATTGTATATGGCGTAAATATGAAGAAAATGATGCTTAATAATAAAGCTAAAAAGATTTTTAAAAACGGGGTTAGTAGGAGTGAGTGTAACAGCAGACTGGTAGACTGCGAGCTCAGTAAGTGTAAGAAACCTTTACGAACCCTTTTGGACGATCTTAAAATCTGAAGACTTTCAGATTTTTTTTTAATCACTTCCAGTAGACTATCTAGTAGTGCGAAAGAATAATTTGTGAAACAGTTACCGATGCTGTTTTCATCACTCACCAAAAATGACCATAAATCTTAAACACCCATCTTATTCTTCGAAATAATCACCATTGTCTTCAGTTACATGTTCCCAACGGACACAAGTTTACAAATACCCTTTTTGAAAAAATCCTTTTTTTTTTTGGAATCCAAAAATTGTGATACAGCCTTTGTGACATCTTCACGTTTTCGGAACTGTTTTTCCCGCTGGTGGTTATCCACGGCCAAAAACAGATAATAGTACGATAGTCTGGGAAATAGGATGGCTAAGACACAACTTCCCAGCCCAGTGTTTGGATGACTTCTTTGATCGCTTTTGCCGTATGAGGTGTGGCATTATCGTAAAGGAGGAGAACTCTTCTTTTGACCTGTGCTGCCTATTTCTGGTGCAGTGCAGCTGAAACTCTTTGCAGCTGTGACGAGTATATCTCGGCTGTTAGGGTTTAGTAGCTTTCTAGTTATTCATAGTGGACTGTACCAGCGCTGGTCCACCAAATGCACAGCATTACCTTCTTTTGGCGTATGTCCGGTTTAGCGGCTAGTGAGACCGAACCAGAGTTCGATCAAAGATGTGACCTTTCCCGCTTATCATATACGATCCAATTTTCGTCACATATCAAAATTTGGTACAGGAACGAGGTTTTATTATGGCACGAGAGCAACAACAAGCAGATGTTCAACAGATGAAGCTTGTTTTCCTCAGACAAAACATGAGAAACCCAGTTGCTTAGTTTCCATGTCATTTCAAGTTTATGAAGATGTGATCGAATGTTTTGTCAGGTACTCCAATCCTGTATGCGAACTACTGGCAGGTTTGATGAGGATTCTGCTTGATTTCCTTCTCCAGCTGGACTTTGTTGAGGGTGGATGGACGACTAACAGGAGGCTTGACTTCAAGGATCTCCTCTCCGGAAGAAAATCGGCTCAGTCTTTTTTGAGCAATCCGCTCACTCACTGATTTCTCTCCAAAACACGGAACAAATTCTTCTAGCCTCGTCTTCAGCTCTGCTTTCTAATCTCATTAAGTAAGATAGGCCTCAAAGTCTCCTTTTACAACGGCATGTTGTTTCGAAGATTGTGCTTCCTACAAAACCGATAGGTAAATGTACAGTACACTGAACAAATCTCTACTGAATAAGATTTGAAAGGAATCTAAACATAGACGTCATCAAAATCCCTTTGAACGCACTAGCACATCAAAAGTAACTGTACTTGAAAACCGAACTTCGAACTTACTAACTTTTTAGGTTACCTGGTATTTCGAAAAAAAAAAGATATTTAAGTGAATGTTGCAACCCTGTTGATAGGCTACGTTTTGTCAAGGAAGTTGAAAGGAAACTAAAATCCAAGTATAGTTGCAGAAAGAATTGTTCCCTGATCTCTATGAGATCTGCATCAGCTTTAGTTTTCATAAATTTTTCTAAACTTTTAAAGTGTTGATAATTCTACAGCAATTGCTTGCAAATTAACTAAAGGCATAAAAACCTTAACCGGAACATAATTCAATCATTTTTAAAGCAAAAAATGCATAATTTACCAACATATAAGAATAAAATACTGAGCTCACCGAACCGAGTAACAGAATAGGTATATGTATATATATATATTAACTAAGTAATAAAGAGTATATTATATCCCGATATAAAAGTTAGTAGAAGTAATCCAGAAACATTCAAAATTGAATCTCGAAAATTATATATATATAATTACAAAACATTTTTTTAAACAAAATATAAACATTCCTAGTATTTTCGCACATTAAGCTGCTGAATAATTATCAGTAAAGACATAAAGTAAGAAATTTAGAACTAATTTTACACAAAGACCAAAAATTGAAATTCATAATTAATAAATTTCAAATAATCCATTAAATGTTACAAAGAGTTTAAAAAATGTTAAAACCAGAACGTTTCAAACAAGCAATACTCCAATTAAAAAAATTAATGAAATTTAAAGAAAAATTCATATAACAGAAGAGGAATTCAATCAACTTCAATGCCACTTCGTCAGGGGTAAGGAACATTGAAATTAATTGTAATCTCTCTGCTACAAAAAATCCTTGCTTTTCTGTATCCAGAATTAGCCGATGAACCATTTCGATGTATTTTAATTATAGTAGTTCATCCGAAAGGCCAGAATTTTCGGATGAACTATTTAATTGACGAACAGTATATATATTAATTTATAATTATCAGTACAGACATAAAGCAAGTAATTTAGAACTACTTTTTCATAAAGACGAAAAAAAAGTTTTATAATTAATATATAATTATATATATTATCAGTCGACGAACAGTTTATTTAATAATCAACAGTTCACAGTAGAGTTCACACAACAATGATTAATTCTCATAGAACTATCAGTTACGATGACATAACTGAATTGCAATTTCTCGAACATTAGTCAAAGGTCCAACTATTCCAGTATTCATCGCGGAGGTACAAGCAGTCTGCTTGCCTTGACAGAACACGTCCGTTCCCTTCCTGTCTGGAAGTCTTCTCTGCGAGCTGCGCAGAGAAATTTGCTCTATTCACGGGCTATATCCCATATATGTGTAGTATTTTAATTGCGTAGGAGGAATCCGGTACTTTTAGCATCTTTCGATATTCGTCATGGCTGAGAAGAAAGTAGTGGCTGAAGGTAAAAGGTATGATGGCGCAGTTGACAGAAATGAATTTGAAAATTCCCAGTCTTTATTTTCACGCATATAAAACCATCTTAGTAGACATTTATCCAATCATAATGAAATACGATGATTTCTATGTACATTGGTTTTTTAAAAGGTATGACATAGGCATTTTAGCAAAGCAAAGCAGTGTGGTCTTGGCAGAACAGAAATTAGGGAAAGGAAGATGACGTAATTACTTGTGAGCGCTATTTATGCCTAGTAGATGCAGAAAGTACTCTAAGCTATGATTGGTTGATTTTAGTTTCAGTTGCTTGGGAATATGTAAGATAAAAAATATGTAAATCAAAATTATAATTAAAACTAACCCCTTAATTCTCCCTCTCAATTCTAAAAATCTCTCTGGATTGCGTCATTTCTTGATCAATACATCTCGCCTGGCTTGCGTAACGCTATGACGTAACTAATTCAGAACCTAAACTCAGTTTTGAGAACTAACCCTTTTCTAAACTAAACGAAAACCTTCCTCTTGGCGAGCTTCCATATTGGATAAATGCACCACTTTTAGCTTTAACTTCTATGCTGCTTGGACGTTATATCTCTCGCTCTTTTCCTATTACAGCAGTATTAAAAAATGTAAATGTTCTGGAAGGCACAATTAGAGTGCCAAATAAGGTGTGTCCACAAATGTGAATTTAAATAAAAATGGAAATAAAACCACCTCGACTGCTAGTTTCTTACATATTACCGTACTACGCAATCAGAATTCTTCTTCAGTATGGATCACGCATCAGCACTGCTCTGTCTTTTTCTTGTTTTAATTATATATATATATATATGAAAATATATAAAATTTACATTATAAATATATATACAATTTACATTAGTTGCTTCCATAGGAGTAGCCGACAACGTAAAAATCCAACATATTACCTCCATTAAAACGTATACTTCCATTAAAAATATTTGTTATTCATATCAGTTTAAAATTTTATCTCTTGTCATTCAATAAAATATTTAAATGAACATAAATTAACATATATTAGTAAATATAAATTAATAATATACTGCTTTTTTTTACCTTTTAAGAAAGGAATAACACCATACAATAGACAAATTATAACTGTTGTCGAATTTATAAATTGGCGAAACTGTGTAGTAAGAAACATGAAAGAAAAATAGACGTGCTTGCAAAGTCCATTATTTAAGTTTTCTTTTTTTTTTTTATTTTAAACTATAAAGAAATTCCTTGAACACTTTACTTCCTGGTATTTTGTGTTTAAAATTTCTTATCGTTATATCTCTTCCTTAAAAATTCGGACATATATATGATGCTGGTGTAAGAAAAGCTTTTGTACTCCAAATCCATCAGTTGTAGTCAGTTTGACGTGCATCTTTTCTCGAGCATTCTTTTAAATCTAGTTCGTTATATCGTCTAGTTGAAGATGCCTCTGAACACTTGTATGGCTGTTGTTACTCTTTTGAATTGAAAATTAGCGTTTGACATGTACATTGCCAGGTAAAAAGAACGCAGTAAAATGTCAGTTCAACATATTTGTTAAGCTGCTGTTTCACAGCTAGTGTTATCTGCAATTCGAATTTTATGTTCTGGAATATTTTCTTTAGCTTGTTTGCAGCTTCAGCTTGGAATAATTTCTTCAAGCTTCAGTTTTGAATAGTTTCTTCAGTTTGCTTCAGCAAAATTTACTCTTAAAGCATTCTGTATTTTGAGCTTGATTCAGCTTTTATTTCTGCGGCAAAATAATTTTTCTCCCTTTGATGGTTGGCTTGTATATGCTAAGCTTAAAAATACCATTAATTTTCTCAGATATCACACAGTAATTGTTATACTGGCCTACATACATATTGCAGCATCCTTCTCAGAAAAAGAGATGTCTATTATTGAAAATTTTGCCATTGGAGGGCAGTTGTTGTTATTGTTAATATAATAATACAGAAAACTTAACTGATGTAAAGGAAATTCCAAGTAATTATTATTTTTACATTTGCTGTTTAGCAGTGTAATTAGGGCTTAGACTGCTTCCTTCTGCTATCTCATCCTATATAACATTATCGGTCAAAACTAATTATTCATATGACTGCAGGATTTTGTATTTTTGTAGGTTATTCTTGTAAAACGAATCAAATGACGTTCGTAGGCTATTTCTATAAAAGGTCAACAAGTAGTGAGACAGTTTGTAATGATAAGTAAGTCGCAAAATATAGCAAATAATTATATAAAAGTTTAAAATAATTCCCACATAAATTTTATTCAAAATGATAAGCCTAAGTTATGGAAAATATTTCAATATTTAAGATCTTCGCTACATTATCGCATTGCTAACAATTCTATGTATGCACCAGTCAATGATATAATGCGAAGGAAATAATTGTTTGTCCCAAATGTCATATCAATCAAATTCTCCTAGCTTAGATTTCTATTCTGCGTTGACAATTTGAATCAGTTTAAAAAGAGAAATGATGTTTTATCTTATATCTTCCCTACAGAAATAAACTTCAAACACAATATCAAAAAAAAATTCTTTATTTAATGAAAATGAGAAATTTCTCTATTCTCTATTCTCTTGTTAGAAATGGAAGTCTATGCCGTATTTTTTAAGCTAGAATGTTATTTATTTTCTTCTTTGTAATTTCATATTTAATTCCCATATTTATTTTTAGGAGAATGACTAGAAGGATTAACATGCCAAGCAAAAATCTGACAGAATTACTTTTTTAATTAAATTATTTTTAAAATACCGCTATATGTATAATAGTTACAGTTTTTTAAAAATTTTATATAGCATATACACCATAACAAAGTAAATTTCTTGGGGAAAATGTACAACTGTCCGTCTTCTAAATAAGTGATAATACTGTTACAATCTGAGAGGAAATTGTCATAGATAATCAGATTCATAAATCAGATACAAATCTGTCAGAAAACTCATTGTGTATAACATTCTCGACAATGATTGCTTTGCCTATTTTGAAGGTTTGGGAATTAAACTGATTCAAGCTGTACACTACTTTTTGATCCAGTACCAGCTAACTCTTGCTTTTCCTGAAAATTAAGGCTTCTGATCTTGGTAAAAGTTAACGGTATAGAAATGCTATCAAAAAGACAATCTTGGATTACCGACGAAAGACGATTTTTGAGAGTAATATGAATAACGGATTGATCATCTTAATAATATGTTATGGTTGTTGGTGATCACACATGTGGAAAAGTGATGAATAAGAAAACTTTGAAGGAAAAGGAATTTAAATTGTTTCGACGATTTTTTCTTCGTTTGCACATGCAGTGAATAAATGTAATAACATATGTGAACATTTCCCCCAGAAAGTATAAATCAGCGAAACTTGTCACAGTCATTTTCATTTTCTAATAATACTATATCCACTTTAGTTAAATAAAATTCACAAATTTCACATATTCCTACTGAGGTTTATTTCTACAACTACATAGTTGTCTATGATAACTTAGCACCTTAACATTAGAATAGCAATGCATTTGCACAACTCATGCTTAATGAGCACAGTGATTAAATATTGTTTGCTACGCATGCAGATAGGTCTTTTATGACGTGTTAAAATGTTTTGCGTGTTTTATAATTTGGTTATTTTATTAGTGGTTGTAGTTTCTACGCCTTCCACACTTCATAAAATGTCTGGTTTATGAAGTGTAACGAAAAGCTGTTCTAATTAGCTTTCATGCCTTGAATTTTAATGCATTTGCGATTTGTTTTATGGGAATATCTTAATCTATTTAGAAGTCCTAAGGCACCTTTTTCACTGGTAAGAACTGCGAATCACTGTGTCATTGTTCTTATCCCGCGAAAAAGGTTTCAAGAGGTATTTAATCCTCATAAAATTGTGTGCTATTAATTTTCCTAAATAAGAAATTTAATAAGCAAGATTTATTTTTATAGTTAGATGATGCCTTATCAATAGTTATCTCATTTTTTAGCCATTTTTAGCTGCCGTAGTATATAATGAAACTGCATACTCATATGCCATAATGAAAGTTTGTGGAAAGTTAAAATTTTATTAACTCAAAAAGGGTTAAGTGAGCCTAAAAAGGCAAAACGAATTAAGCTTTGTACTCTACACAACATCAAATTGTCGGTGATCCTTGGAATTTTCAGAAAATATCTGTTTACTTATATACCGCGATGGTTTCAGTGGCCGTTCTTTATACACTATCCGACTGAAAATGCAACAACGAGAAGGAGTGGCCCGAAAATCATGCAGATTTCAGGGTAGACGCGCGTCGCCGCGTTATGGGAATGATGTGAAATGCGCAGCTTTCCATCACACGTTGAAGATGATATAAGCATAGGAACCTACAGAACGTTAAATTTTTTGAAAGAATACTTAAACTGTGTTTTTCAGCTAAGACGTGACCATTGTGATCATTGATGAACTTACTAAACCGATAAGTGCTCTCTTCCTAGAACTCAAAAGCATATTTCTTAGAAACGTTTAAAATCTTAAGACTGAATACGACCATTTCTTTCTTATGAACTTTTGTTATTTTCTGACTTTAGCCACCACTACGACTTGTTCGCCAGACGTCGGTCATGATAAAATTCATGCCTCCGGGACGATAAGTGTACACAGGTATACCTTTTATTTTTACTAAAGCGATTTGCCATTGGCTACTTTAATTTATTGGTGAAAACTCTTTGTAGTTGGAACCAAATTATGATAAATGACTAAAGAACGTTCAATTTTCGTGCCGTTGTTTCTGAAATCATCAGAGAAAATTTGCTCTTGTCTCAGAAGACGCATGTAATAGCAGACAATTCCTTATGAGGCCGTCGTCAACGGAGGCAGTTCCAACACGCAGACGACTTTACGAGGGGCGTGGTGATTGGACTGAGTAGGGCAGGTTGGTCCATCTGGCAAATCTCAGCTGACACGCACCTAGACGCGTCCACAGTGCACCGGCTGTGGCGATGATGAATGGAACAAGGAAATATGCAAGATCAAGGAGATTCAAGAAATATTCAGGATCAAGGGGTGCCTATGCAGCTAGAGTGACGTCAGCACGCGTAGATCGACGCATCCGCTGACAAGCGGTGGCGCACCCGCAAGCTACTTCAGCTTCCATTTTGCAGCATGTTCAAGACCCCTTGCATGTTCTCATATCGACCAGGACTATTTGGTCGCTTGGTAGCTAGTCGCCTGCATTCATGGCGTTCGTTAAGAAGACTGCCATTGACCCCACACCACAGACGCCAACGTCTGCAATGGTGCCGGGCTCGAGCGATGTGGACGACGGAATGGCACAGGGTCATGTTCTCAGAGGAGTCACGCTTCTGTTTCTCCAATGACAGTTGCCGAGTACATGCGTGGCGTCGATGTGGAGACGGTCCAATTCGGCAGCAATTGTAGATTGCCCCACAGCGCGACAGAGCAGCATCGTGGTTTAGGACGCAATTGCGTACCATCCCAGGTCACCTGTATTCCGTATTCAGGGCACCATGATGGCCCAACGATACATGGATGATGTGCTGTGGCCGGTGACATACTCCTACCTTCAGCGAGTGCCCAATGAGCAGGATAACGCCCGACCACACATTGCTCGGGTCAGCCAACATGCTCTGCAAGGTTCACATATGGTTCCCTGATCCCATGATCACGTTCTCTCACCAAACGAACACATTTGAGATGTTATTGGACGCCATTTGCAGACCCTGGCACTGCCGCGATCAGAAGACGTACTATGGCAAATGGTTGACGCGGAATGTATACCCATTCCTCAGGACACCACGCGTAGTCTCATTAACTCTGCACCTAAACGTGTTGCTTCGTGTATCGTTGCCCAGTGTGGTCTTACAATTTGCTAAGAATTAATTACATATCCAGATGATAGACTATATTTCATCTCTTCAATGATCAACCAATTAGCATACCCACTCTCTCTGTAATATGTAACGATAATTAATAGCAAGAGTAACATTGTTTGATTGAAAGTTTCTTCTTTACAGTCATGTATGTAGCGATATGTCGCAAAGATGTTCATATAATTTGTGATTTTGTAAAATTTTTGAATTATGAACAATAAATGCCGTTGATCTGTCGGGCTTAACTTCGCAGTGGCCGTAGCTGGTAGTAGTTCCCTTCCACTGTGTAGGCATCATTCCGTTAGGTTATACCTTAGGTCGGAAGCCTTCACAGTAGTGCCAAACCTACTGGACCTAAAAAGCTAGAAAAATAACTCTTACTTTCCATTGGCACCTTCACCAAGGTTTTTCAGGACTGCACAACCACTGTTGATTTGAACATAGCTTACGATCAACTAGTAGAAACATGTATAGCAACCTGTCATCAATTATTTAAACTGAAAAAATATAAAGCGCGCTCAAGCGCGTCATGACGGACAGATTCGCTCACGCAAGAAAGGAGCAAACCAAGGATATTAAGACACCAAAGCCCAAGCGGCAAGAGCATCTGACACCCGTCGCGAGCTCTTCGTTAAATACAAAAAATTCCAAGCGGAGTACAAAAGGAAAATAGCAACAGCCAAGCGAACTTATTGCACCAACACCCTGGATAAATATGGCAAGACATTTCATACAGCCACCGATAAAGTTTTCCGCCCGACAATGCGTCCCATTAAAATTCTCACTTCAACCACATATCCAGCTGATATGCTACAATTTGTCCTACGGCACTATTTAAAAAAGATCTACCTAACGAGGACACGACAGGCCAGTCTAGAATTATATCAAACTTCAATAAATATGCTCCTCATAGCCCCTCTCCAGAACCCTCTCCCAGCAGCTCAGAAATAGCCCTCATCATCAGGAACCTCAATCCAAAGAAGGCCCCAGGGCCAGATGGCCTGGACAATGCAGTATTCGAGATGGTCTTCACTATTGCTTCGGAACTCATCATATCATTTTTAACAGCCTGCTGGAATTGTCGACACTTTACTATGCCTACTAAAAAGCGGAGGCAGAACGCCAAGAGTGGACAAGGATCCACTCTTGGCAACATCCTACCACCCTATATGTCCTTTGCCTGCGCTTGGGAAACTTTTAGAGGGGGTCATACTGGGAAGACTGACATTCTTCCTACATCGGAATAGCAGCATTACAACTATCCCAATTTGGATTTCGAGGAGGCGTGTCCACGGAACACGCTATCACGCTCATTGATCATTTGTAACGACTTAATAATCCTAACTTGAATTGATACGTATAATAATTTACACACAATTATAGGTAATGTAACGAACTTTGTTTAAAAATTAGGTCATAGATAACATACGGCTAATACATAATGTAATGTAAAAGTCTAATGTTAAGGTATTCCAAATTTAACGTAGTGCAAATTAAGTTAATTTACTGCATTAATTGTAATACTAATGAATATTGAATGTTATGTAGTATTTGTCAATGTATTTACCTATCAATGTAACATAACGCCAAGCGATGGTAATGGCAAATGCCAAAGTACTATAATGCAAACTGAATTTAGTGTAGTATATATCATTGCATATAACTATGAATGTAATTAAGTGAACTATGTCTTTGTAAGGCAGCTAATGAAATGTTAATATTAGTGTAAACAAATAGCGATTCATATTAACTCTAATATTTCTGCAGCAAACAAATTTAATTCTAACTCGCCGAACATTTGTCAAAAAAACTGACAAAGTATATTTAAAGCTATGACTACATAAATCTGCTTGCGTCCCAAACATGCTCGTTGGACTGCCAGCCCAACCTCTGTGGGCTGCTAGGTTTGTAGATTTTCTACTGATCAGGTGCATAATTCCGTTTAGATTATCCTTAGGTCGAAAGCCTGGTCAGTAGCGCCCAACCTACTGAGCTGTATTATGGTGGTTGCTTGTTAGTTTTTCTACTGGTCAGGCATCATTCCATTCAGGCTTCCGACCTAAAGTAAAACCGTTTAGTGGTGCATAACCGTAACTTACTCCGACGCTGTGTTGAGCATATCATTTCGAAGTAAAGATCACTTATTGTTCATTGCTGTCTCTCTCTGTTTGCCGAGTTTCATCACTTTCTGGCTACCTCTTCTTCATGTTGCATTTTCAATGTCGCTTAGTGTACGTTTCTACTTACAAAGAGAGACATTTCAATAGGACTCCCAATGAATCGAGTTGAACACTGACTGGCTGTTAGTCCCAGGTTCGGTTTGTACGAAAGAGCTGGCTGCACGTTGTTCTCGAATTTTTTTTCTGTGTGTAATATGAATACGGAACAGTTTCAAATAGAAATTCTTCTCAAAGACATCCCTTTCTTAAACAGATAACCCTCGCGTATTTTGCCAGGGTAATTAACCGCCCTACTTGCAGTTAACCGAAGTAACGGTAGTAGAGCCATTTCTATTGACTAACTTACTACGGCAAAGCATGCAAGGGGTAACTTTCTGTTCGAAAGTATGGCTTTATGAAATTTTCTGAAAGAAAACTGGCTCGTATTCACGATATACATGCGTAAAATCATGAAAACAGCATTCAATCAAGGTACCTGCCCGGAAGCCGAATCTAGGATAGAACGCCATTTCTGATTTTTTGTTCAGATTATCCACGGTCAAATCTTTTTCATAAATAAAAGGGAAATGCTCCATATTATACCGATCATTCTTGAAAACGATACCTTTTTTAATGCATTTTGCATAAAACTAAAAGATATTTCTTCTTTAAAATTTTTATTTTTACTTCATTTTACGAAGTAAAGGGAGGACTGCAACCGCAAAACATTTCCGGTACCATATTTCAACGAAAATATCCATTTTGACCACCCTCAGATCGTGGCCTTCTCGAAGGCCACGCTCAGATCCATTTGAACGATTTTTTGAGTAACGTCTGTAGGTACGGACAAAATAAATGACACTTTTTTTTCCGAAACGTATTGTAAAATGGATTTAAAATGGATTCAGAAGAGATTTTTCCGTAATGTCTGTACGTACATACTTATATTGTAGAATTATCAACCATTCAAAAGTTGTTTAAGTGGTACTAATGCTAACGAGGCCACCATTTCTTTACATTGAAAATCTTAATAGAATAGTGAATTAAGTCAGTTTGTGCACCAACTTCAGTGTCTTTTTTCCGAGTGGGACCAAAGGTAAACTTTTAATTTTGTGCATCGAAAATCCTGCTTTCCTGGCAAAATTGCTTGTTTGGCCAGCCTCTCCGCTGGACAAATTGCTCGTTTTTGCGTAGAAACTCTAATTTTAATTGTAAAAATTGTTTTTTAAAACTTTTTTTTACTGTATTTGGTGTTACATCTTTCTGTATTTTTCAATTTTGAATGAAGATGTTTAAAGTTTTTATGTATTTTTGCCTTGTCGCGAAGTGAGAACTTAATTAATCGAATGAGAAATAGATCTGTAATGAAATTCGAGGAAACAATTTTAAATGAAATGCAGCAAAAATGCATATAATTTGAAAGGACGTGCAAGGAAGTCATGTGGTGTCCACATCAGATGTTTATTTGAACCGAATAAAAAAAAGAATGAGCATCTTAAATTATAAAAAATAATCTAAATTTCTTCTTTATCCTATTTGCCATATTTAAGCTGCTAAGAACTACATAGATGATAGATAAAACTGTAGAACTACACAATAATAATTAATAGTCCTTTAATTTAAACACATGAGGATTTAGAAAAACTTTCAATTTAAATGCAGAAAATTAAAATGAAAGTGTCCTAAAAATAATATAAATTTCATATTTCAGAATTTCCTTCTGGAACACTGTCAGCATCAGTGAAAATCTAATAGCCAGTTTTCTCACATTGGCAAAAATTCATGTGACAAGTTTACTGCAAATTGTTTTTAATGTTTTTGGCGATTTATATAGTTTAATAAAAACATTTCTAGAATAAGACAAATTTTAATTCATGTAATCTATCGATGAACACAGACACTTGAGAATCATCTTCCTGGCTGAGCTCTGTTAGTCGTCAGCTGTTTTTGCTTAAAACAGAAGCGTATGAAAATATGTAGTAGATGAAAGATTATATTAAAAAAATGATTTAATGCCACATTCTCAAGTTCGATATGTAAGGTATTTTTCCTATGTATCTTGAATGAAATTGGATTAAAAAATGTTTTTATTTTTAATCAATTTAATTAAGTTGCTAAATACCCGCCCAGACGATATAGTGGCTAGGGAAGCCAACTGCGATATCAAAGGGCCTGGGTTCGATTCCAGAAGACGTCATGGTTGTATTTGTCCATTCCGTCAAGAGGCAAAGGTGTCCTACCTATTAAGTGCCTCCATAATAAAGTAACCACCGGTTCTGGTTTTAGTAGTGGCCAATATCTATGGACGGTTTGGGCCCGCCATTGAGCGAGGAGTTATTAACGTAAACTCCTGCATTAAAATTTCTCGGTACATTTTGATTTTAAAAATCGAAAAATTTTTCACAACACTCAATAAGTTTCGTACCAACTCGTTTATTGACTTAAAATGCCATTGCTCAGAGCTCGACTGAGAACCTATGGAATTTTCTGCTGTACTTGATTTAAGGAACATCTACCCTCAAGCAAAAGAAATTCAGTAACCATTCTGCGATTTCTATGAGACTTTATATTATTTTGCAGTAAATTTTCTGACGAAAATTTTCAGTGCAGAAAACTAAGGCATTCCTTCTGTGAGCGATCCATGTGGTATCGTACTCATTTAGTTAGCAATGGAAAGTTCCATGGTTCAGTTCTGGGCGGACTGAAATTTCGTTTCACGGTTCCCACTCCGAGAAACAAGTTTACTTGTAACATAAATACTCGATTAGGACATATTTTATTTATTACATGATTTAGAGCAGTTAGTTTTGTATAGGAAATGAAAGCTGATAAGAAGATCGATAAGGAGAAAAAATTCATTTACAACTACAGCTTGTCTTCTAAAGCCTGAATGTAGTTAGCTGGCTTTGGTTTGGTTTCTATTGTTGCGTGCGTACGGGTTCATAATGGAATGAATGCACAATTCGTTAAAAAGCTAATAAAATTTATTCTTTTCACAAGAAATGAAGCAAAATACTGAAACTTTAAACAGAACTCGATTCAAAAACAGAGAAACCAATTCTATCTCCCAGCGAATTCGCTACAATCAATAACAGCATTAAGTAAACAAAGAGTTCGTTTAAAACAGGTAGAACTACAACTGAGCCGAGGTGTTTAAATTCGTCTTTTATAAGCTTTTTAATTATTCACTAGAATATTCTGGTAAAATCTATAAATATTAAATGCATGCGCTCTTGTATTTTTACTTTCCCGACGTAGCTAAATCGTCTGCGTTGCACGGGAAAATAAAACAATTTTAATTACAATTCTAAATAAAAACGAAATCCGTAACAATATGATTACGGCAAAGCCTCGGCTATATCTACCTAAGGAAAGAGATGCCTTTGTAAAGGACTTTCTAAGAAAAGCTGGCTCGTATACATGTTACACATGGGGAAAACCACGAAAACCCCCATGCAGCCAGCCCGTTCGCGGGATTCGAACCTCGGACCGAACTACCAGTGTTCAGCGACTTTACCGCTGAACCACTGGTGAATGTAGATGTATTTAAATCAGTATTACTTTAACTGATAGAAAATAGGGTGAATGTTATATCTATTGTTCATGCCAGGTATTAAAAATAGAAGTTTTATTTACAAAAACTTGTTTAGTGCAAGTTTTTTTATATATTTTATGGGAAAAATTAATATAGATTATCATCTCACATATTTTAGCATTCATGACATACTGAACTTTTTTTTATTTTGCTAGTATTTCCAGGATACCATCTAAGAAATTTTTAAACCAATGCAAAAACTGTTAGTTCTTAAAGAAAAAAAAAAGAAATCCGAGTAAGTATAGCCTCATATTTCAACCACACCTTGTTCAGCGGTCAACTGTATGTTGCGAGTTCATTATTTATCTATTCTACAATGTTAACAAACTGTGGTTATTAGATTTTGCACTTAACTTGTGCATGTTTCCATCGCCGTTATTATAATAATACGCTTTGCAGAGACAGCAGTCTGAACCGTAATCGAAATTCGCAAGCCGTAAACGGAAAGAACATTATCGAGGTGCGAAGATTCAAGAAATTGATAGTATTTTAGCTGTGTCATTTCTATAATTATTTCTTGAGCTGTCGCAAATGGCGATAAGATCAGACCTCGGAACGCACTTAAAATTCTGTTGTCGAAGTTACGTTGTATGATGAATAAAATCCCAATTTTTTTTCTCTCTTGCCACATCAGTGCCTGGGGGGAAGTGCTTACAGTCAATATAATTCGACAGTCATGACTGAGCACACTGAAATGGTACAAATTAACTCCCTAAGTTTGAACGCGTATCAATCTCAAAAATACCAACTTGTTACAGAGCTAGCCAAAAAAAAAAAAAAATCTGCTAGATAAATGTCCCAATTCGTCATAATTAGCAGCAAATCGAACCTCAGTATTAGGAGTGTTTGAAGGAGAATGGCAAAAGGCGAAGCATGCGCAAACGGAATGCTATATTTCTTCCCGAGAGCCATAAATCTTTAAACGTCATGGTGGCCATCTTGGAAAAAAATAAAAACTCAAAGAAGAATGCAAATATTTCGTGACTATCGAAATACAACGAAACTTTTTATTTCCGCCCCTAAGTCATAAATATCTCTGCCCCTGAGCCATAGATATGATTTCAATTACAGCGGTATAAATCAGAGGAAAAACACTGTACTTAGCGCGAAGTTGAACGAACTTCAACAAGAAAGTTATTTTATTTCTCCACCGAGATTGTTTGTTACCCGGCATGCAGTGCAGCCTATCGCGGTTTAGGTATCCGATGCTTTTAGAAGTCAAGTTCGTCCCACTTTTTTGTTCAGGTGTTTCTGCAGTTCGAATCTTTGTTTTTTTATTATTGTTACTCTTTAAAAAAGAAGTATTTATTGCGTTCGTGCTCAAAATCGAAAATGAGGGATTACATTTCTTTGAAGTCGTACAAATTCAAAAATTACAAACAAAAATTTCTTTTAAATAGCCATGTAGACGTAAACGCCAAATATTCCAAAATGGTTTGCTCGATAAAGTGGCAGTTGAAATGATAGATGGGCGTCTGGTTTAGCTTCAAATCTAGTATTTTGTCCGATAAGGTAGTTTGTTAATTTTCTGCTTCTTTTTAATTCGAAGATGATGAATTAAAGAACTAAATTATATATAGATACTTCAGTGCGTAAATTAAATCGAATTTCCTTGCATGAAATTAGTGTAATAAATAATATTCAATTTTCACCTTGGTCATTTAACATTCTTTGGTTGAAAAGAGTGGCAGAACAAACATGGAATACATTCCTTTAGTGTAAGACAACAGTGTAAGGAAAACTAAAGACCTTGGTGCCGTCCTATTGGTATCCTGTTAAAGACGCCTATTGCCATAGCTTTGGCCACGGTTTCGAAACTCGGAAAAGGCATAAATGTTTGTTAAGTTTATAGTGCTTTTGCGTTGTGGAAGTATTTAAAGTACTGCTGGGCGGAAAATTCCCTTGCAAGGTTAGACGCAGAGGAAGCACAGTAAGAGACCACAGGATCCGTTCGAAAAGCGATTCATCATTAAAAACACGATGAAGTTGGGCAGTTTCATACTATCGCCTATAAAGTGCTCAACAGTCTAATACCATCTCCTGTAAAGTGCCCAGTAGTCTCATACTATTCCCTATAAGGTAGTGACAAAGACATGATCTGAGACGACGCTGATTCATTTAGTCTCATGCAATCCCCCTACGAGGTGGTGACAAAGACCAAGTCTAGGGAGACAATAAGCACACTTCTTGCCTCTTGACTACGATAAAATTCGTTGGTCTCATTTGGATGAGATTCATATCAGAAGGAACGCAAACAACAATTCAACAGCTACAGACTTTGCTGTAAAAAGAGTGCAGATCAGAAGTGTAATGACTTTTTAAACTGATGGCGTAAATTTATGTAAAAGGCAAATCTGAATCATGTAAGGGAAGAAGCAAAAAATCCTAAACATGAGTTCTAAGGTTCTAAGGAGAGTTTCGGGACTTGTATTTTGCTTGAAAGTGCAAGAAGGAAGTTACTTTGTTTGACAATGCAAGAAGGAAGCGGCTTTGGAGCTAACTCTGAAATTTTCATTGCATAAATTCACAATAATTTACTATATGCGTCATTCTGTTACTTTTTTTTTGTCGAGTTTAGATGTTAACGTAACGAATTTAGATGCTGTGAGTTATTTGGCCGAATTTTCTTTCCAGAATTTTATATACTATATCTTTTCAAAAACTTGACTATGCCTTTTGGATTTGAAGAATACTCTAGAATCCATCAAGCTTTTCGAAACGAGAAAGGAGCATTGGTTATACCTTCAGTGATAAACGAATCACGAATTTTTCGACTTCTAGCTGGAAGAACTAACCGTTTGCACGCCGCTAGCATGCGTGAAGGATTACGATAATTGTTATCAGTTTGTATCAATATTTTAAGTGCATTCAAGTTCACATAGTGCAAAATAACGTTCATATATTGTAGCCCGAATTTTAAGACTTCGTTTAGTCCTTGGGAAAAGATAATTATCTGCAGTAAAATCTCTTTGATTTTAAGAAGGTGGAACTTTTGAATACGCACCTAATAGCAAAATAATTTGAGCACACAATTAAAAGTTAACAAATACACACCTAAAACAGTTTTTATTAGTTTTTCCAAAGCTACAAATTTTGAAACTGCATTCTTCTTCTCCTGTATTTTTAATTGAAAAAAATTTATGTGTACACCACATGTCTTCCATGTACAGAATATTAAATTATGCGCATTTTTTCCTGCATTTCATTTTAACTTACTGAATTGAATTAAATCTACTTCGTCGACAGCGCATAAACTTTAACAGAATAAATGCACTCTTTAAATTCACTATATTTATTTACCATCGCGGCACTCTGGCACTAGGCTCACTTAACAGCGTTACATCTCATTCATTTTATAACTCAGAATGCACAAAAATTATATCATTCGAAGAATTATCTAATCGTTGCCACATGTTCTATTCAAATACTATAATAAATCTAAAACGATGTATAAAAGAAATTAAACAAATAAAAAAGAAGCAGTTTTTCACTGACGATTCAGCGCCGCTTACCTAATGCACATGCGCTACTCGTAAACATTCTCCTCTGTCCGAGTCAGACGAAGATTTGCCGCTAATGCAAAACACTTATTTTCTCGAATTTCATTAGAGATCTATTTCTCATTTAATTAAATCTGTTCCTAGCTCGCGACAAGGCAAAAGTATATAAAACCTCAAAATATCTTCATTAAATTTGAAAAATATTAAAAAAAATGAAACACCAAATACGTTTAAAAAATTTTTTAAAAAAGCTACGATTAAAATTAGCGTTTATACGCAAAAACGAGCAATTCGGCCAGCAGGGAACAAGGCAGATTTTTGGGTGCACAAAAATGAGTTTAATTTTGCTCCCACTCGGCAAAACGACACTAAAGGTGCAGAAACTGAATTCGCAGTTCTGTTAAGTTTCAAATGTAAACAAAAATTAGGCTTAGCCGCACTTAAACAACTTTTAAATTATTGATAATTCTACAACTAAACGCATGCAAACTAACTAAACGCATAAAAACCTTAACCGGAAAATAAGAACAACATAATTCAATCATTTTTAAAACAAAAAATGGGCAATTTACCAACATATAAAAATAAAAAACTGAGCTCACGGAGCCGAGTGACAAAGCGGGTATATATATATATTTACATACTTTTGGTGCAGCCGATTGCAACCAAAAAGGTGCACAACTACATATTATAGCAGTTCTGTATACAAGATTGCAACCAAAAATGGAGGTGCACAACTACATATTATAGCAGTTCTGTATACAAAATTGCAACGTTCTGAGACTACTCGTTTTTGATATATGTGAGATGCATACATACATACGTATAGACGCCACGAAAAAATCTCTTCTTAATCCATTTTAAATCAGTTTTATAATTCATTTGGGGAAAAAGAATCCTTTATTCTGTCCGTACGTACAGATGTCACGCAAAAACATCGTTAAATTACATTCGATAGCGGTCAAAATGGATATTTTCGTTGAAATATGATACCTGGAATTTTTCGAGATTACAATATTTCCTTTACTTCGTACAAAAAAAGTAAAAAGGTAGCCCGTAAAGAAGGGAAAAATTCATGTCTGTATTTTTACGAATTTTGTGCATATGTAAATAATTTATCTAAAATTATATGTGAAACTGTTTTTTTTTCCTCTCGGGGGGGGAGGGAATGTAATGTAACATAAAAATCTAAAGAAGTGAAAGTTTGTCAGAAAAGTAAGAATACAGAGGCAAGTCTATTTAACATTGAGTAAGTGGCTATCTAGTTAAATTGGCGAGTTATCGCCCAGCTCGCAACGGTTTCACGAATAATTTTTGTTGCCAATTTTTGCGAGAAATCGCCAAAATTTGGCGACCATTTGGCGACATTTTCGTCTGGTCCGTGTATAACTGTAATGGGTATTGTAATTGAATAAATGTAATCGATCCTCTGTGTAATTGCAAGAGTATCCAGCCCTTCTATGCCGTCCAGTAATTTCGAGAAGTATTAGAGATTTCTTGGCGGCCGGAGGAAAGTTATATAAGACCGGAAACAGCGTAAGTTTCTTAGCTGTTAGTTCAGGGTTGTATTCGGAGTACTGAGATATCCGTGAGAGCTGCGTTTTTCACATGCGCTTTGCATTACGTTGTATTTAACAATCTCAATAGTCTGAAGTGTAACTATTGGCTGTGCTCTGCGGTAGTGTGAAGAGTTGTACGAGTGCATTTGGGGAAAGTTCCAGAACTGTCAAGTGTTGATTTTTGGTAAAAATAAATTTCATCAAGGATCTTTGTGCATTCAATTTATTACGAACCCGTACGCATCATTCAGTGTAATACGAACCCGTTATTACGAACTTTTATTATGAACTCGTACAATGTCATTCCTAACAGAAAGGAAATCGGGAAAGCTATAGAAACATAAAATCATGATTTCTTCGCATGACAGACTTGAACTGAAGCGAAAAAGATATTTACTACTAACTTTGTTACCCACTTTAATCCTTCCAGAACATACCTTAGCTGCAAATCATTTGTTGTTTACCTAGATTTTATCTTCAGAAAATAAAAAGTGTCAATAAATGCCTCTTTTTTACTTCCTGTGCCTGAAGCAAACTGAAGTCAGTTAATAATGATGGAAAGCTGAATATTGCCTTTTGTTCTAAAAGCACAGTCTGAAGCAAGTTTTGCACTGATTTGATATGCCAGTTTTTAGAAATAAATTGTCATTATTATGAAGTTTTAATCAGGACCGGATCTAGATAAGATTCTTATCACGGCATTCGTAATGCGGAAACCCAAGAACAATTTTATCATTTTTAGCAATGGGGGAAACAAGATTATGAAACATTATAGAAGGATTTGGGGACTTTTAATGTCTGTAGACCCAGTTACTGTATGAGTACCAATTGTAGTTATTAATTCAGCTTATTTTTAGAAAGGAAATTTTTGATGTTAATGATGTTAACTTAATAACGCATGATTTATTACATTCCCTTTAAAGAGAATTGCACGGAAGAGATATCCTGACAACTGCGGTGGAGCAACAAATCTCAGAGTACTTTTGAAAGCATGTAAAATAAAAATTACTTTTGTGCTTTCAAACAATACAACACAAAAATATTTCTCAATGTATATTGATTTTCATTTGTACATACTTTTCGTTTTTAACATCACCATCATTGAAAATGATCTAAGTTGATTCAGTTTAAATGTGAGTAAAGATGCAAGAAAAAATAATTGATTTCATGTTGGATATATCTGGCACATTCAGTAATAAGAGGAATTATCAAGAAGACTGACACGGAAATGCGATATTTAAGTAGTATTCATTTATGTGCGATCGAGCTCGTTTAGCAGTTATTTCACAAAATACTTAAACAAAACTCTGCTTTTTATAGGTTAAATATTTAGTAATATAAGTAGTAAATTAGAATCTAATAACCTGGCTTCTAATTTAGCAGTTCCACCAGCGGCCGAATAGTTCAAAGCTGCTCAATACTAGTAGTTTATCCTGGACTTTATTAATCCAAGCAAACGAGCTGGCTTTTCACATATGCAACGTGAATACAAGCCACTTTCCCTTATTACATTCCTCCGTAAAGGTGCTGTTTCCTTTTAGGCGGATAGCCTCCATTATTATGTTCTTTGTCATATTTAAACAATCAATTAATGTAATTTATGCTCAATTTCTAAATGCAGATTTCTAAACTAAGAAAACCAGAAACTTGTCGAAAACTAGTGCAGTTACCCTATCGGGAGGAATATGATAGATACAGCGCCAATGGTTGAATTCCAAGCACTCTCCATATGAACTTTTATTGGTAGAATAGCCAGAAAGCTTAGAAATTTAGGTCTTTAAATTTGGTTGACGTAAAATTAGCAGTATGTCCACCAGTATGTTTTGTAATTTTTGAAATTGTTTTACGGGAAGAATTTTAATATAATAAAGTAACAAAGTAATAACAATATTAAATTAAATGTAGCTATAAAACTTTCATTTATTATATTACTAATGACAAGAATTCTGGTCTTCACAATTTGACTTTTAAAAATATGATTATTCTAAAGTTTTATAAAAGAATATATTTCGCTTTGAAAAAAGGGCGTCCTTATAACAGTATTAGCAGCCTTTTCAAGTATACACAACAGTTTGTTTGAAAATTGATTATGCATTAATGGCGCGAAATACAAGATGTTTATAAAGTCCCGGCCCATTTTGATGTTTAATAACTCATAAAATAATAAAGATAGATTAAAATTAATAACATAAATGGTTAGATAGACTCAAAAAGTTTCATGACCCTTGTCAATGAACACATGTACCCCCTTCGTCGCACGGAGAATATCAAGTCAATATTCAATTTCACACCAGGTACCGGCAAGCAGGTCGGCATCCACAGAGGCTATTGCGGTTGTAATTCTGGCTTTTAGGTCATCGATGTTCGACACTCTCCTCCTGTAAACGTCGTCCTTTACAAATCCCCGAAGGAAAAAGTCCAGCAGCGTTATATCAGGTGATCTGGGTGGCCAAGGAATTGGACCTCCTCGCCCAATCCATCTTCCTCTATAATGGTCATCTCAAAGAACTACGAACGATGGTACCCCGATGAGGTGGTTCACCATCTTGTTGCAAAAAGACATGTGGCTGAAGCTCTTCTAGTTGTGGAAATACGAAGTTTTCCAACGTATCTAAGTATACGACTGATGAGACCGTCTTTTCTGTAAAAAAGAAAGGCCCAATGACTCGGTCGTGCATTAGTCCACACCACACATTAACCTTTTGGGAATCCCTTTGTGCCTCACGGTATATTCATGGGGGTTTTCAGATCCCCATATGCTCACATTATGGCGATTAACAATGCAAGAAAGATGAAAGAATGCTTCATCGGAGAACATTACAGAGAAGCACAGATATTTAGACTGGAAAATAAAATTATCTGAAATTAACCACACGCGCAGACGATATTTACAAAAGTAAAGATATTCAAACCTGAAAAGGAAAATACATAAGTTATTCCATCAATAAATGCCATAAGTTTGTTTATATCTTCATTAGTTTTTGAGTTATTAAACATCAAAATGGGTCCGGGACTTTATAAACGCCCTGTATATTTGAAGCCTGTATATTGTAGCCGAAGCTATCAGAAATCTAAGTAGTTGGCCCCTAAATATTAATTTAATCGGCGAAGCCAAGCAAAGGTCTAAGTATGGCCGAACGTGGTAGCTAAAACAGAATGTAGCCAAATGGCAAACACGCGCTGGGCAGGAATTCAGACTCTCTCTCTAGAAGTCGGTGAAGTATCGACTTAAATAGTACTCTCACTCATTTTCATTCACTGCGCTTCTAAAATTACATTCTGGCGGGAAATTGTAAGCTGAAATTAGAATAAGATAGGAAAGAGACAAAACTTAAAATAACTGTTAATAAATTTTGGATAAACCTTACAAACTTTTTTAAATTATTTAAAAATACAATTTTTTAAAATATATCAGAAAAATATATGAATTTTATTTAGATTAAACCTAAATTTCTAACTATGAAAGAAAAATATATGTAAATTTAATTCAGAAGTCGATATTATTAAATAGATGCCAAATTCAATAAACATTGCGGTGTTAAAATTTTGATTGCTAATTATAAAAAAACTACTGTAGAAATTTTTACAAACTTGATACTTTGGCATAATTTGAGGCGCAGAATTAAAATCTAGAAGAAAAATTGGCATGTCATATCAACGAATGTCTGATTTTGTGTCAAATAAAGTATGTAAGATTAACATTTTATAGAAATCGAATATGTATCTTAAGTTATGCTTTCGAGACATGAAAAACGGTTGTTGAATCTCGTCATTTGGCAGAGTAAAATGGGAGATCTAGAACTGTCCTCCTTTTTTTCGAGTAGGTATACATTTCTAGTAACAAGATATATCAAAAGGAATGTCATTAAAATGCGAAAATAACAAAATCCAAAAATTTAAAGACAGTATTTTCTAAGGCTTATTTTAAGAAGTCGATTAAATTTGGTTTGATCTTGAAATACATTAATGCTTATTATGTACATGAGTATGTGATAGGGCAAACTATTGCTTTCCGACATAATGTATTTAAGATCTTCGTATATAAGATGGCCTGACATTTTAAAAAGAGTTTGGAGGGGGAAAAAAGAAAGAAAATGATGGAGAGAGAGAGAGGAAAAAAAAAAAAAGAAATTAAGAGCATGCACATAAAATGTCTCTCAGGATGAATTTGATCTGAAAGTATTCTACAAGAAAACTAATTGAGCAGAATACCTGTAATACTCGTTGTATCCTAAATACCGTAAGGCATAGTTAAAATTACATGCTAAACATATTTGCTGGGTTTATGGATTGCTTGACCGCAAAGCATAATACCTGCTTAAGAGTAGGATGCCTTCGTGAAAGATTCTCTAAAGCAGACTGGCTTCTGACTAAGGTGAATTAACCTTATACGTAGAAAGAAACCACGAAAACTTCCATATAGCCCTTACACCGAGATTTAAACTCGGGTCGAACTACCACTCTTCAACTCGGTACTTTACGCTGAAGCAAAATTAAGCAAATAGTCTTTTCTTTTAAATAAAGTTAAAAGAATAAGCGATATTTATCTATTTTTTAACATAAGTTCCTTGTAACAGACAGGTATGACTTTCGAATGCGTATTTTGAGAGTAAAAAATTGCTTTTGTTTTTAGACAAGTCCGTAATTTTTCAACAGTTTTGTGATAAGATTAGCATAAACTTTCTGACTTGATACATAAATATATTTTATTAACTAAGTAAATGATAGTTTAGTGGTTAATAAAATAATAGCTTTAATGAAATCTAAACATTAAACTGAAGATTATTTCTCGTGCAAGGATGTGGATAGAAAAAGAAACAAGATCATAATTTATTAAATAATTAAGGTATCATAATATAGTATGGGATGAAAATAATCCGAAATCCAGTTCCAAATAAGACTTATTACCAGTATTCACAACAATTAGTTGTTCATTGTTAAATTCGTTTCAATCCTTATTATATCTGTTAATTGGACTGTCAACCTGTCCATATCAAATTAATGCAGAAATCATTATTATAGGGATTAGCGTTTCCTTTGTAATCATATTCAGGCTTGTTTTTGCAATTCAGGCCATTTGCATATGATCTCCAACTACTTTTCATACATGTCATCATCGCGCCAATGGATTATGACGCTTATGTCATACGACCAAAAATAAAAGATTATCAGTCCATCTACCTTGCATAACCAACTCTTCGAGGAGGAAAAGTTTGGAGAACTATCTAACCTTTTCTGATCTTTGACGGTTGACGTTTTTATTTCAGTGTTTCAGAATAAATTTTCCTAGTTTTTAGTTATTCGTATTTTTAGGAATTAGTAGCAATTGCGATCACGATTACATTTGTGGCTCCATATGCTTTAGTACAATTGCTGTTAAAAAATTAAATCAGTTCTATAACAAATGATCGACTTTTTAAAAATAAATTTTATGTTTTAGACTGTTCTCAGCTTCATACCTGTGCTTTCCATCGTTTATGTAGAGAATTTAATTGGTCGGATCAAGGCAACAGCATATTCACATCTTGGAAACGAGAGTGTTTTAAGAATTTCCTTTTGTTTCTACTGGTGTTTTGTTAATTCTCATTTGAACACCTGTGCATAGAAAGATTAGCAATTATTTTTATCACTATGCCTCATTTCTTTCTTTCTTTTTGTGTTTAATGAAGAGAAAAAGGACTGAGGATGACAAAGGGAAAAAAGGATATAAAACTACTGTTCATGACACTATAGTCGAAATGCCGTCTAGAAAACTACCATAAAAGGTTAACAAGTAACAGAGAGGCTGTCTTTTAACATGCCCATTGTACAGGAAAAAGCTTACAGCTTGATAAAGTCTTGATGAAAATTAGTTAAATTCATCCAATGAGAACAAGTAGTTTGAAAATGATTGCGCTGCTTAATGCATCGTACAACAAAATAAGATTTCTAAATTGAGCGTGAAGGCCTTCTCAAAATAATATTTAATTTGCTTTGGTACTTTGGCGTTCATTTTTTTGTCTGTGTATGTGTGTCTGTGTGCTCGTTTTGTTTAAATTCCCTATGTTAATTGATAGTTATTCTACAATCCGGAAGTGAAACTCTCTGTAGTAGGGTCGTTTTAATTTCTGTAACACATTGCTTCCTTGGTCTCAGCGTTAATAAGTTCCGCTTCATCAACTAAAACTGCATTTCAGTCCGTTTCAAAAGTTTCTTTAATCATAGCCATAATATTAAGCTTAAATGACTATTTGTTTCGAGTCAAGATGATAGTTCAGCCGTGTTACTGACCTTGACATTCGTGATGTTTCTCAGTTATTCGATAAAGCTTGAATTGCGATGTATTTTAGAGATAACGTGCTTTAGGGTGCTGAATTATGACAAGCCTTAAGTTATCTTCAGAACTGTTCTTCTACTCTGTTGAATACTTTTGTTCCAATTGCAATTTTTTCACAACTTTATTTAGTTTTGTATTCGTTTTCTGCGCTTAATTGGACTTAAAAGATATGATATTTTGCAACGAATAGCTCAAAGTTACCATGCTTCTTCGCTTTTCCTCTAAATAATGAATGTCCTTTTATATGCCTATTAAGATGCCTTCAAAAGTATCAACTTGCAGACAGTTATCCACGATACGTTTGCGAGAGAAAAACATTAGAAATTCAATTATTGGAGGGATGATTATGGGGGTTGAAAAATTTGAGGAAAGATGTAAACCAGTGTTATATTCGTGGTCAAAATAAAAGTAATCAAGGCGAGGATACTTTTAGAAAAGAAATTCATAAAATGTTTAGAACTAAATTCACAAAGCCACGAAAAGAAAGGAAATTCAGTACCAGTAAAATCCAAAATTCCCTAAATATATAAAATATTAACCTGTTGTCATTAAGCCAGAAGAATTGTCATAAACTACAGATCTGTGAAATAGAAAACTTAAAAATATATATAGGAAAAGGGATGCAATAAAATTGTAATTCAATGTTATCAAGAACAGTTAGATCAGATTCAATTGAATCCCGCCGCATATAAGCATTCTGTACCGCGCCACGCGCATAGGAAAAAATCCGTACTTGTGATTGGACATACTTTCGGATGACATCATTTTCTCTTTGCGCGTAATGACTTTTACACGAGATTCTTATGGTTTTGATGAATGACGGGAGTGAGTGACACGGAGCGTGAAAATTATCTCTTGTTTTCATTGAAACGAAAAAATTCAGCTGCAGCGTTCTGCAGATGGCTTCCTGTTCCATGGAATTATAAAATGTTTCAAAGATGCTGTTAATTTCAGAAGCAATCTTAAATGCTTTGTATATATAAATAACTGAGTTCATGAATTTAATGTGAAAACCAAAGCAGTACGATCTCTATCCAGCTATAAAGACACTGTGTGCTAGTAAGTATATAATTGTTATTGCACTTTTGTTGCAATCACAATGCAGAAAATATTTCCTTTGAAAATGTTATTTCTATATTTAATATCCATGTCATTTCTAATATTCTGTTGCCTCAAATGAAAGAATAAGTGTATTCAGTATTGTCGCTGAATTTAATGCACGTGTATAAGAAAAGAAACTTTCTTCTTTGACAAACACTGTTTTTATGCAAAAGTACAAAAGATGTTACCCCTTAAAAATGGGCAATATTCATAAAGTAGTATTATTCAATTTCAAATACATATCTGGTTTCCTCCGTTCCATAATCTATATTAATCTAACTTCAAAAATAAATTTTACTTTTTCAAACTGTTTATAAATATTGTGAATTTACTGTGCGCTATGTTAGCTCCCAACGACGTTTTTGCTAATTCCGAGAAATGACTTGCCTCATGCTTTTAGAAATTTCATCAGCAGAGAATGGATATATAATGAACATGAAATAGTGAATTAATAATCGCGAAACTTTTAATATGAACGGTTTTAAATTAAGAATGCATTTATTAATAATAAATATTTAAAATATTTGAAAGTTTTTAGATTTTACATTACGCCCAAAGGTGCTTTTTTTAACGTTTTGTGTGTTACCTTTATTTATTAAATAGAATTTTCTTCGCACATAAATCATAAAATTGAGTTCAACAGCAATATCGCAAAATAATTATTTAAATGAGCCTATTTTTAGAATTTCCAATACACAGTCTCGCGTGCTGGAGAAAAAAAAAATTTTTGTACAGTGTTGCCATTCCTCGCTTTGAAATCGTTGAGTTTTTATTAATCAAAAATTATTTAATGTCTGACAAAAAAATGAAATAGATAATAAAAGAGATTCCAAATTTGGGCTTCCAGATGCCCATATTCGCAGCAGTTTTATGCCATTCAAAATTGGCTGGCTCTAGGTAGCGTCTAGGTAGCTAGGTAGCGGGAGAAACATACAACATTTACGCACATTCTTCATTATTTAATTTCTTTAAATGTAATGCAGGACGGTAACGTTCGGTGGCGACAGTTTGAAAAGTGAGTCAACGCAAAAGGGCAAAACGAAATTAATGGCCCTTCTGGCCTAACACACTTTGGGCTAAAAACCTCTGCACTTAATATTAATACACCTTTACGGATTAAGCACAAGAAGAAATACACATTACGCACATTCTTCATTATTTAATTTCTTTAAATGTAATGCAGGACGGTAACGTTCGGTGGCGACAGTTTGAAAAGTGAGTCAACGCAAAATGGCAAAACGAAATTAATGGCCCTTCTGGCCTAACACACTTTGGGCTAAAAATCTCTGCACTTAATATTAATACACCTTTACGGATTTAGCACAAGAAGAAATACACACTACAGTGTTTTAAGAAGCGTAACCTCATAGCAATAAAAATACAACGTGCGTAATAATCTTTTCGATACTCTTATCAAAATATAAATAAACGGTATGGAGGTGTACTCTCGAACCCAAGCAAAATCAAGGCGTTCCTAAGCGTAGAGGAATGATGTCATCGGAAGCCATATCCAGTCACAAGGAGGGATTTTTTCCTATGTGCGTGGCGCGGTACAGAATGCTTATATGCAATCCCGCCCCCTCAGGAAAACCACTCAGTTTCTGTTCATCTAGAATTAGCTGATGAACCATTCTAAATATTTAATTATAACAGTTGATTCGAAAATTCTGAACGCCTCCTCTACGCAGAGGAATCCCGAAAATAAAATGAAAATATACAAAAACAAATTCACATGCAATATAATTTCAGTATCTAAGAAAGTAAAAAAATAACAATTACATATATTTTACTGAAATTAAACTAAAATAATATGTAATAATACAAAATATGCATACAAATTAATACAGAACTTGATTCAGAACTTACCGTTGAGCATAAGAAGAACAAAAGACCGAAATTAAAAAGTAGACGCTAGTGGTTGCCAATTTGGCGCCGTTGGCATAACAAACTGGCGAAGCAAGTTATAAACTACCGAAAACATGAATTAAAAGCAAGTAATTTTTAAATTTTTTATTTGGAAAGCATATAGTGAGTGAGTGAGTGACGGGAGACGTAGTCACCATTCCTCTACCATTGTGGTTAATCGGTTTAGCGCCACGTCCACTATTCTCTAAAGCTGTACATAATGCTTGACACAATTCGTGACATACATAATACTTGGCATAATACTTGTTAATACTTACAATACTTAATACATACTTAACATGATATAATGCTTGCCATAATACAATACATAATACATACGTGACATGATGTAATATAATACTGACTTAACACGTGTTAATACTTGGCAGTAATGCCTGACATAATATTTGCTTCAAATACGTATTCTTGACATAAGTACTGGCTTCTAGGAAGGCTCTGAGATGTTAATGCACTTGACACAGGTCTGTGCCTATATCTGATAGTTTGTTCATTATCTTTGAAAATTGCCTGAGTAAGTGTCTTTGTCCGGTTATATATTTACTAAATGCCTTCCTGTTTCTTTGAAGCATTGGAATATGCATGCCATTTGTTGTAGACCAGTCCACTATAGGGCTCCATCTGTCCACTATAGGGCCAATCCACTCAGGGGTGCCAGTGTTACCGCAGGAATATTGGTCTGTATTTGTAATAGCATGCTTAGCATAGTACATAGGAAAAGGACCGTGCATATATCTGACGGGCATTGGATTGATATAAATCCTGTCCGTGTCCACATAAGTGATATGATGGCCAGTATCACCGATGTCCCATTCTGCCTGCCATATTGATATTGCCTGAAGTTTAGACTGTCTTTTCAGGAAGGAAATTGGCCAGGGATTTCAATATATTTTTCTGCCACATTCATTGCTGTGTCTTTCGCGAAAAGGTCTGCTGTTTCGTTTCCGTAGGCTTCTGCGTGCGCTTTTATCCATTCCAGCCTTGTTTCCAGGTGTTTTTTTTTAACCTAAGTCTGATAGCGCAGCTTTGATGATCGGAGACCTGCGTGAAGGATCCAAAAGTGCATAAAGAGAAGAAAGACTCTCCGTTTTAATGAGACTGGCTCTCAAATTGTTGTTATCAATATACTGTATTGCTTTTACTATTGCAGTGGTCTCCCCTTGAAAGACGTTATTGTGGCTATCAAGGTGTTCCTTCCATTGATACACAACGATGCTTTGTCGTAGTGCCAAAAACACATCCTGCATTGGTAACTAGCTTTGATCCTTTCGTGTAAATTACCGTAACATTATCTGTCAAACTATTTGGCGGAGTCTTTTCCTTCAGCTTTACTGTAACTCCGATTCCCTGAAGAGACGGATGGGTGTCGAGGCAGCTTATCATTTGTTCACAGTTTGTGGGTTCGTAGCGCATGTCTCCGAAAGATGCATTCCTG
>KK120989.1:374338-412313 GCA_000611955.2 Stegodyphus mimosarum | reverse complement strand
GTTGTTTCTCTTGTTGAATGACTGCTTCTTTTTCCGCCGTTATATGTAGTGGCAAGAACATTAACGGCAGCGGTCGAAGTTGTGCAAAATGTCTTCGCCATGTTCAGGGTAAAGGGCCTTTGAATACTTAACAGGTGTTTGACCTTGCGCCCGTGCACAGGCTGTGCCCAGAGTGCTGCACAATAAGTGACTATTTTCTCTACTACAGTCAAATATAATTCTTTTTGAATGTGGAGATTGAGACCGCATCTGTAGCCCTGTAACCGGTGCAGTTGCTTTGCTATTTGTGTAGTCCTTTTCTTAATTTCCAAAATATGGGCAATCCAGGAGAGCTTCTCATCAAAGACTAGACAAGGTATTTAAGATGGTGAACTATACTTAATCTATTTCCATTTAGGGTGATGCGTGGCCTGCGGTTAAGCGAACCTTCTTTTTTGGGGATGAGAAGAACTTGTGTTCTGCCACTTCCAGCTTCAAATTGTTGCAACGAATGTAGAAGATCGCGCATGTTTGCTCAGATCTAAACTTATAAACGCTGTGTGGTGGTTGTTGTTCCTATTATCCAGTATTTGATCTCTGATGTCACTAAGAGCTTGCACGATGGAGCTACCAGACCTGAAACCATACTGGTTTGTGCCTAAAAACTGGGCGGTGCTTAGGTGATGCCTGTTCATAAGAATTTTTTCAAACAATTTGGCAAGTGTTGATAGGAGGCATATCGGACGGAATGAGCTGGCTCTAGAGGGGTCCCGATTCTTTTTCAAAAACAGAATCACTTGCCCGATCTTGAAACACTTATCTTGAAAACAAGTGCCGGTGGCTAGCAGTTTATTGACGTAATTTCTGAACAGGATTAAGTTATTTTGTGCTATTGCCTTGATAATGTTGTATGAGATCCCGTCCCGATCTGGCGCTTTCTTATGCGGAAGTTGTCTAAGAATATGTTTGATTTTAAGTGTAATGCTGTTAGTGTCATTCTCCTTCTCCAGGTCTGTCGGAAGGTCTCTTACTTGTGCATGGAGAGTCATCTTCTTCACAGTCTTGCAAGAAAACTTCATCAAGAACTTGTTGTATTGTGGCTGTTGCCTAACTGTTGTTAGTAGAGTTTGCATCTAAGATATGAAATTGTGTTGGCTTAAGAAACTTGCCTGTAGCTAACTTATAGTGTATGCCATAAGTAGCTGTATTGTCCATGCAAGAGTTCTTCCATGAATCCACTTTGGCTTGAATTATCATACGCTTATAAATTGCTCTTTCTCTTGTAAAAGTGGGTAACGTATGTGATTTCAGCTGCGTCTGAGCGTCTGAGCTGCGCATTCCACCAGTGAAGCGTGTGGAGGGGTTTTGAGGATCGTACTGGCAGGTGCTCTTCGCACTCATCTTGGATAGTAGTCATGAGAACTTCAGTAAAATTTTCTAACTCATCTTTTTTGTATGCTTGCCCTAGGTAGTCGTGTAGTACATGGAATTTTCCTTGTATTTTCCTAAGGAAAGATTTAATTTTTCTTCCTGGAAGATTGAATCTTTTAATTATGGTCAAGGTGGTCTGGCTGGTAAGTTGGTATGTGATGAAATTATAATCTGAAAGGCCTTCAGTCACCTCTCATTCTTGAATAAGATGAGCTGCCTGCGACGTTGTGATTGTAAGATCAGGCGTGAAGGCAATCAAAGATGGAGTGTGCGTTTGTGGTATTGTGAATGACCAAGTTATTTGCTGACAGAAAATCTTCGAGGTGTCGACCCTTGATATTCCTTGTGGGATAGCCCCAGCTGATGTTATGCGCGTTGAAATCGCCTGAAAAGATCATGTTGGCTATTCGATATTTCCTAATCAGTTGAGTCAGGAATTCCTAATCAGTTCAAAAAAGCATATAGTAAGAAAAAGTAAAAAAGAAACAAAGAGTAGAAAAGAATAAAGTCTTCACATCATGGGCTTACCCTTACGACTTAGAGTAGGCCCTCTGTTAATAAAAGTATAGTAAGAAATATTGTACAGTAATACAAATATATACAAATATGTAATGAACTATAAAATCCTTTAAAACATTCCTTCTTTATCCCTCTATATTTGAGCTTTCAGGTAATGTAGACCACCCCAGTTTTTTTTTTTAAGTAGACTTTTAATAAAATTAATTGGACATTTATTATCTTGTAAAATTTTAGTAAGAAGAAGAATTTCTTGCTGTTGTTGTTAAATTTCTGGGCATACTTTTTTAATTCTAGCAAATTGTATTTGCTATAACTTTTTTTGTTAAGTTTTAAACAGTTGGGGTAGATGTTTTTAATTTCAATAAGACTATTATTATTATTGTCTTTGTGAATTTGGTTCTAAATTTTTTACTTTTTTCCTATAATTGATTAATTTTTCAGCAGCATATAGTGCGAAAATAATATTGCGATAATTTTGTTTTAAAATTTAAAAATTTACAATACTGTAATATATATGTTCAAGAAAGAAAAAAAAGAAAGGAAGAAAAAGAAAGAAAGAAAAGGAAAAAAAAGTGTACAATACGAAAATCAAATTTAGACACGGTTATGCTACTTTTAAGGATATTAAATGTTACGGAAAAAAAACGTAAATTAATAGCTAAATATAAAATATTTCTGAATGAGTACACGTTTTCCTCATCTTGTTGAAATACTTGGCATCATTCCCAATTATTTTTTCTAAACTGTTTGTTGATAATATCCTAAAAATTAGACGTAATTTAGAGTTTATAATACAATATATTGCAGTTTATGAATGCAGTAGTGAGCAGCCTACATTTACGAGAAAAATATGGATGAAAATGTCAGACAAAGGTATAGTTTCTTTTCGAAACCAGTATTAAAAACGTTATATATTTCAGAGTATATACTGTTATAAGTTCTTCGGTATGTGTTCTTTTGAGATAAGAGCATTAATTTACTATTTATTTTAAATTTTATTTTAATTATACAGTAAAGTTCTTAAATTAATTACGTTATAAAACATGTTTCATTACCTTATCGTTAATGGATATAATTTGAATTCATAAAGTACTCAAATTTTATGGCATTAGTATATTTTTGGTACAGCAAGTTTTATATTTTAAAAAAACTAAATCAGTTTAATTTTAATTAATCAGTTACTTTTTTAAAATTTTGTTATAAACCAATTTCCTCAGTCTCAGAAAATTAATGTGACTTAAATGAAATTAGAGCAAGAATAACCGACGGTAACATGGCGAAGGTATAAATTTACTTCTACAGATACAAAAATGAAAAATATGTTAAAAATTTGATTAATGTTCCTTGCATTTTTAAAAATCGTTTTTAATATATTATTAATAAATATTTATTATGCATCATAATTCAATTGAGAATAAAAAAATTCCATATGAATAATCCTCAGCAAAAGTTTATTCGGAAATTTAATGTTCAAAATAATTGTTGATGACTTATTAAGATGATGCTCGAAATTTTTAAGCATTAATTCAAAATTTATTTCGAAAAATTTATAAAAATCACTTTAAAATGCAAATTTTAAAATAAATCTAAAAAAATGCATGAATTTTTTATGGATTGAAGCTTTGAATTATGAAAGAAGAAATCAATTAAACATAATTTAAAAAAAAGGATTAAGTATATATCAATACTTAATTAATATTGCGGAGTTCAAATTTTGAGTGTTAATTTAAAAAAAACTGCTGCTGCGATTTTTACAAAATGTTGTATTTAGGCGTAATTTGAATCGTTAAATCGAAACATGGATAAGGCATGTCATTCTAGAAAAAGTCCGATTTTTACCAGACTACATATACTAGAACAACACAATACATTCACTGATGAGCCAAAACATTATGACCATCTCTACATTTTTCAATAAATTCGTCTGGATGTTGTAGAGGGTACGTGATTAAGTGGGAATGATATTTAACTGCTAGTGGAGAAGATAAGGAACCATTCTTGTACTTACTTTTGCGAGTGATGAGAAATGTTGCTGATCTAAGCGAATTTGATAGAGGATAGAATGATCCGAAGACTCGGAACGAGTATCTTCGAAACTGCCCGACTGGTAGGTTGTTCACGATTTGCCATTGTTAATATTTATGCAAAGTGGATTAATGACGGTGAAACTAACAGTAGACATCAAAGTGTTGGACATCCCCGCGTCATTAGCAAGGCGGTACATTACTGCATACGGCAAAAATCGGCGCCAGACAGTGGTTCAGCTAAGAGCACAATACAGTGCAGATTCAAGTGCAAGTGTTTCGGAACACACAGTTCAGCGGACACTGTTGGATATGGGACTGCGCAGCAGATGTCCCACTCGTGTGCCTCTGTTGATCAAGCGTCATTGTCAATTACGCTTACAATAGGTCCGGGAACATCCGGACTGGACCATGGATAAGTGACAGTTGCCTGCTCGGATGAATCACGATTTCTTATTCATCACGTAGACGGTCGTGTTAGGGTACGCCATCTACCAAGGCGACCAGTTGCTCCCCTCCTGTACAATAAGTCATGCAAAGGCTGGTGGTGGCAGTATTAAGCTTTGGAGGACGTTCTCATGGGCGGCTCTGGGGCCCTTAGTTTTGGTAGAACAGACCATGAAAGCTGCGGACTGTCTGAACATAACTGCGGATCAGTTGCACCCTTACATGGCGTCTGTTTTCCGAACTAGAAATAGAATCTTCCAGCAGGACGACGCGTCGTGTCCCTAGGTTCGAATTGTTTTTGAGTGATTCGAGAAGCATAAGCATGAATTCCATTCAATGTTCTGGCCGCCTAACTCGCCGGATCCTAACCCGATGGAGCACATTTGGGATGTCTCAAGTTGCAGCTCATACTTAGTTATCAAATCGCATACTGAAATATTTTTTACCATCTAGCCAAATATGTATCTAATTCGGCGAATAGTTCTTGAGACATTGCTTTTTTATATAAATGTGTAGTGTGAGATCTTAACTTAAATCTACACCAAATTCAAGATAATTGTGATACTAATTTTAGTTGTATAGTTAATTTTGGACATTAGCATACTATATTATTCCCAACATGGAGACCAACGTATGAGAATTACGATTTTTTATTTTGTGTTTTTAATTTCTCCACTCATTTTCAAATTATAATTTTAGAAATTAGAAATATTCCCCAAAATGAAATAGACAAAGAAAAGATTTTCTTCGTTTCAAACCAGCAAAATAGTAGTACGCTGCTCACATGAGATTTGCTTTGGAACACCGACTCCGTGAACGATGGTTCCTGGTTGAGAAAATACCCATTTATTATTACATTACTCATTCCGTTTTATTTATTCATACATAAAATGCTGACCTCCTTGAAAAAGTAAAAAAGAGAATGCAGAAGTTACTTCTACTTTATGCTTCTCGAGATCGTGCTAACAAGTCTAAAAATTTTGACATGGCCTTAATCCGTTGTCATTTAAGAAATGAAAAATAACCTTTGAAATGTTTATTCATTTTATTTATCTGAAAAATATGCACTTGCTTGTTGAGATTTTTTTTATTTATTCTTTCTTCCTTCTAAAACCCAATAAATTCTAATTCTTCGGTATTGACCTTTGACCGCACCCGCAAGAATAAGAAAAGGAAGAGGGGTTTTAATCCATTTTCTATGTATGGCGTGCCTGTGTTATTCTTCACCGAAACAGAGGTAGGTAAGTAGGTCTCTGCGCTCTTTGCTGATAGGGAAGTTAGATTAAACTAAATCGAGTGAATCTTTAAATTTAAAAAAGCACTCTTTTACTGCAAAATTAGGCATAACTAAATAAAATAAATGAGATGGATTTGTAATACTTATCATTTTCCTTGATTAATCAGTATCGTCTAGCATTTTCGTTAACTCAAAATGATGAATTTTATCTGAGTAAAAAAATTAGAAAAGCTGCTTTGTAAATTTAAGAATAGGAATAGCATCTTGCAATGCATCCTGCTTTTTTTGGCATACACAATGCTAAAATGGCAGAAAAGGTTGCTAAGCTCTAGCTAAAACTGGGTCCAATTCTACCATTCTCTCTCTTGCATGAATATAAGCAGGATGAAGAGACAGGCCAAGAGATAGCGAAGGAAATCACAAAACTGTACTGGAGAACACCGTCACCTTCTTTTGCTTTAACTAAAACCTAATGATTTATTTCATCGCTGTATAAAAGCTTTTATTTGATTGTATAAAAATGTGAACATTCTTTTGTATCATCTACTACGATTATCTGTTAAAACATTTCCAGGGAAAATGGCACGAGTCTGAAACTTGCAATAATTGAATTTGAGAAGAGTGCGTGAACTAGCTCTACAGAAATGTAGGAAGTGACTTAATCCAGGATAGAGTAATGCAAATGGAATTAAATCATCTTTCGAGCATTTCGAGCTATGTGATATTTTGAGAAAAGGAATCTGAGAGAAGAAGTTTGGGTATCTTTGCTCGGAAACAGGTCCCTATCATGACATAACCATCTTATTTGCTAAATTTCTTCCGCTTTGACCATACTGTTATCTTTTATCGTTATGCTTATGTGGGGGTCAGCGTTTTCAAGTAGTTCAAGCTATCGCAAAAGATGCGGTGATCAGCCTAAGATATATACAAAAAAAGCATTTTACAAGCCTCAGGAATGCTGGAGTATTTTTTTACATTTCTGATAACACGCATTTTCCGCAAATTTTTTAGCATAAGAATACTCAACAATCAGACAGCACTGTATTAATTGCATAAATTTTAAGTAGTTAAAAATTCATTAATTGCTATCCTAATGTACGCATATGTATGTATATACATTAATATACATAAAGAATAAGTCGGAATGACTCCTCAATAAACATTTAAAAATGCAGTTAGTTGTTTTACAGGATATTTTACTAAAGATTTTAAATTAAGGTTCAAAATTTAAGGAAAGATAAAAATTTCTTTTCCTTTTTGCTATATACAGTTCTTCATGCTGGAAGAAATGCATTTTTACATCTGTTTTACAATGTACTTAAGTATTATTTTCAATGAATGTTCGGTTCGGTTCGGTTTACATCAGTTCAGTTTAGGACAAAAATTTCTGAGACCTTTCTATTTTAAAGAATTTTAGAATTCTATTTTAAAGAATTCTATTTTAAAGAAGAATATAATTCTAGAAGAAAATAAGATTCTAGAAGATAAAAATAATTTTTATCTATTCTAGAAAATAATTCTAGAAGATAATTCTAGAAGAAGAAAATAATTCTAGAAGAAAATCTAGAATTCTATTTTAAAGAATTTCTGAGACCTTTCTATTTTATACACCTTTCTATTTTAAAGAAATTTATTTATTTATGTGAAAGATTTCAAAATAAACAGAAAATATAATCATAACATAAAAGATCATTATGCAGTTATGGATCATTGTGGATTCAAGGAATGAATCACTTGCCTCGGATGAATTCTCCTCGAATAACAAAAATGGGATTAAGAAGACTTTTCTGCTATATATTAGCAACTCGCCAGGTCAATTAACGACAACCGAATTAATAAAGTTAATCTGTTTATGGAAATGCGTTTTCACTGTATAGTGAACAGGATTTCCTCTTAAGTCCTTTTGCAACATTTTAAATTCCTCTTAACTTTTCTCCCGAGGGTTTTCGTTTAAAATTCGGATGGAGCACTCATGTATTTTGTTTTAATTATATAACCGGAAGCCTGAGAATTAATTTCTGTTTTATTTCAATGCACATAGAACCTCTGCATTCACTTTATTAAGAAACATCAGATATAATTTGGTTTCTTAAAATTTCAAGAAACTAACGCACATCTGAGCGTTTTGATCTGAAGAAGGTAACGAGAAATATTCTTAAAATTTGATTTGAGAATAAAATTTAGTGTACTGAAATTTACATTCTGTTATGTTTCAGTTGTTTTTGTAAATTGGATTATTTTGCATGCATAATAGAAAGCATTTTTTTTACGTTTCTGTTGTATTTATAGTATTATTGAAATCGAAAAATGAATGAGCACAATAAAAAGCAATTAACCAGAACATAAGCAAAACACGATTCGCTCTCATTTCTAAAATATTCTTTTTACTGCTGAGTTATCTAAAATACTTAATCTCAATTTTCGTTTCATGACAGTGGCGGCTAAAAAAAAAGTCTTGAAATCTCTAAAAAACCATGAAAGTGACTTTTTTTTTTGACCGGGTGGGAGGAGGACGTTAAGTGCCGCGGACTGAAAAAGGATTTCTGGCTGCATAGGATTTGTGTCCTTTTTACTTATTCCAGATTTTACCACTGTCAGCAAAGTCGATGAACTTTACAGGAATTCTTGCTAATTGTCAGATTTACGCCAAAATTAAAATATCTCTCATTTAGGTGAAAAAAAAATCCGCTCTCTTATAAAAAAAAATTATGTAACTTCTACCCATCAGAAGTTAACAAAATTGCTGTATTTTTTAGTTAGGCGATGTGAGGAGACCCATACTGGATGTGGAAGTGCCCAGACCGCCTCTGCGCCTGTAGGAAGGTTTTGGCGCTGCACGTCAACTTTTTGCAAATAGCAAAGAAATTTCTACGAATTATTAAACACGGTCGTTTATGACTTTTGTTACTAAATCTTAATAACCCATCTCATACATTAAACATTGGTTTTCGTTTAGTTGAATGTAGCAAAGCACAAGAAAGCTACCTCCATAAAGGCAGAAATGCCTTCATTGATGACTCTGTAAGAAAAACTGGCTCGTATTGACATTACACAGCCAAATAACCGCTAAAACATATATGCATCTAGCCTGTTCAGATGCACTGCAGTCATATGTAATTTTTATTGCAAACGGCTCAAAATATATGTTTTTTAATTATTTTAATCATTTTTTATAACAAATATTAAATTATTATATAATTTACCTACATGGAAAAAGATTAAGTGTCATTATCAAAAATATTTCAACTCAAGGGTTGGCAATCTAAAATATTCCTTGAGAAGTACTGCCCAATCTAATACTTTCAAGTGAATGACTTCAAAATTTTTGAAGAACAAAATGAAGAATCCGTGTTTTGTAAAACATGGAATATGCTCCCCCTCCTGAGTTCCTCTATTTCAACTGGCCCTCTCCCAGTGTTTGAAATTCCATTCAGGAAATCTGGTCGCTGTTCGTTGTGAAAATAGAGAACAAAAGTGAGACTGACTTTTGAAATGCCCGTCATGTTCTAGGTATCGAATTGCCTAAAAAAGTGTTCTGCGGTTTGTAATTAGGGCTGTTACGGGGTCCACCTTTCCTCTCACAGAATGTAACGACATCACGCATGCAGCCATAAATCAAGTATTTCCCATTACGCATGCGCGAGGCGTCTTTCGTGAGTACTTAATGGGGGGCGTCCACCAATTTTTTTTCGTATTTGTCAGCAGGGTCTTCGACCTTTCGCTTCGATGCATAAACTTCCATTGTATTATTTGTAAACTAATGCAAAATTATAAATGCTTTCCGATTTAAAATATAATAATAACTCGTTAAAAAGTTAACATTACCGATATTTTTAACTACTTCCTATGGATAAATATAAAGAAGAACTACACATATTCGGGTTAACCGAGACCATAGGTCATTCGAATAATCACTTTGTTATTTTTTAGGCGAAGGGATGAAATAGATGCTTATAGCAATGAAATTAAATAAACTGTATTTTTTCGCTTACCTTATTTCATATCAACGGAGATCAAACTGCTAAAATATTAAAATATTTTTATTTTTATGAAACAAAACAAATTTTTATTCTGTAAAATAAAATGAAAATGTAACACAGACAAATACAAATATTTTTTTCAACATAATTAAGCAGTGAAGTTACATATTCTTTGTTTAAACTCAAAAGTTATTTTCATTTGTACTGAAACAAAATAATGAAATTAATTTAAATTAACGGAACACATGTTTGTTTTGATTTGATTGTATTCAAACTCTACATGGAACGAAGTACCTTAGAATAATTATCCTACCTGAACCTGTTTCTATTCATCCAGAATAATTAATCTAAGACATTATTTTCAACTGATGTAAAGGAATAATTTCATTGAATAAATAATGCAGTTTATGTTAGTAAGTTTTAAAATTTGTGATAAATTTATGGTTGCAACTCTCCTAAAAACGTACCGTTTCTACCCTCAGTTTAGGTAATAACTCCTTATTATGTTTCAAAATATCTAATCTAGTACTATCTTTTATATCATTTAAATCAACGAACAAAATTATAAACTCATAAATAACTTTATCGAGCTTAGTTTTATTTCACAAAGAAGGAAAAACTAAGGTTTCGGAATCTGAAGTCTGTATACCAGAGTTCTAAACTGCGCATGAATTCTTTAAATTTTAGTAGTCCCACAAATGGTTAATATTAATTTTTTTTTCCTTCTTACTTTGAAAATGAATTATCAACGCTTAAAAACAAACATATCAAATCCAAACAAAAAAATGCTAATTTTTTTTAATCCGATCTTTATTTCTGCTTTATGTTGTATAGTCATTAGGTTATTTGGAATATGGAGATGTGAAAAATGAGTAGTGCCCTCTCCGGGACGTGAACCACGGGCCTCTCGAATACGCGTCGAGCGAGCACTACACCACGAAGGCGAGAAAAATACATTATAAGGTTTAACAAATTTTGTATTCGTTGGCTAATTTTATTTCGCAATTTTTTTATACTTTTGTATATAGAAAACTTTCATTAAAGAAAAAAGCTTTAATTTATCAAAGTACTTTTAAATACTATAAAAATAAAATTAATAATTAATATACATACTATCGTCTGGATAAATTTAGTAACATACCATTTCATGATATAGGACAAAATTAAATACAGATATTAACTGATTAAACTTTGGTTCTCCTAAAAACTTCTACAAATCCTAAAAACTTCTACAAATCTCTACAATGGATTCAGATTAAATGAAATATTATAAAAAAAATTATTCCAAAAATCAAGAGAATGAAATTTGCACAGTTTAAATTCCATTTTATTTCTGGAAAACAAATTTCCCAGAAGACTAGTGATCTGCCGATGGACCAGAAGGTACGATGAAAAATCAAAAGAGGTGGTTGCTATGCTTTTCTCGTCTTAGTTCAAATCTCATTATTGACTGACTGAAGTATTATTCTACACTTTTATGGAAAACTGTTTTTTAACTTGTTTTCTCGAAAGTTTTTGTTAAGACTGTCATAAGTATAATAAGAAAGTCCTTTACATTGCTAAAATTTCTGCTCAACAATCTCTTTCATGTAATTTTGAAAATTTATTGTATTTCATTAAGAAATTTTAATTACTGCGAAATAAACTATTTTTCTTCCATTTCAGAAAGAGGAAAAACTTTAAAATAGTGAACTGTAACTCTGTTATGCGAAATTAATTTAACGTAGACATTGAACGCAATGGCTAACACACAGAGTTTTGTTGACTAGTTATCGTCCTTAACAATAGACTGCATAAGCGCAGTCAAATTGAAATTCAAGTAAAGCTTTATTCCATTGCTTGTAGATTACAATTGAAATTTCATAAAAAGTTAATACGATGTCTTTCGCATAAACTGTAATAAAGATGAGGCTGCTTACCTTGTCGCTAAAGGTCAAATCTTTACAAAATAAAGTTCCAATTAAAAAAAAAATAATACTTGGTCTGTTCACGTTACGGGAAAACTTTTAAATTTAATTTTTTTACATTAGATCCTCAATGGATGCAGGAGAAACTAGTGCACATTGACAAAGCTGAGTTGCGTTGACCACTACACCACGAAGGCATGCGAAGAAGACGGAAGAAATACCTTATAATTTAATCAGTAAACAGAGCTTTGTCTGATTTCTTTATACCCATTGTATTCAGTGGGATATTTACTGCACTTTCGTATAATGATTTGTTCTTGATCGTAGAGAATCTATTCCAGTGCATTCGACATGCATTAAATAATAATGCAAAAAATTGACCCATTATTGATAGAGAGATCAAAACTACGGAAAGTGGGTAGATTCTTGATTTTGGTACTTATATCAAGTATTATATGCTTTTCCATAGCTGTAATATAAATATAAGCCATTGTTTTGTTGTTTACAGGACCTTGACATCTACTGTTAGAAATTTTTGTAACTGTGGAAAATAAACAGCGTCCCTTAATACCTGGACTGTTTCTTTCGAGATGGCCTGAAATGGCCGCATCATGCAATTTCTGCAAAATGCTTAGTCGCTGTGGTTATTGGTCTTTATTCATCAATATAGTTTGTTACTCTGGAAGAGAACAAATGATTATAAATAAATTCATAATTTGGGGTTCTGTTTCTAATATCCGTCATATCATGGTGTTTTAAGAGATCGGGATTTTTCAAATACTCCTAAATATTTTCAAATTTCGGGTCTGTTTGTAGTTCTGAAATAACTGTTTCCCGAGAATCTAAAATTTTTCAAGTTAACATTATACATTTCACCTTGTTCCCTTCGTCAGCTAGTTTAATTCATGATAGAGCGACCGCTACAACATTTTCTTTCCCAAAGTTTTCTTACCTTCTAGCTTCTCTTTTTTAATGGGTGTTCAGTTCCTTCAAGTTCAAAGCTGGCGGCTGGATTTCTTCCACCATTCGTTCATGAACAATTGCAAACTAGATTCTTAAAAATTAATTTTCGCTTTAAGAAATCCATTTCCAATATTACATTCGCCTGTTGATTTTTCATTACAAAGAAAACCACTTTCTAGTGTTCCTTTTTCACCTGAATCTGAAAGGCTACTTTCTGTCTGCATTCACAATGTTTGCTTTGGGCGGTGATCACTTTAATTCCTTCGACACCAAACACTCTATAACGCTTGTTTTTCTAAAAAACTTTTCTGCCAAAAATTACTTTGCGCCCCTATATTCAATAATGTATCTACTGGTACATTTATTAACATAATTTGAATCACTGACAGAGACAAATTTTTTATCAAAGACTGTAATTAATTGGATCTGAGGGGGATTTTCTTCCTTCCTGAGTGACTGCACCCTTTGTGTTTCAGTATCTTTGATTATTTTAAGTTCTTAACTCTCTTACCCCAGTTTCTTCTTTTGTGATTTATATTGGTCGTCGCCATTAGAGGCTGAAAATTTCTTTATGTTATCAGAACGTCTATTGCCATCAGATGGTACGCTTATACGTTCGTGGTACGTTCGTGGTACGATGGTACGTTCGTGGGCTGATATTCGCCTACTGTCGAACTTCACCGTGAGCTCAAATAACTGATCTAGCGTACTTGGTTTTCGTAATTCAACAAAATCCTGAATTTGAGGCAATAACCTAGGCAATTATTTGGATAATCTGTGTATCGGTTTTTTCCCATGCACCACGTTCACTACTTGTATTTTCCTTATTATAAACTCCGTCAACTCTTCGACCTTAGTTCGATATCTATCAAGCAGTTCCGCTTCTAATTTTGCCCTACCTTTCACCACAGGAATATCTTCACAAGAGGGATTTTATACGTCAGATTTGTAATTCCCACTGCCTTGTTCACCCAAAAAAAATGTACCGATGCCTTAGTACCAGCTTAGTGCCTGTTCTCGAACGTGGCGGTTGCTATCGTGATCTGTTCATCTGTAACCGAATAAAGTAGAAAGTTAGAATCTAATTATTCCAGAAAGGTCATTATCGCACTTCTTCCATAGAAAATACTTTGCTGGTTTGATTACGCTCGCATCGTGTCTGCGATGGACCCGAAGCCTTCCACTGGACTTCCTGGTACTTGTGGAACCTGTAATCTTGGGAAGGTTAGACTAAATGCTGCCTAGTCTTCCGACATTATCCGCAGTTTTCTCGAGCGCCAATTTTATGATTTCATTTGATCGGTTAATGCTAAGTTCAGTAACCGTAGCAGACGTGAAGAAAATTATCGTTATTTCTGAAACAATGACAAAGTTGTGAGAAAGTTAAAAATAACTTTTTTATTTAAACAGAATTTAGAATAAAAAATTCCTTCCCTTTTTCATTATAAGCTTTTTACATTATCGTGATCATGCAACTAAATAGAGCAGTCCCTCTTTAGTTAAACATGAAGGATTACTCAGAGATTACACAATTAATTACTATACTAGAAACTGGCTCACTACTGTACCGCAGCGTCAAAATTTCAGTGTCAGCAGTGATAGAAAGTAAATATTTACAGATATCAGCATCTAACAGTCGTAGTGTGCACGCGAAGCTAGAAGCATGCTCTGTCTTTAAATCCAAAGACCTGAGTTTAAATACTGGCTACTCATTTAAATTGTGGTGAGAAATGCGTAAAGAAGAATCATAGTAAAGCTTGAAATAATGAATAACTGGTTAATTAACATAAAATTCTCTAGAAAGCTTCTTTCTTTTGTTTTGTGAATACATAAAGGAAGCGAAATAAATTTTGACGTTAAAACGTCTTAGAAGAGTCTTTGTACGGTTTTTGAAGCTGTAAACCATATTACAGTTACTTTACAGTAGATTACGCTACAAGTACGTATCATTCGTTTGCTTTGCAAATGCTGCTATTGCAACACTATACTACTCTATATTGGCGACTAAAACGAAATTCTTCCTTGGTGATAGACCAAGGAAGAATATACCTCACAATAGGCCTTTAAGTCATTCTTGCATGAACAAAATCCTGAATGAATCCTACATGAAAAGAAATTAATTTTAATTTTATATCATTTGCAGGATTTTTTTTTCTCTTTTATATTTGATAAATCATACCATTAAGGAGAAACTTGCACCCATCAGCTGGAACCTCTCCGTGAAATATTGCAAAGGAAATAGATCAGTACGAATTAAACGCCGAAGAATCGTTTTAGGATTACGCACGTCGAATGCAGTTTATAAATTCAGCAGATATTCCAGTAACTTAGATGAGAATTTTTTTTTCTTCTCCGGTACATGCTTCATGTGACTTTTACCTGTACTGCTCTGTTTTTTCGTGTTTTGTCTGAGTAACTCTTTGTTAATAACGGAAAGATAAACTAGTGCCACGATGATTGTAGCACTTTCTATTTACCAGATTTTTAATTTTCAAGGTATTTAATAAAATTAGGCAAAGCAACAACCTTGTGTTTGACGTGGATTTTAGTCAAGACAATGTGATGGACCAAGGAAGAATATACACCACAATAAATCGCTAAGGCATTCTTTTATGAAAACAAGTTGTTATATCACGTGTAAGATATTTTTTTGGAAGGGCGCAAGATCTAAATTGATAGAGCGACTAAAATGCTAAACAGAAGGTTTTTACTTTGTTTTATTTCACGTCTTATTTTGGAGTGCTTATCTTCTCTCTTATCATGGAATTATTCAACTTACAAAAAACGGTGAAGCAGAGTTATTCTCTCTAATTATGACAAACTTCGATAATAATGCGCAGCATTTCAGACAAATTTTTCCTATGCATCCAATGCTTATCTTTTCTGAAAAATTACTTTTTATTTGATTAAAGGACGGTAGAATTCAAAGGTGCCCATTGCCCCAATAGCTAAAAATTAAACTCACAAAATCATTTAATTTTTTTAATCATAGGAAGGTTGTAATTAAGTTTTAGTAAACGTATGGCAATTTTTAAGTAACTAATAATTGTTTGATTGGATACAGCAGAAGATATACTCCACGCATGTGATTAAATAAATGATTGTATCAATACTTGTTTGATTTGGTTGCAAAAATAATTGCACTCTGTGTAAGTAAATAATATCAGGTTGTCATAAAAGTGGCATTTCCAATATTTTAGTTGTAATTTATGCAAAATGAATAAAAATCCATTTCTTTTTTTATTTGCTTTTCGCTCTTTTATGTCCTGCTGTTTCTTTTAGCTATTAAATGTTCGGAAAGAAATTATAAGCGTCTACGTTTTGATTCCTTTAATTAAATCGCTGTGGTTGTGGTCATAATTTTCCGATCAGGTAGGAACTTCTATCTGATTTTTATCAGAATTCTCTCCTCAGATTTTCGTCCAGTAGGTTTAGCTTTTTAAAAAAATCGAGTTGGAGAGGGATGGTTTGTAAAGGCTTGTGAATCCGAACAACGAAAACTGGTTTGCACTGGAATTGTTGATAATCACCGAATCATTTTCTCCGAGTAAACGAGAACATTTCATGAAAAGAAATTTATCTTGTGGACGATGATTTATCATGGTTTGAAGAATAAGTGAAATCATCTCGAAAGGTAGATATGCAACGCGAAATTATATGGTATGAAGTCGATTGAATCTAACGTTTCGAAGCCTTTGAAAATCGTTACAGGTATTCAAATTCATTTGGACCAGTTTTACATTAAGTCTGCTAATCATATAAAAGAAAATCCATTGAATTCTCTTTCATATCTGTCATTACTGATGACGCTGCTTTGATTACTGACATATTTGATCCTATATATTGTACTTTTTCTTTTTACTTCAGTTTGAAATAAAACTGAAAATTAATCTTGTTTTCCCAAACAAATGCTATCTTTACAAATTTTAAATTAAGTGCATTATAAAAAAACTATCAACAAATTCTGGCATAAGAAAGTAAAATGTCTTTTCCTATTTTATTTTCTTAAATAATGTTTTCTTTAAATAATATTATATTTTATAAGCCATTATATATTAATGTATTAACCATTTTATGAGCATTTAAAATTCATTTTTGAAGTGATATGTATTTATTATTCTCTAAAAGACACTTATTATTTTCTCTCATAATCGATTATTAATTCTCTCGTAATCATTTGATATTTTCTCTTCGAATCGATTAATAATAAATTTACGGTAAAATAAAATTTGGTTGTTTAAACAATCCTTAAATTTCTACAAATATAAAACGTACTTAGATTAATAAAAGACTGATAATGAAATTCGTAAATGCTTACTTAAAATTTTGAAATTCCTTTTGTTCAATTACATTTTCAAAATTACGATAATACTTTTTTATTATACTCAAAATTCTTTTAGCACTTTTGTAAAAAAATATTTCTACGCATTTAATATCTTAATTTACGTGAAGCTTGCATCTTAAGACACTAGATGATAGACAGAAGCGAGTGGCGACGTGGTACTTTAATGTGGGTAAGCAGAAAAGTGATTGCACATTCAGAAGAAGCGTGGGAAAGAAAGAGTCCAAAAAGTTTCGGTTTCAACTGAAATCTTTAATCTAACTGAATATAAGATGACTGCATTATAGGGCTACATAAGAAAACATGATGCAGATTAATTTTGAAAGGATGAACTTACGATGTTATACAGAGTTACTATTTTTAGGACAGAAAGGAGAAGTGCACAAATTAAAATTAAATATTTTATTAAATTTAACTATTTTGGCAATTAAAATTAAAAGTTTGCTGTAATATTTTTATCTTGCATATCCCCCCTTCAAGTACAAAAAGACCTGACGATATAAAAGCGTTTTGGTAAAAAGCATTAGAATGTTATCAAATGAAGATAAACATTCCATACAATATATCCAATTTAATGACTAAAGTGAGAAAGTTTACAGGCATAGCAGATTTTAAATAATATTCCTTTTATTGTAGTTAAACATTTTTTGGCTGCAAATAACTTGGCACACTAATCATGTCCATTTCAGAACGTAGCATTTACATTTTTGATATTGTTGCGATACAAAGACAACAGCATTCTAACTAGGCCGAGCAACAGGAGCGAAGCGCGATGTATTCGGGACTAAATCTTAGTTTATAATGGGTTAGTTTAAGTTCAGATGCGTTTTGATTGGAGAATTAATATTGTTCTAAAATTATTATTGGCTGTTTTAGATTCATTTACGTCACCAGCGTTATGTGAAAGTCATACGATATTGTTTGATATAGAAATGATGCAGTCTAGAGGATGTTATTATAAGCAATTAATATTTTTAAAATATAGACATTAAATACCCGAATTAAAGCGAAAAAAGGTATTGCTAATTTTGATTTAAATATTTGTTACCTGTATCTGATGAAAATCGTGAACCTGTGGTAGATGATAAGGCCTTGAGGGTTATACGGAAAAGGCAATCATGGTCCAGTTGAACTTTCCTTTTATTTTTGGCATGTATCATTCTCACAATCATGGCCAGCAGCGCAGTTCTTTTTATTTTTTAACAAAGCAATACTTATTCTAGATGAACATTTCTGTATCACGCTGGCGCTGAAAGTGCGCCTATTCTTGAATGAATTTTATTTTTTACATATTACAATAAGAAAAGCAGCAACATCAGTTTTGTTAGGCAGAGCAGAGAGAAAGAATGCGATGTGTTCAAGTTTAAATCCTGATTCAGAATGTTTAATTTTAAGTCAGCTTTCTTCCTGTTGTCTAATTTAAGTTAGAATTTTGATTAAAATACTTTTATCTTCCTATATAAATGTAATGTAACTTTTGACATAGCTTTTGAAGGATAAGAATTGAAATTTACTTAAAACAAATTATAATAGTCTTGTAGTCCAAAGGAGCGTAAGCTAAGAAGGGCTATTTATTTCGTTTTGGCATTTTGCGTCGACTCACTGTAAATGTCCGTATCACTTTTCAAAATGTTGCCACCAAATATTTTCGCCCTGTGTTATGTTTAAGAAATTAAATAATGAAGCATCTGCTCAAACGTATGTATGTTTCTCACACTGTGATAAATCAACGGTACTTAGAGTCTCGAATTTTGAATAATGTAATCCTCCTCTGAATATGGGCACCCAAATTTGGAATTTGTTTTATTATCAATTTCATATTTGAAACACTTTAACGAATTCCTTATTAAGAAACTCAACGATTTCAAAGCTAGCAATGGCAACACTGCACGGAATTTTTTTTATTATTATTATTTTCTGCGCGCGAGACTGTGTATGGAAATTCTAAAGATATGCTCATTTTAAAATTATTTTGCGATATTGCTGCTGAAATGAATTTTATGTTTTAAGTGCGAAGAACATGATATTTAATAAATAAAGGTAACACTGAAAACGTTAAAAAAAAGTTTTTAGGTGTAATGAAAAACCTGAAAACTTTCAGATTTTTCTTTAATTATTACGCTTTGGTTTTTATTAAATCAATTTTTATTATCTTTAATTTTATAAAACTTTTATGTCAATAAAATTACCGACCTTAAAATTATAATTAAATTATCGTATTTCTAAGTCCATATTTTATTTATTTAAAATATTTAAAATTAGAAAAGTATTTCATGCTTTCATAATTCAGCGCATACAGTAATTGCTTGCGAAAATAACTTGATATATAACATATCAAATATTATATCTGAATAACAATAATTAAGAATTATTTAAGCATTTATATAATATCTAAAGACTTAAAAGCAAGCATTTATACAATATCTAACAACTAAAAACAACTAAGCTTTTGTAGTTGTTTTATATTTTCATTAATATTTTATAACAACTTACAACAATGGTAAAACATCAAAATTAAGCTATTACATGCAACAATAAGAAGGAAAATTTATATGTAATTTAATCTTTGGAAGTATTGAGAAAGGTGACAAATTTTCTGTAGGTATGTACCTCTAATAAATGTAACGGCTTCTACTGACCCATTATCGGCCTCTACATCACCGTCTTTTACAATTGAGAAAACAACTGTTGTTCTAACATTAGATACTTCTGATGCAACAGATTATAGAATCAATGACTACTTATTTAAGAGCAATCAAGCAATAAAGATCGTAACTGCCGAAAACATCCGTCATAAAATTAACAAAAAAGACCTTAAACAAAATATTGACTTCTTGAACTAGGAAAGAAATTTATTATAGGGCCATAACCAATCAAAAAGGCGAAAAACAGTCCCCTTATGAAGTAAAAGCTAATCAAAAAAGTGAAATAAAGTCCTTATACAAAATAATCTCAGCATTGTCATCTGGCTGGACTACATCAACCCCTTCAAAAAACTGAATACTTGTCTCTAAAAGAACAGGGTATTGAATCAGAAGTAGAGGTTATCGAAGATGATATTCCTTTTTTTTTTCTCACAGAGATTTGTAAAAGAAAGAAAAAAGATCGAAGACAATTAAAGGCAACAATACAGAAACCATCTTCAATTAAAAGATATCAACAGAATAATGAATCCACATAGAGGTTACCGAAACAGATACTCCCTTCATGGAAGTTACTAGAAGATAGAAAAAAGAGCGGAAACTATTAACGGCACCTACAGAGACATTGTCTATAGTTGAAAAATCTTCAGTAATCCCAAGAAGCGAAGGCGTTATACTTTTAAAACTAAAAGATCCTGAAAGAACACTTTCGCATTTGCAAGTCCAATTAAACAACATTCTAACATCCACCAAACTAGGCTTTATTAGAAAGCATATTAGATATACACATTCCAAAAATCTTTTAATCTGCTGTGAGAACGGGAAGGATTTACTTCAGTTAAACACCTATAGAAAGCAACCCTTCCCTAACTGATACAGTAGACTTCAGGATTCCAACTCAAAGGAAACAACGTTTCATCATCTTGAACGTCTCGAACTCAGCAATTGCAGAGGACATTATACTTTTAGTGAATAAATATTTCAATCTTCCTTCCTTAGGTATCAATTCAAGAACTCCTCAAAAATCATAATAAATAAAACCAGCAATTGGAGAATGGACATTTCCCCACCTCAGCAGCTATCAGCAAATTCCAGAAAACTCTATAGGTCTTAATTTTTGCTATCTTAAACCTCAACTCTTGCTCGCAACTATAAGTATCAAGATCTTCGACATCAAGGTAAAACTTTTCAAATCCCAGTCTGTTGCTCAATTTGCGCTGGGGACCACTCTTACACGGATTACAAGAGCACTACAAGGACCTGCATTAATTGCAAAAGCAACAATCAAAAACGACGCACAGACTTCGATACTACACATAGCGCCAACGATAGGGATTGCGAAACGTACAAAATTAAATTGAAGCAACTATTATTTAACTCAAAATGTTAACAACCTCATCTCTCTTAGACAATGGTTTTTCATCTTAACAATCCACTTTCTTACGAATGCATCGAATAAATTTACAGCTCGTATAACTTTATGCACTAAAAGTATCGCTAAAGAGTAAAATACTTCGATGGAAACTACAAACTCTAATTAACTATCTATACGATTAAAATCTATGCGCATCTGTCTGTCTGTTGGTTGGTTTGTGGCATTATCCCTCCGGAACGGCGGGGAGTTGAGTTTCGAGAGACATTCCAAAAAACTCGTGGAAAGCCATTTCGGCCATTCTCATCTTTGTATGATTTTAATCAGCGGAGATATTAATTAACTCCGAAAACGTTAATTTTCACACTCATTTTTTCCGAGTGGCAACAATCGAGTATGCTGGAGATAAAAATCTGTTTGATTTCGAAGTGTTGACACTGATCGCTTTCAAATCGCAGAGTTTGTTAATAAAAGAATTTGTAAGTTTTGCAAAATATGAAATAAAAATAGCATTGCCAGACATTAAATATATTAATACTATATAACGTCGTATTCTTTCTCAAATTAGTATAATCTCCTTTCAGCTCCAATTGTAACTCAGAAATTATATCGCTTAATACAGAAATTGCATATTTAAATTATATCAGCACTGCCAATATTATTTCAATACCGTACCTAATTATATTCAGAGATTGGTATAACAAATCTCTGCAATTCTTACGTAAATTTCGGAAAATTAGATTATGTAAATATTGCAAACACACAAAATTCCTTGATATTGATAAAAATCATTAATCGCTGATAAAAATCATTGATATTTCTCCGAAATTTATAAAACACTAAGAAATTTTTAAATAAATGCGGCTTCCACCTAATGAGATGAAAGCTAATAGTCTACTTGACGGTACAGCAGCTTATTTCGTGGTGACCAGTGTAAAATAAATGCAATATCTTGAGATTGAGGTATAATTGTATTTGAATTGGAGAGTTTTATTGCGCACTTATAATGATGACTCTGCAGACAGACGTGGCCTAAGACAAGACATAATATATTGCTGAACCACTAATTATTGACACACATATTCTTATTTACGCATTATCATTCTTATTTACGCATTCTTTGAAAGTTACATCTTAGGCAATGGACTAAGCAAAGAATCACGAGCAGCGCGTGTTAGCAAAAGCAAATGCAAAGCTGTTAAGAGGCCGTGCGCATTCAGAAACGTAGAAGAGTCAAAAGGTATCTTGATCTGTGATTGGATAAGAGCTGTCCTCATTGGAGGATTACATAGGAAAGCGTGAAACGGATTAATTTCGAAAAGATGAAGTCCTGGAAAAGTTATTATAAGCAATTACCATTTTTAGAATAGAGAAGAAAGATATTCAAATTAAAATCAAGAATTAAGGAGATAATACGAATTTAAGTTTTATCTTACACTGACACACATAGGCAATTTATTGCGATTAATTAAATTGTTTATTTATGTAACGTAAATAAATATAGAAATCAAAAATTGAAGGTAATTACCTGATATTGCTCATTAATAATATGTCAAAGAAACAATTTCCCCACCAAAAAAATTAAAGTAAAAAAATTTCGACAGAATTCAAAAATTCAAGCGAAATGTTTCATATTTCGTAATATATCTTTATGAAGTCGGTTGTAAATATTTATTGTGCAGTTCAGAAACACGGTTATCTTGTTATATTACGTCGTGGGTTCATCAGCCCTCGAAAAGATTTTCCAAAATATGTAATTAAACACGCATAGTTTGTACTATGTACGAATAATTTCTTGATATGATTTGGTATAAAAATACATGTATGTAATGTTTGTATAATCATAAAAAATACTTAAGAGCTTATTTAGAAACATTTTCGGCAAACAATGTACACTGTTGTTGATTAACTCAAGAACACTCAAGAACTCAAGAACTGTACTCAAGAACACTCAAGAACTGTACTCAAGAACACTGTTGTTGATTATATGGTACTCAGTGTCCTTTTACTGCTCCTAGTCAGCAACAGCTCCCAAGTTCTTGTTTGCATTCACTGGTGGAAAGTATTGCCTATATCGAGAAAGTTCAACTTTATCCCTTAACTTTGCTAATGGATTCTAACCCTTATATGCTAATACGCATTGAACAAACGAACTAATTATTATCATCTCATGAAAATTCCGGAATCATGTTGAGATGCCATTCTTTTTATTGGTTATTTGTGACATTTAACGAAGCTTGTAACTGAAGCATAGCAGATGTAAGATAACATGCTCCTAATATATGCCATTAAATGTAATTAAATATTATACTTATGACTCAAAATTCACTTTAATAGACAGACTTCTGATAAGAATAGGAACTTTTTTTACCAGCTGCATCTTTGAAACTAAACCTGAATATCCCGTTTTTCCCTCTCTTTCCCCGACTGTCACTGGAAGGAGAGATTTCTACCAGTGTGACCCTTCACAGTCTTGACATCTAATCCGGCAGGCAAGCTAAAAGGAAACTAAAACAGGAACACGCTATTTACACGCCGCTTATTCCGTCGCGCACACAAAGCCCTTTTTGTCGACTTGTCAGGTACCGCAGACTAATTAGGATACCGAGTGACGTGTTAATTGGACTCTAACGGACGCATTTTTTCCCTATTGCTCCATCTTTTCTTTTCTTTTTAATTACATGATTTTGTTATCTCCTCACGCTGATATATTGTGTTTCATTGTCGATCAGAAATACCTCTGTTTTCTCGGTCTTTTCTCCGATTGCGTGATGTTCTTGGGCATAATTCATTAAGATGTCTTTTGCTCTTAATTACAGGGATCTGACACCGACATGAATTGTATGTCTCAATAGATGGTCACAATCGAAATGTTTTCGTGTTTTTTTGCTAGACACTTTTTTTAAGGCAGAAAATAAAGCATATCATGAAATAAAATATCAGTGTATTATTTTTTAATTGCTTGTTATATTTGCTTGATTTCTGATCTTTTCCGTGACATTAAGACGAGTTTCAAGGCTGCTGCTGACCCATTCTATTCAGTTAGAATTTAATATCCGAGTCGGGCACAGCTGCTTCCGAAAGACACCTGTACTGCTTATATTACCTAAACATCAACAGCTGCATATTCATCCAAAAACTGAAATTAAAATTAAAGATTTTACGGTCTGTCATTAATGGTAATGACTATGTCACGCATCCATTATTAATACAATTTCGGCCAAAGCCATGAATCTGCAATTTTTTTACTTTCCGATTGAAGTAAATTATTTTCATCTTCTAGACTGCTCCCCAATGCTTCATTCCACTTAAAAACAGACAAATGCATGTTCTCTGAATATATTCGATGTGACTGTGAGTTCGAAATCATAATTCGATTTCTGCTAGTGTTTTAGTGAGAAACGTTGTTTTTAAAGTGTTCTTGATGTATCCCAAATGGGTTTTAAAATTTTGTTCAGGTAAAGGCATTAATTAAGGCTCAATTAAGCTAGCGTTGATCATACAGCAGAAGGATTTAGGTGTCCCCTAAAACTTGGGAACCCTAGAATGCAGAATTAGGCCACGATGAGGCCCTAGTGTTAATACCTAACATTGTAAATAATAGACTAATCACTATTCATTAGCAGTAATGAAATTATAATTTTTTTGTATTTCGTACGAACTTATTTCAAACTTAATTGTTAGTTTAAGTGTTGTGTATTGAATGACCGTTTTTAAAATTGTCAAAAGAGTTTAATGGTAATTAAAATTATAAACAATTTCGCACGCGTAGTGATCTATTTTTAAGTAAAAATCGTGGTTTCGTTGTTGTAACTAAGATTTTTGTAATTATTTCAGGTAAGCTTCTCCCTCTTTTTTGGGAGGCGGAGGCGGTTGATGAAAGGAAAAATGTTATTTTTATGTAAATTTAATTAGAAATAAGCAAGCGCACATACACATAAATCGGTTACTCGGCTTTAGAGATGTATTAATATTTAACCATTAAAACACAAATGGGTTATAAATACACGGGTTGTGCACTTTGAATGTCACTGTATTTCCTTATACGAAGTAAAGGAAGTATTATAATCGCGAATACTTTCGGGCATCATATTTCCAAAAAATATTCATGTTCCTTTGTATCCAATTTAATGATGTTTTTGCTTAAAATCTGTATGTATGGACAAATTAAAGGATTCTTTTGTCAAAAATAGATTGTAAAACGGATTTAAAATGGATTCAGAAGTGATTTTTTCCTGACGTCTGTACGTACATACGTGCGTGTGTATCTTGCGTAACTTAAAATGAATAGCCGTAGAACGTTGAAATTTTGTATATGGGACTATTACAACATGTAGTTGTGCATTCCCATTTTCATTATAATCAACCACACCAAACGTGTATATATATGTGTGTGTGTGTATATATATATATATATATATATTGCCACTCTGTTACCCGGCTCAGTGAATCCACTGTTTTTTTCTTATATGTTCACAAATTATGCATTTTTTGCTTTAAAAGTTATTGAATTACGTTGTTCTTTATTCTGCCTTTAGCTCATCTGCATTCAACAGTTGTAGAATTATCAACAATTAAAAGTGCCTCTAAGCCTAACAAGGCCGCCATTTATTTACGTTTGAAGCTCTTAGTAGAATAGTGAACTAAGTCAGTTGGTGTACCAACTTCAGTGTATTTTTGCCCAGGGTGACCAGAAGTTAACTTTAAACATTTGTGCACGGAAAATTTTGTCTTTCTACTCATCAGCCGAATTGCTTGTTTTGGCATAGAAATTCTAGTTTTTTTTTTTTTTTTTTTTTTTTTTTTTTTACAGTTTTTAATAAAGATTGAGTTTTTATGTATTTCTGCTTTGCTGGAAGTGCGAACTGAATTGATTGAATTAAAAATATATCTCTAATAAAATTCGGGGATATAAGTTTAAATGAAGTGCAGCAAAAATGTGTACAGTTTAATAAGCCGTACAAGGGGGTTATATGGTGCCCACATCAGATATTTTTGAGATTATAGAACATCTTTTGAATGCGGTGCAGAAGAAACGTAATAAAAATACAATTAATAAAACTATTTTAAACAAAAGTTAATATGAACGAAAAATTTATGTATAAAATGATTGATTTAATTTTGAAAAGCATGAACTTCAATCTAAAGTATGAAATGTAAATTCTGAAAGTCACTTTTTTATAGTCAATCATTTGGATTAATCATTATTTATCGAAGCATTATGGAAGCGATGTTTCATGCATGTAAAAGTGAACTTACCTTTATAATCAGAAACAATCAAATAAATCAGAAACAATAAATAAAATATTTATTTAAATGTACGCTTTTCAATTTTAAAATGGCGTTGAACAATGAACGCCCTTTAAGTAAAAACTTTTTTAAGTTACCAATGGCCGCTAGTGGACGTATTCGAATAAAGAGTAAACAAAAGAAAAATAAATGGTAATCATACAGTTTTTGCTAGGATGTGCAGTCATGTTTTTCCTGCATTAAATGGGTGGGCAGAATTTCACCAATGTTCTTTAAAGTTAACTGCTTAAAACACGTATGAAAATGATTTCATGAAAATGACTGATCATCCGTTTTTCTTAAATGGTAAACCAGTCACGAAAGAAATGGTTGATTGCCCGAATTTCTTTCTGTATAATAGCATCTTAGATGCAAATTTAAACCAATTCAGTAATGAACGTAAACACTAAAATATACTGACAGAGTTTCTCACATCGAGAAGATGGAATTTCAAGGATAAGTAAGAGGACACATGTAAAAATGAAAGAGATGGCAAGAAGCATCATTTTAATCTCATTTGAAATCATTATTCAAACTGCCAAGCAAGAACCAGAAAGATCTTTATAGAGCTGTACACGTTGTTTTATCGTTATTTTGTTGTCACGATTATGAATGAGCTCAAGCAACCGATGGGACGAAGTCCTTCATTGATTAGGCATAAGCGGTCGAGAATATCAGTGCACGTCTTTCTAGGTATTTCGCAAATCGAAACTAAAAATTTGTCACTGGTACATAGAAAAGGGTAAAATAAAAAGGACCGAATGACATTTACGAGCTCATCGCTAGTGCCTTTTTATTGGCTGGCCGAGAGGGTGAGTGAGTGCAGGTATGAGGCAAGAAAGGGAGCAGCCTGCCAAGAACAAAATTTATAACTCAGGTTCTTCCAAGATGACATTGATTCCCCTATCGCTAAGCAATCTGTGTTGGGCTTCCGCCAGCGAGCGGGTATTATAAATTTCCAACTTCCTAAATGTGCGGCTATTTACAAGCAGGGGGTGCTTTGGGCTCTAAAAACACGTGTTCCTCATGTCGTGAGTAAGTTTTATGGTTCAATGGCTACTCGATGGTTGATGGCTGAGATTAGCACAGGATATGCAGCATCACATTTGTTTATATCTCACACAATCTGCAACTTTCCGATAAGAAGGTGAATGTAAAAGCGCCTATTAATAGACTTCCACTGAGTACATAAATTTCCATTGCTGTTCTGTAGTGAAACAAATGAAAAACCAATAAAATTTTATGGTATGATATGAAACGTAATTTTTTGACTGAATTTTGAAGTGTAGTCGTTCTACATAACGCTTATTAATCTTAAGTAACTACTCCTTTTACTTTTTCTTTACACGTGTTGAACTTAACGAACATCAATTAAGGTGATTCAGTTTCTTAGATTTAGGCTTAGTATGAATGGAAAGACGGAAATATCTCATTACTAACTCTTAATTAGAAAGCTGAATGTGGAGAATTTGGTGTTATTTTGGTTGAATTTTCGACGAAAAGTAGCATTTGATCCAGCTTCTCTTTCATGAATTTTACTAGTTTACTTAAAGTTAGTGTAAATCTTTCTTTCCAACCTGATTTGTATAGCATTAACGCTACTTACGAAAACTTCAATAATTTTCATTTCAAAATATTCGATTGTAGTTCCTAGATGCCCGCATGCCCTTTTATTATGAATACGGGCATTATATTTCATCAGTTAAAAAATTAGAATTCATTATGTATTTTATTTTTAAAAATTTATATACAGCTTAAGAATAAAAAAAAAACTGACGGTGAGCTCTTTATTTTAGTTTAAAGAGCAGCTGGTGTTTAATGCTTAGGATTATTAATGGAAGTGTGAGGATGTTAGGATGTTATAGAACAACTAAAGCTAAGAAAAGACTCCACACAGATATATATTTAATTTTTTATTTATTCATTCATTCCATTAAAATGATCCTATGTAAAATTGGTCGATGCTATGAGAAATAAATTATATAGTTTAAGATGTCTGCAGTTATATTCCCAGTGAATGTTAAATCTATAAATAAATAGGCAAATGCACTTGGATAGTTACTTGTCACCGTAGTGAGAATAAAATGATGTTTCATAAAATCGAATGCCTTTTCATTTCGTTTGACGTCTACATTGAAATCTCCCATTGCAATAATAGAAACATCTGTATCTACAGTAAACTTTTCATCAATCAATAAAGTAGTATCAAAATATTTCATCAATGCACTGAACATGAACACCTTCAAGTCTCTTGAATTAGCAGGTGAATGAATATATACGGATGCTAGAATAAATCTTGACTGTCCATTAACAGTTCCATCAGCCATACAAATATCTCTTGATTCTGAATCCTCTGTTCTCTATACTGCTTAACAGTAAATTCTGTTGGTACACAGTCTGCTACACTCGTCAAATTTCTATAAATTGCAACACCACTATCTTGGCAAAATAAAATAAAATACAGAAAACACCAGCTGAACACAATGACTGTTTAACTGTCTACCAGACAGCCTTGCCACTCCACGCGGTTGCGCACCGAGCTTCACCAAAATTTCGCTATTTTTGACTCGTTATTATATATATACACTTTGTCCAATTAAAAAAAAATAGTGTTTGCTAATTGCTCTTTCTTCTATCTAATGACATATTTAGACTGTATCTGTAGTTTTGAAGATATTTGATTCTCGCACATCTCAAATAGCGTCTTAATATTTGCTTTCGCATTAGATCATTTTGGAGGAACGAAATGCTACGTTAAAAAGGTGTATATTGTATTTACGTTAAATCTTGATTACTTTGAAATGGGCATATTAGTTCGAAGATGGATAAGACAGCTAAACACTGGTTACTCGATCCGCATTCGAATTCTGGTGAACGGGTGGGCTGCACAGATGTTTTCCTCACTTTTCCTATCTCCTCGAAAGCACACCTTTCCTTAGGCAGATAGCTCGAACAACTAACCAATTTCGAAATCAGGGTCTTTAAAAAAGTCAGTCACTAAAAAGAATATTGTCACATTTTCCATATTACTTTATATCAATAATTATTCATCGATAAAAGTATTGTTATTTTATCGATGCGGCACTTGCTTCGGTAAAAAAAAAAAGACAGACATAACAAAATTAAAATGCAGTAAGTTACAAACTACTATGAAAGAAATCAAATGCATTTAGCAACGCAATTTTGAGGGTTACTTCTTGTATTACTAAAAATCTGTCGGCATACTTCTGTTCGCCAGTAAAACATTTATAGTAATATTCTCAAAAACATTGTTGTTACTTGAGTGTATAATGTATTAAAACTAATGTTTTTTAATTGGCATGAATATTGTAGTTATTAAAATTTAGGCAAAATTTAACTTTACAATAGCGTTCATTTAGGAGAAAATTTTAATAGTAAATTAAGATTTTAAAATAAAGAATTTGCGACATTTACCTTTGAAAATTAGCTATCCTATAAACCACAAAACATAGTAACTTAACCGGAAATTTTTACTTCTGTTATTTGTAGAACAATGTTTCATTAATACGTTGTGTGATTGGAAAGTATTTTTTGCATTAATATATATTTTTATCTTTGCTGATATTTTTTATGGTATTTGACTAGGATGCATATTATATAAATGCATATATTGCTACAAATACAAAATTCGAAATTAAAAGTTAATTGAAATCGGAATAAATTTCGAAGTATTTTATAAAGGTGAGAAAATTTGAGAGTATCATCCATCTCAACAAATATATAAAAAAGTTTTTGTATTTACAGAGCTTCAAACGTCTGTATATGAAATAGCTCATTATTAAAAGAAAATCAATCAAAATACAAATAAAACACTACATTATCATTTTAAAAAACTTCCGAAATCATGTATTCAGTTATCTTGTATCAAGTTAAATGAGTGAAGCTTTTTCTTATCTCGAATTCATACAGCTTCTTATCATCTTCACGTACCGCTGTAGAAAACTGCGTTTTTTTTTAATCACCCATAACTGATGATTCCCCCTACAGCTTATAATCATTATTCATTGATTGTTCATCAACTGTACCGGATGTTCTCCAGTTTCATCGATCACTTTCTGGGGAATTTAGATTGATATTTCACTTAATTTCGTCAAGCAGTGGATGGATTGAGCTGAAATTTGCTTTTAAAGACTTGGTTCCGATGTGGATTATTCGGTGTGAGAAAGAGGAAAGTCCGAATAATAGTTTTTTTTATTAAAATTGTTTGTGGATTTTTATTTTTGTGCTTTTTTGCACTTGATTTTTTCATGCAAAACCAAATATCAAACTGCTTTTTCCATTTTTGGGGGGACATTTCACATTTCTTCGTCTTCGTAACAGTTAGTTCACATATTATCGCATTTCAACTTGGTGAGTCAACTCTCTAATAGCAGCTGTCGACTAGATTCTCGGGGGGGAGGGGCGTTGGCAATCTGATGGTTCAGCAAAACGAAAAAGTATTTCACAGTAGGGCAGTGCATAGCTTTTAACCTGATCATGGTTATGTGTTATTAACATGGACATGGTACTACATCACATAAGTTTAAACTGCCACCTTACATTGGACATTTCTCATTCTTACATATTTAGAGTTATTATAGCTTGCAATCGAGGTGTAAGATTATTTATTAAAACAATGACACAATTAATTACTGTATTGCTTCTAATTTTATTAGCAGTAGGATTTTAAATTGGAAAATTAAAAAAAAAATAGTAATAAAATAACCCTCCCTTGAATTTAACCCAATGAAAAATAACATTTTAATAATAGGTATAAAAAATAAACATTTTTTATTTACTTGAGTAGGTTCTAATGTAAATATAGTAAGCTACCTAATTTATCAAGAATTTTCTTCAGATATAAGAAGTTATAAAATATTCGTTTTAAATTTAAGTCGCATTCTAATTTTACGACTTAAAAATTTAAATAAGAATTGAGGCTTAAATTCGGAGTAATAGGGTAGTAATTAAATCAAAATCAAGTCAAAACCGAAGCAAAACAACACAATAAAATAACATAACAATATAATAACATAATAAAGCAAATGGAAATATGAAAATTTTTTTGGTTTTTTTTTTAAGGAGCATCAGTTGAAACATCTTCGACAGAGCCACATTTCTGAATTATAGCTGGATGATTATCAAAACAAATTCATGAAATAAATCCAAAAATGATTGCATATATTAAAAAAAATTTAAAACAACGGAAGATCATTAATTTCGTTTCGGTATTTTGGATAATCAGAAATCTGTATTTTGGATTTGAACTGTCAAGGTGTAAGAGCTTTCATTCGACCGTATCTCGAAGCATATTTTATAATTTCATTTTATAATATGCTTACAGTCAATAAAATTCGTGATTTGCTATAAAATTGTTTTCATATAGGTATCTTTATTACATCCGCTTATTTCTGAAACCATTTTTATCATAGTCCTAAGAGGATTAATTTGTCAGATTTTTGCTTCAATAGTGTTTTCTTCAATACGAACTTCTAACTTCTTGAATTTATTTATTGTTCGATGTTTGCAGAGAATACAGTTGAGAAAAATGCTGAACTTCACGCTGTACCAAAAAGTCTTAAATACCAGTCCACTCAAATGGAATGTTAAATTCGTTATGATAAGTTCAGACTTAAGTACAAAAGAAATCTGGTATTAACTTTGTAACGTCTAGTATGCTTAGCAAGCATACACTGCTACTAGACCTACGTGAATGTTTGGGTAGGTACTTATCACTCAAAGCAGAAGATGAATACAACAGGGAAAGGGTTTAAATGGCCCTTTTATTGAACTCAATCGTTACAGACGGCACGTACTTACGTGCTTATAGTTTCTCTAGACACTTAGGGTGAGAAACTGGAAGATATTGGTAACAATTAAATTAAAATGTAACCTAGAAGTTCAAGACTACACAAATTAATTTAAGCTAGCAGGTTTACTCAGAAAACTACACCGGCGTGATATTCACTTTATCGGCAAGTATGCGAAGTCGAGATTCAAAATTTAAACGACTGGTAGGTGTAACAACGTGCGCACTCAAATGCGAAAGCACGCTCTGACTAACATTTTCCCAACTTCAGTTTAAATACACTCTTGGTCACCCTAATTCCATCCTGGTGAGGAAACGGGATGGGAATCAGAAAGGACAGAAAAGGCTAACAAATTAAAATAAATTAGTAAAAAAATCTGAAAGGTTTTAAATTACGTCCAAAGGGGCATATTTTAATGTTTTGTGTGTTACCTTTATTTATTAAATATCATGTTCTTCGCACTTAAAATATAAAATTCAGTTCAACAGCAATATTGCAAAATAATTTTAAAATGAGTATATCTTTAGAATTTCCGATACACAGTTCCGCGCGCTTTAGATAAAAATGTTTTTTTTCGTAGAGTGTTGCCATTGCTCGCTTTTAAATCGTTTGAGTTTGTTCATCAAAAATTCGTTAGAGTTTTACAAAATACGAAATCGATAATAAAACAAATTCCAAATTCGGGCTTCCAGATGCAGGTGGAAACGTACGTTATTCAAAATTGAAGGGCTCTAGGTACCATCATTTTATCACATTTGGAGAAATATGCATACATTTATGCAGATTCTTCATTATTTAATTTCTTTAAATATAATACAGGGCTGCAAGATTTGTTGGCAACAGTTTGAAAAGTGATTCAGACTTTTAATGTTTCCGACGCAAAATCACAAAACGAAAACAGTAGTCCTTCAGGGACCAAAGCCCATTTGGACTAAAAATAAAATACCTTACAATTTTTCTGTCAGCAATCTTAAAAAATGTTTTACTTTCACGGTAGTTAGACCATGAATCAGAAACTATTTTCTACCCGTTTTGAGTTTGAAACTCCTGCCTTATGATAATTTATTATGATTTCCTTAATATAATTTATTATGACCTTATGATTTCCAGTTCAAAATTAGCTACGTTGATTAGGATCCTAAATTAGCTACGTTCAAAATTAGCTACGTTGATTAGGATTGGAATGATTCTTTCCTTTTGTTATTATATTCCAAAGAAAATTTAATAACTTTGAGTTTAGTCTATATTTTTATGTTCCATTGGGAAGTTTTGCTCAAAGTTATGTTGATTTTATAATTCATTCATGAGACTTTGGATCCAGCTCCAAAATTAGCTACGTTAATGTTATAATTCATTCATGAGACTTTGGATGCAGTTCAAATTTAGCTACGTTGATTTTACAATTCATTCATGAGAGTTTGGATCCAGTTCAAATTTAGCTATGTTGATTTTACAATTCATTCATGAGACTTTGGATCCAGTTCAAATTTAGCTACGTTGATTTTATAATTCATTCATGAGACTTTGGATCCAGTTCAAAATTAGCTTTCGAACAGCTATATAATTTTGGAATTCGCCGAAATTTTCTCGTTGTTATAAAGAGACTAAAGGAACAATTGTGAGCATTTTAGGAATTCTGTATTTTATCTTTTATTCAGATCACATTCTTACACCAGTTGTTTTTAATCCGAATTTTGTTGTACACGGTCAAAAGAAAAGGAAATCATGCGGAATTAGGTTAAGTTATTTATTAGAAGAAAGCATACGAAGATTATTTGTCTAAGGAAAAACACCTCTGACTGTTTTCTAAGGAAAACCTACATATAAAGCATTCTGTTTGTATTCGAGTTAGGCTTTGGAAAAGCCACGAAAACTTTCAGTCTTTCAGCTGCAGGAATCGAGTCTTAAAGATAGCTACCAATATTTTATTGTTCCATCCATTCAGTGGTCGTAGGATCAGAATACATAACAGTACGCATTGTTGAACAGTAGCCTATAAATATAGACAGAACCTCAAAATACTGCTGATTCGGTTACAGTCCATCTCCCTGAAATGAATATTGCAACAAAATAGTAAAATGAATCGACTGGTTCGTATGAAATTCGTATGAAATTTATGTTACGTTATATATTTTACAGTGTATTAAAGAATACAGCTATTTCTTTTTTTCGACATTTTCCTGCTAGCTGAAATTGCATTTTAATTTCTTTTAATAATATTTTAAATCAATAATTGTTCTTTCTGTGCATTCATAATTTAATAAGCCGCGTAAAACAAGAGACCATTTTTTGCCCTGTGTCAAATTCCTATATACTTTTCTCGATTAAATTATTTATTTCTAGCTTCCAATTTAAAATGGGAGACCCGATAAATCTTGCTTTCATTTGAAAATTTAAAGGCAGATGTAGGATTACTAATAGTCCTAATTAACAGTTTTAATTTCAGTATAATAAAAGCTAAGATCTCAAATACTGAGAGAATGAACAGTTTATATATTATTTGTCGGAAATTTATAGGATTATCACATAGTATTCTTTAAGAGAAAAAAAATGTCTTTGAGATGGGCAGTTTTAACGACAGAGAAGGAAGTCCTTTGGACATTAAAATAATATACAAGGTATGGTAATAAAATTCAGGAATGATGTCACAGGAATCGCGCGCATGGTAATGAGCATACGACGAAGTTTGAAAAAGATACTCCGCTACGTGTCGGATCCTATCTGAGCGTGGTATAACAATAAGCGTTACGGATTTCTATTCGTAACATTCGAATATGCAAATGTGTAGTACTGCAGGTAAAAGGAAGTAATGGGGGATTTAAAGTTATGTTTGCGAAAGAAAATCATGATACGATGAAACAAGATTACGGAGATTGTTAAAGCAGAAGTGAAGTGACACCAAGATCTAATGAGAGTATAATTTAAATAGAGTGATGTGGCAATCAGGAGTAGTAGAAAGGAGCAACATGGAAAGCTAGCTGTGTTCGTTTAATTTTTAGTCCAAAGGGATTTAGTCCCGAAGGACTATTACTTTCGTTTTGCGATTTTGCGTCTATTCACTCTGAATGCCCGTTTCACTTTTCAAATTGTTGCCACTAAATGTTATCGCTCTGCATTAAATTTAAAAAAATGAAAAATCTGCATAAATGTATGCATTTTTTTTTTTTTGACATAGCTTTCTCTTCAAAAATCGCCTGCGTGCGTTGCACGGGAAAATAAAAAGGAATTCTAATTACAGTTCTAAATAAATAGCCAAATAAATGTGAAATTCGTAACAATATTCTCTAAAACTTTAACGAATTTTTCATTAACAAACTCAAAGATTTCAAAGCCAGCAATACCAACGTTGTACAGAAAAACATTTTTATCTCCAGCGCGTGAGAGCGTGTACCGAAATTTCTAAAGATATGCAGAATTTAAAATTATTTTGCGATATTGCTGTTGAACTGAATTTTATGGTTTAAGTGCGAAGAACATGGTATTTAACAAATAAAGGTAACACACAAAATGTTAAATAAACGTCCCTTTGGACGTAATTTAAAATCTGAAACATTTCAGATTTTTTTTTCATCAAATATTTTTAAAATTTCATATAAAGTTTTATAAAAAAAAAACTAAAATTGAAATTGGGGAAAACATTTCAGTTTTTAAATTTTGACTTCAACATGAGCAGGAACCGAAAATATTTTCAAATAGTTTTCTTTATACTATATTGTTAGTCATAGTTATTATTTGGGTAATTTAAAAATTTTTAGAATTTTACTTTAATTATTTGTGTTACATTGTCTCTTCAGATAATTGTTTTCGAGTTTTCTAGTTATTCATTCGAGCTGCGCATTTTAAATATATTTATTAATATAAATTTCCCAGAATTTTATTTTATTGGTTTGAATTGCGTTTCTTTCGAAAGAATATTTTATGACCAGACTACGATGTATTTGAAAACTGCATATATTAAAAGAGAAAATACGATAAAGTACAGTTAATACTCCTTTCAGTGGGCCGTTCAGAAAAGATATATAAATAATAAAGATGTGTAACCGACATTTTAACTTAGGATGACTTGCATACATTGCTTTAAATAAGTTTTAGCATTGTGCCCATTGCTTTACATAATTTTATCGTCCTACATTTAGTTTCTTAAAATATTATTCACATTTAAGTCAAATATTTTATTTTTGAAATCGCAACAATCAAATATCATAATATTAAAAAGTTTAAAATTTTAAAAAAATTACTAAGCTTTACGCAAAAATTTATTTTTCCTTCTTAATGGTTTGCTCTTTTTCTTCAGGCATTCTCCAAGCATATTAAAAAGCTTTCCAACTTTTCTAAACATCTGACATTCTGACATTCATTTTAAATAAAGTTATCGCCTTCCATTTCATAAGGCAAACGGCCGAGTGGTAAAGTCTCTGAACACACGAGGTAGTTTCCCTTAGAAAGTTCTCCACGAAGGCATCCCTCCTTTTAGACAGATAGCCCTGCTTTGCCATACCTTAATAATCCATTCCAATCTATTTCATCAGCATTTGGTCAAAGCCTTTCTCAGTCTTTAAAGACTACGCATTATGAAGGCATGAGATAAAAGGAAAGACTGGTTTCATCAAGAGACAAAACGTCTTTTGAAGATATCCATATACGTCACTGGATAAATTCCTGAATCTTCAAATAATTCGGCTGAGAAATCATGGGATTGTTCGTTTATGATACGGTATGATGTTCTACGATGTAATTTAAATTTATAATAACCATGTAGTCGAAAGTTTCTCAGTTTTAGACAGTTAGATTTAAGTGAAGTTAAAATAAAGTAGCAACCGACAACACGGCAAGGTAAAAATTTACTCTTACAAATATATTTAAAAAAAAGGAAGAAAAAGAGAAATTAAAAAAAAAAAGTGGGGGAGAAAGAAAAGAAAATTTGAAATATTTCATATTTTAAATTACGTCCAAATGGGCTTTTTTTTAACATATTGTGTGTTACCTTTATTTATTAAATATCATGTTCTTCGCACTTAAACCATAAATTTCAGTTAAAGAACAATATCGCAAAATAATTTTAAAACTGAGCCTATCTTTAGCATTTCCTATACACAGTCTCACACGCTGGAGATAAATACTGTACAACGTTGCCATTGCTCGCTTTGAAATCCTTGAGTTTGCTAATCAAAAAGTTCGTTAAAGTTTTACAAAATATGAAATCGATAATAAAACAAATTTGGGCTTCCAAATGCCCATATTCGCAGCAGGTTTACGTCATTCAAAATTCGATGGCTCTAAGCCGTCGTTTTATCTCAATGCGAGAAACATACATACATTTATGTACATTCTTCATTATTTAATTTCTTTAAATATAATATAGGGCTGCAATATTTGGTGGCAATAGTTTGAAAAGTGAACCGACATTTAATCTTTCCGACGCAAAATAGCAAAACGAAAACAATAGTCCTTCAGGGACAAAGCCCCTTTGGATTAAAAAAAAAGTTAAAAATTTGAACAATATCATCTATAATTTTAAAAATATAGCTTTTCATATAGCATTAATAAATATTTATTACGCATCTTTAAGGGGAAAAGTTCCATATAATTAAACCTCCGTAAAACTTTATTTGAAATTTAAGGTTAAAAATAGCTGTAGCAATTCACTGTAACGAAATCCATAAACCACATTTGGCTCAAAAAAAAAAAAAATGCGCCAGTATGTAAATTCACGAATATCTTAGAAAATTTTGAATAAAAAACTCTAATTTTTTGCATGTGTGCTTAGAAATACATCTACTTTAAGATGATATTAAAAATTTTACAGGTACAAAATGATACAAAAATGTTTTTCGAAAAATTTAGAAAAAATATTTTTAAATTCAAATTTAGAGCAATAAAATAAAGTATGCATGTTCAAACAAAGTAAAATTTGGAGAATAAAACCTTTTGCGAATAACATACATGTTTAACGTATTTGTTTATTGCTAAAATGTGATGTATTTTCGTCAGTTAGAAATAGGCTCTTAGATAGAAATAGGCTCGAAATTTCTT
>KK120989.1:288621-374265 GCA_000611955.2 Stegodyphus mimosarum | reverse complement strand
TTTTTTTTTAAAAAAAAAAAAAAAAAGATCTCCATTTCTCAAATTTTATCGAAAAGCACGTGGTAGTCTGTTGGTATATGGCAATAAATGCCATCCTTTATTTTTCAAGCCTGCTGTATAGTAGGTGGGAAAAAAAGAAACACTTGATATAAAAAAAATCGAATGAAAAAAATATTCGAGCAATTTGTTAGTCCAGCAATAACGAGATAAAATGGTGGACAAGGGCGTTTGATTAATAGTTTCACCGGCTGCATCCAGACAGCAGCGCCATCTGCGTGAAATTGTTCCTCTTACCTGACGGAGCAATTGCTCTTCTAAAGAGCAACAGGTAGACTGCCATCTTAAGGGGTCGGTTTTATGTTGCTTGAAGCCAACTGTAGATCTCGTTGAATCAATGTAATTTTCATTTTGGTGAATCATTTCTGTCAGGGGTATCACTCGTTATTTTACATAAGAACTGCACCTAATATTTGGAAGCATGCTGTTAGCTTTCAACTTCTCTATGTCTCAGCTGTTTCTACAGAGAAAAATTCTTTCGCATAATCCTTTTCAGAACATCACAGTTGCGGTCAAACTATATTCAGGCGCCGACTAAATATTTCATGTACACGTAACTGGCTTATAAACTGCTTTTAACAACGATTTTTTGTTAAGCTATGATTGCTTTCTTCTTCAGTGGAAATACGATATTAAGTTTCTGGAAATTTTAATTTTATTTCTTCGTCTATTCATCAGCGGATTTTTGCATTTCGTTGTTTCTTTCCCATTTCTCAAACGCTACTAGAAAGCACTTGGAAGTGTAAAGTAAGACAATTTTTCCAAAAACCTTTTAAATGGAATAATGCGAAAATTCCACACATACAACCAAATTCCTGCCAAATAAGAATTCCCTTTGCCAGTTATCTTGCGGTCGAATTGATAGGATCTCTTTTTTTCACTTTATATGATAACATGATAATACTTTTCATACTGATAATATTTTATATATACTGATAATACTTTATATAATTTACTTTAACCTAAACAAGTATATATTAGTGTTATAAGGTATTTCTCCCGCTTTCTTACCATGCCTTCGTAGTGTAGTGGTCAGCACACTCGGCAAGTATTCGAGGCCCGTAGTTCGAGTTCCAACGAGGGCACTGCTCATTTTTCATCTCTCCTGCTTTCTAAATAACCTAATGTCTCTACATTGTATTTTAAGCTTCTGCATTTCTTAGATGTATAAGTTTTACACCGAAAACCATAACATTACTTCGTTACTGTGATATCCAGCCCCAATAGATTCGGACAAATTAAAACGGAAAAAAAAAAAATGTAAGCGTTTTGGTCAATGATCAGCTCACATGAACAATGAGCTATGCTGTATCTCAGCCTTCCAATGGCCGGACACTTGCTTGAAAGCATTCGTTAGGAATATCTGAACCCATAGGTATCTAAACCGTCTGTGTAATTGATGTGTAAATGGATATGACATCCACAAGAAAGAGGCAAGGACTTAAGCATTCAGCCGAACATCATGCGGGATTCGAGCCCATATCCTTGGTTTCGGATTATCAGTTAGCCTCCTCTAATTGGTTTACCACCCACGGGCCTATGAAAAATAATAGTAATATGCTGAAAAGAATACCTTCTATGTGCGGGACAAAACTGTATTCAAGTTACAAATATCTCCTTATAAAAAAATGGCAAGTGCAAGGACTTCGACATTATGATAAAGAGTATAACTGAGGTATTAGAGTATGTCTTTATACAAAAACTACCATTTACTAAGGGATGAAGTCAGAAACATTAGAATTATTTGTTGAACATAGAATTATTTGCAAGAATATTATCTCGAATATTAGAATTATTTCTTGCATGAAAATTTCCCTGAATTTTCCAATTTGTAATAATAGGCTCTTCACTTACTTTAGCTTACCATGGTCAAATACCTACCTATAATGTCATTTGGTGGTAACCGACTATCTTTAAACTCTATCGGTCCAAATTTCCCCTTTCTGTTTTTTATTCACTGCTATTATCAATAGCTAAACTCAAATTTATATGAGGTAACTTAAGTTAAATGCGTTCTTCCTCAAGACGACGAATGTTAAGATTGGCTGTAAACATAAAACATATTAAAAATTTCTTTAAAATTAATATTTAAATAAAAAAGCTTATAAAATATAAAATTCTTGAAATGGCATGTTTTAACCCAAAGGCACATATGTGGTCAAAGACTTTAAATTGGGAAACATGAGAAGTGGATGAAGTGTCATTATTTTTTTACTTTGTTGAATCGTAAGTACGTGTTACTTGCGATTCAACTGATTCTGACTCCTTAACCGAACTGCATTTGTATCTGATTTACAGTTTTTTATTTATAGATAGTAATATGTGTTCTTATGGAGTTACTTTTTTAAACAGCGTTGTTGAAAATGAACTTATGATCCTTGGGTCATTGACAGAGCGTTCGCCTGATTTAAAGCCGTTAGTTTGTGACTGGAATTCGTTTGAGAAGACAGATCGCTAATCATCCGCCTTCGCTTAATCTACCATGACTTGCGATCGACACGTAAGAGTAGTAGGAGCGGTGGTCATGATCACAAGGTCATTTTAATTCCTTAAGATCAACAAACTAAGAAAAATCAACGACCTTCTAACTGCATCTTTGCAGTGTTATCATACCAAGAAGAACAATCTTTTACACAAGTAATTCCGGAACATTTCTGCGTTTTGAAATCTTGCACGCATTTTTTTAAATTAAAATTTTATTTTTTATTTTATCTTATATTTTAAAATTTATTCAACGAACACAGTTGAATATATGTACATACGTGTGTGTATACAACATAAAACATATATAAATGGAAATTCTAACTTAAATTTGTAATAGCCTTTAACTCTTCATTTTAATTTTTGAGTATTTCCGCTTCCTGTTCTAAAAATAGTAATTAATTTATAATAAACATCTCTGGATTACATCATTTCCAGATTAATTCATATAACATGATTTTTATACAATGCTGGGGAAGTTTTGTGAACTGAAACTCAAAAAGCCAATAATAGCTTTAGAGTCTGGTTTGGTGTAGTTACGGAAAAATTTACGGTTTGGTTAATTACGGAAAAGCACACGAGATCGATCTGCCTAAGGGCAGGGATGCTATCGTAGAGCAACTTCCTGAGGGAAACTGGCTCATATACACGTTACACATGGGAAAAACCACGAAAACGCCCATGCAGCCAGCCTGTTCACCGGAATTCGAACTCAGGACCACACTACCAGTATTCAGTGTCTTTCCGCTCGGCCCATCTTCGTAGGAGACAGGAGAATCCCCTGTCTTTCTGTTTATCAAAAATTAGTTGATGAGACATTCGAATTATTTATAATTCAACCGAAAGTTTTGAATGATTTTGTACAAATTTTCTGTAATACTATATATATATAGTGTTACAGAAATTTAATAAATATATATGTACTGAAATTTATTATTGCTCCTTTTTAGTACATAAGTTGCATATCGAGTTAATGCTATGAAAATTCAAATAAAATTCCATTACGTATACATAATTCTCCTTCACAGAATAATAAATAGTGATATAATGGAAGCATAAATGGAATGAATTTTGAAAAATTCAAGCCTGAGTAGTATTAGAATTTTAAGAATTCTATGTGGGTTACATTTTCATTGAGTCCCACCAGTGACCGAGTGGTTAAGAGTGCTGAATACTGGTAGTTCCACCAGGCTTCAGTTCGAATCCAGGTGAACGGGCTGATTGCATAGTTAATTTTTGTGGCTTTCCCCATGTGTAACTTGAATACGAGCCAGCTTCCCTCAGAAAGTTTTCTATGAAGGCTTCCGTATTCTTAGGCAAATAGCCCGTCGCTTTGCCATATTCGAATAACCTAATTTAACCTATGTTTTCACCGACTGTCCTTGAAACTTCTTGAAATCTCTCTTATTTTATGTACTTGTTTATTATCTAGAAAGAAATGAATGGAATAATATGAAATTTAAAAAGCTTCATTTGAAGGGGTAAATTTTTACAATCATAGATAGGAGAATATACAGTCATTGTGATAAATACATGCTAACTATGAGACTTCAGTTAAGATATTAAAAATCATTTCAGATGTGTTCAGTAGTCTCTCTGGATTAAAAGGTGTAAGGTTTTAGTTAAACTAACAAAGTTTTATTTTTAATTTTACTTTTTCTATCTCTTCTCATTTCAACTTCCCGTTAGAATAAGCGCGCGTTTCAGTTTTATGCAAATTTGAAGTGGAGCCAAGGAGTATTTAACGGATGGTAGAAACCTTTCAGTGGGAGAGAGCTTTCAGTCTGAGACCACGGTCACTCTATTCAACGTTCGCCTGACTAGCTAGTATTTAAATTCTAAGCCGTAGCGCTTTTACGTGATTGCTTATTGAAGTAATTCCAAGTGCGTCAATATTAGTTAAATCTTGCTACGCACCATTTAGTTTAGAGGCCAACCTCGCGTTATAGCTCTGTGAGCAACGCCTATTTAATTTCTAATTAGTTTTAGTTTAAATTTATTTGATTGTTCATTTTAGACCCAAGTGCGGTCTCTACTTTCTGTATCCCTCCCGAGTTGGGAAGTGATTGTAAATAATTGTGATTTAATAAAAGAGTATTTTAAATCCCTTTCAAGTGCAGTTCTTCTACCATTTAATCATAATATTCTACCACAGAACGTAGCTGCATTCAACTCCCTGTTCCAGATCAGGATTTAAGGAGTTCACGAAAATGTTTGCCAAGAATATGCATCGAAGACTCAGTCCTGACAAAGGGGCTCCTCATTAAGTAACGTGAACGTATAAGTGTTCTACTAGATTAATGACAATTTTTCATGAATTCCGTATCAATAAAAAAGACCCTAAAAAACTTAAATTCGAATTCCCAGCTGTATAAATTAGCATCTATACACATTGCTTCGAATTATGAAGATTCCGTTGTGCTTCCTATTTAGTTTTTATTTCGACAAATGACTTTGGTTATCATATTGTAATATGTGTTATGTTATAAGCTATTTCTCCAGCCTTCTTAGCATGCTTTAATGGTGTAATGGTCAGCACACTCGGCGCGTATTCGGGAGCTCCAGGTTCGAGTCCCGGCGAGGACATTGCTTATTTTTCATGTCTCCCGCTTCGAAATACATAACGTCTCAACAGTAGCGTCCGAACTAATAGATGGTGGATGATGATTCTTCACCACCAGGATTTGGCGACTGGGTCCTCTAATCTCCAGTCGCCCTTTAAAAAGGGGAGTATATAAGGTATCGATATTTCGCCTGCCTTCTTAGCATGACTTCGCGGTGTAGTGGTCAGCACACTCGGCGCGTATTCGAGATGTCCAGGTTAGATTTCCGGCGAGGGCATTGGACATTTTTCATGTCTCCTGCTTCAAAAAATCCTAATGACTGTACAATGTAAATAAATATTTAACCTGAAAATATTTCACGTTTTCTTCATGTAAAGATTATACGAGATCTCATCCAAAACAAGTACGAGAAGCAATATACAAGAAATGCTTCCAAAATTAAACTTTATGATTTGCATTGCTGTCTACTTTTAATTATAATTAATTTTCATATAAAATCAATGTCATTTAAAAATTAAAGTTTGCTAGCTATTAACTACGAACAGATGCGTCAAACAATTGCAAATATTCAGCAAATTGTGTACGAAATTATTAAAATAATTCTACAATCTTTAAAAAGTAATGTAAAATAACTGAAGAAATATAGAGGAAATTTTTAAGGGTGTACCAAATAATTATAAAACTGACCTGCTAGTACGCTGAAATTTTATAGATCGATTAAAATTTATGTTTTGAAAAAATACTTATTTTCTAACTTCTCGAGAAATACTTTTTAAATTTAGACATTAAATGTGTGGACTGAAAAGAAATTTGCAAAGAAATAACATATATTTAAAAGTATTAATTTAAAGGGGCATTTTCCAGAATGCTCAGTTTACAAATTATACTAGGAAGCCCAAAATTCAGCATCAAAATGTAGGCCCAAAACTCGGGCTCCAAGAGAAATGAGATGGAATCGTCTCTACATTAGCGGCAAAAGTTTAAGAGAAATTTTCGGAAAGGCTATGCGAGAATGAATTGTGTGAACAAAAAAAGAGGAAAAAATATAATTTTTTAATGCTAATGAAACTTCGGACTCACAAATGCTTTCTATAGATAATAAAAATATTTGCGTAGCTGACAAAGACACAGAATTACATAAAAACTTTAAGAACCCGATATCCTTTACAGTGGTGAAATTTAAACGAGTCTCAGATGTCAGAACTTACGAAGGTGGATGCACACAAACAAACAAAAAAAAAGAAAGAAAGAAAGTTGTGTGTTTGCAAAATTGGTGCCTTCAATGAGGCAGTTTTTTGACTCCAAATAGAGGCATAAAAGCAGCTGAAAAGTGCAAATAAATAGTTCGAAATCGTGGTCAAATGGAAGAGAAAAAAAGAAATAAAAATTTCTTAAAATAAGTTACAAGTTAGTTTGTTTGTATTAATTAATAGCTGAAAAAGTTTTTTTTATTATTCTTTTATCATTTATTCTTAAGCAATGATTGCGGTATTTAAATTTAAATTTTCTCCTTTTTATTGCAAAAATAGCATTTTCAGTCATATAAAGTTCTACTCATGATCAAAATCCAATTAAATTTTCAATACATTCATTAGCCTTACTTCTACTGATATAGTAATGTAAAATTTTATATGTAAAAGGAATTTCTAAAAAAAAAGTATGAGGAAATGTTCACTTAATCTATCCATTCATCAATTAAAAACTGATTCTTACCAAATCAAAAATTTTAATGGAGTCAAACATCTACTCTTAAGTGAAAGGTTCACCTATTAAAATGCTATGAAACTTAATAAAGGAAGCAAAATTAAACAATAAAAGAATATTTTTAATTTTTTTCCCCTTACCATTTGTAAATAGAACTAAATAATTTTTGTGTCAGTCAAGAGCCCAAAAAATATTTCACGGTTGTACATAAATAACACCGTTTACTTTGTTACAACCAGTTTATCAGATTATCTCAACAAATACCAAAATGGACTCAAAACTGCAGTTTGAAGCTTCAAGGCACCTTCATTTAAATGCCTCCCGCTTATCTTTCTCCTCTTTCGGCATCCTACTTTTTCCTTTGACACTTCGATTAAGGCATGCGACATCTGGCCAGTGCCTCGCTGCAAACCCTGGGGAGCCAAAGCACCCTGCCGTCACGGACATGACTGCCGCCGCAAGGGGGCGCTACAGGTTACAGGCACCTTTTGCCTACTTATCTTCTAGAAGAATGTTGGTAATTTTTTTTCTTTTGTTTCCTATCCCACAGTTTGTTCAAGTTTGCTGTTAGATATGCGTGTAAAATTGGTTTTCAAGATACATGTGAAATGACATTCATAATTATAATGAAGTTTGAAATTTCTAGTTAACAGTTATAGCCATCCACCACATTTTTACACCCAAACTGGGAATTTTCGGGAAGGAAATCACATATTTTAAGTCCTTGAATTTCTCTTTCGGCAAAATTTCTTCGCAAAAGGCAACAGTTTGCATTAACAACATAGACTTGAAATGAGCAATTTTGTCTATATGCTGATTTCATTCAGTAAAAGAATATTAAATAAGAAAATATTTTGTAGATCTACAGCAGTTTGAAAATAAATAGAAACTGCCAGAAGAGTCCAGATATATCGAAAGAATGAAAAAAAAAAAGCTAAGTACGTAATTGTGAGAAATATACGTAGCCAGAAGTCTACTTTATCATTTACTATCATAAAATATTTCTAAATCTGCTAGAAAAAAACTTTCATTTTGGATTTTAATGTTAGCAATGCGCAGATTAACGTATCAATAATATTGGACTGTTGACATACTTAAAGTATAAAATCTACAGTGATATAGATAATTTAAGTTAGATTTTGATATAGATACTGACAAATAGACGTATGGATGACAAATAGACGTCTTGCGTATGGATTATAAACTTAAAAAGTGTACTTTGTTATAGTAAAAGTATTTTTCTTTCGTGCGTTTTTTTTAATAATATTGTTGAGAATTTTGTACATATATAAATAATTTTAGTGAAATTATATGTGAAATTGTAGTTTTTATTTTTTGGTATAATGTAACATGAAAATCTAAAGTGATGCTCTGACGGAAAAATAAGGATAGAGGCGCAGGTCTATTTAGCATTTAGGCTATCTCACTAAATTGGCGATGGATTTTGCAATTAATTTTGTCCTAGAATTTGGGGAGAAATCGCCAGAAGTCGTCAAAATTGGCGACCATTTGACGACCTTTTGGCCCGGTCCCTGTATAACTGTAATGGGTATTGTAACTGAATAAATAATTGATCACTATATGCCCTTAGATGTAATCGTTTTCGGTCCTAAATGTAACTTTAACCGTGTATGCCTTCCAGTAATTTCGAGATGTGGAATTTACTAGAGATTGCTCGACTGCCGAAGGAAAACTATATAAAACCGGAAAGAGTATCTCTCTAAGTTGTTAGTTCAGAGTTGAATTCCGAATATTGAGGTATCCGTGTTAGCTTCGCTCTTTAGATGCGTTTGCGTTGCTTTGCGTTGTGTTTAATGTTCTTAGTAGTTTGAAGTGTAATTACTAAATGTACTGTGTGATACTGTAAAAAGTTGTGCTAGTATTTTTATGAAAAGTTCCAGAACTGTGAAGAGTTTCTTTTGGTAAAATAAATTTCAAGAAGCTATCATCAATTATTTGTGCATTCAATCTATTACGAACTCGTAAGCATGCAACGATATTATCCTTCCTCTAGCTTATTTTATTGCAAGAATGCAGTAATAACAAAAACAATGCGTAAAGTATTCGTTAATTAACTGTGTACGTTATTGGTATCACGTTCAATCAGAAGCATAAGTTATTAGTAGTTTAATTTCGGAGAAGTCAAAAATCGTACGCTGTGTTATTTACAGCGTATAATTGTCATTGCTTCTAATTACCACTTTGTTCAAGAATCAACTGTAATTTTAAAATGGAGGAAGAAGCGGTGGGATTGAAGAGATGAAAATCAAATTATTTCACCTATTCGAGTGAGATATTGTTAGAAGTATCCTTTTTCATCACTGCTACATCATTCCGTCCTCCCTCCTTTCTTTCCCAAACTCGAAAAATGCATATATAATTATTTAGATTTATAATTTTTAAATGTGTTTTTATAAATTAAACAACAAAAAGTAAAGTAATGTTGATAAATACCAAAACTAAATAAAAATAGTTTTTTTTTAATTCATAAACTAACTGTATTTAACAGTTAAAGAAAAGGCTGGTCGCATTCCCTCCCCGTCGGAGAACCCCTGAGCTACACAAATAGTTTATTATTAAGGACTCTCGACTTGGTCTGGGTGGTCATTCTAAAACAAAACGACGTATGCCGAAGTAAAAATGGGCCAAATTACGATGAAAATTGACAAAACTAATCAAAATTTTCTTGAGTTGGCTTCGAAGACAAAAACGAAATCTGCAATAGTTGTTGATAGTGAAGTTCCGATCGGCCTTTTTTGATTCAACTTTTACAATTTTACTCCCATTTCAACCCAAAACAGAAATATCTTTGACGTCATTTCTAACTCAATCTTCGTTTGCCACCCCTTTGCATAATCTTAAAGGGAAGTTTATGACTCTTTATTCTCCGTTTTATGTACTAGTAATCATATGATTTGTATTAACATATCTTCACATTTAACCTTTCTTAAAGATCAAATTTTAGTAGTTTTTCCTCTCCATCTGTCTCTCCTCTCCCCTCCATCGTTAGTTTATCGCTCTGTACTTTGGCTGTAATAAGAATGTTTTCAAAAGTGTGCCACAAAATCGATGGAATATGTTGAACAAATTGGCTTAAAAAAAACTTAATTTATGATGGCGATTTTTTAGATTAAAAAAAATTATGGTCTTAGAAGCTACAGTCATAAATTGAAACAATCAATAAAAAGAGAGATAAGCAATAAGTCTGCCCATCTACGAGCTGTTATGGAAATATTCTGCTAAGTTCAAAAGACTGCCTCTACCTTCTTTATTCATAAAACTTGTCGTGCAGTGCAGATTTTCTTATAAATGAGATGAAGGGATATTTTTAAACAGATTCATTTGGGAATAAAATAATTGAATCCTCCTGAGCTTCAGTAAAACTTGTAAGGCATCTTCTTCCTCCTTATTGCATTCATTCGGGATGCAAATGGAAAGCACGTCCGGCTAGCAGTCGGAAGATCGGGTGTTCGAGTCTCGGGAAAGGCATTGCACATTTTTCACGTCTCCTGCTCCGAGATGAAAGTGCCTAATAGCCTCTACGACTGACGCTCGAATTAAAAGGGGATGGTCGATAATTCGTTATCAACAGACTGGGTCATATCCACCCCAATCGCATTTTAAGTGACAAGAAATAATTGAATTAATAAAGTATTTAATCCCTCCTTACCGTGACCTTCGTGATGTAATTGGAAGTAGGTCTGGCTAGGAGTCACGAGGTCCAGAGTTCGAATCCTGGTGATGGCATTATACATTTTTTATGTGTCCTACTTTGACAGCCTAAAGGCTCTATTAACCGTCAAAACAAATTTGGGAACTGTCCGAAATGGTACGAAGACTATTGATCTATAGATCATGGATTATAATTTGCCAAAATTATTAGAATTTTTAAACTTTATTATTATTAGAATATATTTTAAATTATTAGAATATTCATAAAAAATGTGTCTATTTTAGTTAATTATTTTAATTTTGATTCTACTTTTTATAACACTTAAACAGCTAATTCTTGATATTTCTATTTTTCTTTTCCAGGAAATAGAAAACGTTGCATGTTTGCTTTTCTTCTCCAATACAAAACATTTATTATAGCACTTTTTTTTAACTTTCTTTTCTTTTGATTTCTTTTTGCCTCGTGATTTGATATTCATTCATTTGTTAGCTACCGAAGAAAAGTATGCAGTTCTAACCTTACAAATAGCTTCTGCTGAGTTTTCATTTATTACACAAACTTCCCACAGAATTTGCACCTTTACTTTATTTAGCATACCTTTTTCCTGCCAAATAGATTATTTTTACATCCACTCAGTCGAGATTACTAGACTTCTGAAGCGAGAATAATAAAAGATCAACTAGGTCTTTGAATTCAACCTATTCCTTTGTTACTAATATAAATTCGAGTGTCTGATGATTTTAACAATTTGGACATTGGTAGACAGTTCGGTCCTAGATTCGAATCCCGCGAATGGGCCGGCTGCATGGACGTTTTCGGGTTTTTCTGCATGTGGAGAAAACCTCGAAAACGTCCATATGTAACGTGTATACGAGCCAGTTTCCCTTAGAAAGTCGTCCACGAAGGCACACCTTCCCTTAAGGCATAGTCCTTGAATGCTTTTCCATAATCAAATAAAAACAAACTCATTAGTGTTTTTTCCTCCATACTTCTAAGCAAATTGCAGCATAAGCCCTGATTTATTACATATTAATTGATAATTTTCTAAGAATGACTTTTGTTTGCATAATATACCTTGTAGGGTTTATATTTATTTTAACTAACATTTATTTTAAGTTAATATTCCTTTCCTGTTTAGCCTTCATTTTCCTCTAGAAGTGCCCGTGCCAGAGTATGTAAATTGTAGTAGCACGTGCAGTTTATGCAAATTTAGCGGAAGCTAGTTGAATTAAATAGTAGACGAAATCAGAGTGTGAGAGTCTAGCTTTGAAGCTACGCTGGAGTTATTACTCGGTAGAATTTAGATCAGCGCACATCGACCTGTGTGCCTAGCTTTACAGAAGTGCTAATTTTCAACTGTAATCAGAAATCTTGATGAAATTTCAGCGGTGATTAAAAACGCGGTTAGTTAGGATCTCAGAGCCTCGTCGATAGTGTTTGATATTTGTTCATCTAGTTTCTTATTTTCAGTTTTACCTTACTTTTAGTTGAACCGCCGGGTTGGCGCAGTTTGTGAAGGTCAAGTAGACGTATCGGTCATTTTAAAGATCAAAAATAAAAAGGGTTCTAACCCCTTCTTACGTTTCTGTGTATACTTACACATAGCCACAAACACTACCCCAGTTTCTGACAAGTTGGGCTAACGAGATCTTACAACCTTAGATCAGAATTATATCCATATACTTTATTCCAAAAAGATGCTGAAGAGTATTTAAAACTGCTTAAAGAGAAAAGCTAAAGTTCCATTTAAATTTATTCAGAAAGATAAAAAGAGAAGCAGTAGAATCTTATTCAAGAGGTTGGGTAAAATTATTCCCCAACTTTTCTTAAAGTAGGTCTTCATTATATGTAAGTTCCAGTTAGACGAAATACTATTTCTTTGTCCAAGTTGCAATAGAATTTAAATATAGCCTCTTTGTTCAACAAAAAACCTTTTTCTTGTAAGTAAAATTTTAGAACGCTATGGAGTAATTTTATGTGTCTCTTCAATGCGAGCCGAAGTTCTTTTCCAATGTGTAGTGTAATTTTTATGCGTATTCCATTTAAAAAAAAATTGAATAATAGTACTAAAAAATTAATGTTTTTTTATATTGACCAAAAGAAGAATTTCCGTTCCTAGAAATACATATAAAGCTGTCCGTTACAATATTCAAGTTACCTGTCTTAATACAATTTCCAAAATACCTGTGGAATCAACAGCCGAATAAGCAAACCATTTTTTATGACAAAATGTTTTGGTCATGCAACCGCTTGAATTGAAACGTCTTATTTTCTTTTCCATATTTTCATATCCAAATGTTTATACTGTTTACTGCCATATGTATATACGTATTGTAACAACACTTTTAAGATGTTGTTATGCGTTTGTTCCCTTATTTATGTCTGAATCTGAAATCAATAAATGCTTATTTTTCAAATTATTCTCTTGCCATAAATCAAATTTTCTCTTTAATAACAGAGGTAATTGTAAGGTAATTTTTGAAATTACAATTTTCTTCTTTCTGTGGAATGTTTATCATTTTCTTACGTGAGAAATACCACGGTAAAAATACTCGTACCTTATTTACTCTTCCAATTAGAATAATTCAAAAATAATCTCATATACCCCAGTTTAAAAATTTAAAACTACATAAAAAATTTCGATAGTCCAAATTACTGACAACTAAATTTATTCTTTCTTTTGATTAGAATAAGTCAAAAATAAATTTTGTAAGCCCCAAAACTTTCCTTTGAAATCTAGAAACTTTATTCTAAATTACTTGATTTACTTTTCTTTCAAAAGTAGTTTTTTGCAGTCTCAAGCTCTGAGTATTTTCATACGCACAGAATGTACAACTTCCCCCCCCCTTCCACCAAAACAAACCGCCTTGATTCTTATTATATGAAGAAGGAAAGCAAAAGCTCCTCTGTAAGATTGTTATATTCAGTAAAAGGAAGAAAATTTAAGATTTTACGACCAGTTTGTTCATCAAAACTTATTATATGTGCCAGTAATGCTACTTGAGTTAGTATCATCGATCCTAAAAGCCACTTTTCTAAATTAATAAAATTATTTCCTATTACTTTTTTTTTAATTCTGCACAAAGTGCATAAGTCAAATTCACTAACACCAAGTTGTATGTATTTAAATAATTCATATTTCTCTGTTAACAGTTTAGATTTTTAGATTAATTTAGTTTTAGTTTTCGTTCCTGTATCCAACATTGTCGGCTTTTGGGAAGTTATTAAACTGAAGAAGCTTGTTTCTGCTTACTAAATCGATTCTTTTTAGTCCAAAGGGGCTTTGTCCCTGAAGAACTATTGTTTTCGGTTTGCGATTTTGCGTCGGAAGCATTAAATGTCGGTTCACTTTTCAAAGTGCTGCCGCCAAATATTGCAGCCCTGTATTATATTTAAAGAAATTAAATAATGAAGAAGGTGCATAAATATATGTAGGTTTCTCGCATTGTGATAAAACGGCGGTACCTAGAGCCATCGAATTTTGAATGATCCTGCTGCGAATATGGGCATCTGGAAGCCCAAATTTTAAATTTGTTTTATTATCGATTTCATATTTTGTAAAAGTTTAACAAATTTTCGATTAACAAACTCAGGGATTTCAAAGCGAGCAATGGCAACGTTGTATAGAAAAAAACATTTTTATCTCCAGCGCGTGAGACTGTATATAGGAAATTCTAAAGATAGGCTCAGTTTAAAATTATTTTGCGATATTGTTCTTTAACTGAATTTTATGGTTTAAGTGCGAAGAACAGGATATTTAATAAATAGAGGTAACATACAAAATGCTAAAAAACGCCCCTTTGGACGTAATTTAAAATCTGAAACATTTCAGATTTTCTTTCTTTCTTCTTCCCGCCCCCCCCCCGAGAGTCTCAGAAAGTGAGAGCGAAAGGCTGAGGGAAAAGCATTTATTTCTGCGAACATATTGAAAAAGGATATTGCTCAGGAGGAGAACGTCAAGTCTGCCTAAAGTCTATCAGTTGAAGATTATTTAGAATTAATTGGACAGTGAATAATATCGAAAGAAAAGCGACTTAAATTTTGAAATTCTTCCTTTGGTAGTAGAACAAATAATCATATCTTGGTATTTTATGGAATCTTGAATTTTTGTTTATTCACACTTATTGTAACAACTTTATATTTCTTTATGAGGTTAAGTCTGAAGCAAAAATCATCGGGAGACTTCATTTTAGAAATGGTCTTATCAGATCTAGCTAGACACAGCGCAATAAGAAACTTTCTCCAGAAATACGTTTCCCCGAGTATTAGTTCGAATAGGAAGTGTTTTAGTATCCAGCTTTTGGGCAACAGTTGTGTTCAGCGATCTATTTCGTGTTTGTAGTCGCAATATTTTACTCTGGAGGGAGAGTGAATTTCTTTAGCAGTTCTGTTTAAGTAATTATAACATATTTACTATTTTGTTTCAGTTTAGCTGCTGAAAAAAATGCCTTTTGAATCAGTGTTGTATTTTGTGGTAAATATATGCTTCTTAATGAAATAATACTGAACTGCAAATTTCTATATTAGTAAGTTAAGTATAATTCAACTTCGGATTAGAATTAATTTCAAAGAAATATTGTAAGTAATTCAAGAGAATCCCATACTGCGCTTTGTGTTTAAAGGAACGAAAAATATTCTATAGAGATTTGTTTGATATTCGCACGAACTGCGTATATGATTTCTAAAACGATCGTTAATCTAAGACTGAATTTTGCATTAAGTTGGCGCGGTTTCCTTGTGTTAATGAATAATATCATTGCAGAAATTTTATTATTTTATTTCGTGTCCTATATTTAGTATTTCTTGGCTTTATTTAAAATGTTTTGCCTTCAGAGTACGGAACTTATACAATTAGGCAAAACAACAACCTTGTGTTTGACGTAGATTTTAAATTTTCGGCAGAATTTCTTTCCTCCTGATGAAAAGGGACCTGTACCTGCTCACTCTCCAAGTCGATAGAGTCTTGATTGAAATAGATTGTTTGACGCTGCAGCAAATCTTATTCTAAAGAAGGAATTCTCTTTAAGGGGGGAAGCCTTTTCGGCTATCGTTTCAAATGCTTTAAGACTTTTCGTTTAACAAAGTTTTTTATGTTCGAAAAGTACTGAATTATGGTAAGCAAAATTTAAATTCAACCAATTAGTGGTTGAAGTACAAGTTGGTATGTTTATTTTTGCGTTTGTTATTCTAATAATTTTATATGGAATGCCGTGATTTTCAATACTTTGCTAATTTATCCGATCATGTTGTTTCCTTCTAAATACTGATTTCCTTTAATAATTCTTGAACAAAAATGCCAATGAACAATTTCCTAATTAGTTTCCTTTTTACTCAATAGCTCATGCGTATTATATAATATGTGTAACAGTTCTTACAGGTTATTTCACGTCATTTCATATTTTCATCTACAATGTTTGGGATATTTTCTGTCTGATCGCTTCTTCTATCATCCAGTTTCTTTTAAATAATTCTTGCCTCAAAGATTATATGATGATGTTCATATGGATATTTGTGATGAATAAGCGGTGAGTGACGTTTTGAAATTATTCAAAATATCTTCGATAAAAGTATAGCAGCAGTTTCTAATTCTAGTTCAGTAATATTTCAGTAATATATTCAGTTCAGTAATATATTCAGTTTCTAGTTCAGTAATATTTCAGACGGGTCATACATTTCTTTAAGTTTTCAAAGGACATTTATGATTAAACGAAAGGAATTTGCAAAAATTTGTTAAAGCTAAGTGAGGAAAATAACTATGATGGATCTTGAGCTTAGGTTTAAGAAATTTTTCTTTGAAAATACCCTGAATTTTTTTCTTCAAAAAGTAGAGAATGGGAAATTAGTGAATCAACCACTTGATATCCTTAATCACATGAATTTGAACAGATCATATTTTTCCAACCAGAATACTCTCCATTTCGCTGTACCTATGAACATATAAAAGCATGTTCCTTTTATATATTTCCTCCGCGAAGTTGTTGTATTTCATTATTCGATAAGCTACATGGATATGCATCTTCAGTAATAAATTTATCTGTTGGTTGATAAGATAAAAACTTAGTAATTTTGAAAACGTCTGTGATATTTAGAATACTTTTGTTAACTTTATTTTACTACTGCTTTTCTCTTTATAACAAAGAAATCCGTTATGAATTGTGACGCATCTAATTTGGCATGGCTAGAATATATTGAAAGTGCGTTCTAAATAATTAATATCTTTAATTTGTGTTTCGTCCCTCATATTACGTCTTAATGAGTTCGGTGGCTTTTGTGCAATGGTAAAAAACATGATGGCAAAAAAATCCATAAATTGAACTGGCAATACTTTTGTTCTTTAGTTAAGAAATGTAACAGAGAGACAAAAAGTTCAAATGTTATCAATTCATGTAACGAGTATTATCTGCTGTTGTAATTTCACCCAAAAAATAGGGGGGGAGAACAAAAATTGTTGAGGTCTTCGAGTACGTCTTAATTATCCCCTAAATTAGCGGCCTTCCAGGCCTAAAATATATGTATTAACCTCCTCCAAGACTAGAATTAGACCTTTACCAATCTGAACACGATCTGTATAAAACGCTTCCACAATACCAGATTCGTGACTTGTGGCCCCCCTTCCCCTCTTTCTTTATGTATCCTTGCTGAGTCTTTCTCGAAGGGCCATTACAAAAGAAAGAATAAAATTAAAAAGTGAGAAAGCTGAGGTCACTTTATCCGTCGAATGGACTTGGTTAAGATAGGGGATGTTAAACTGTTCAAGTTTTTCTCTGTGTATAAATTTTTACTCTTCCTGACTTAGGAGAGCATATTATTGATACAATAATTTTTGTGGAAACAGATGCTGGGAATTTAATTTAGTAACTAAAATGATCGCATTCGGTCAGTTTACTGTAGTCTCTGTACATATGAAATATTAGTGTAAATCAGTTTCTTCTCATCAAAAACTTTTCTTCTAAAACTGACTGTTATCATATTAGTTCAAATATAAAATGATTCTCCCTCTTAAAGAGCATTTCTATAAACCACACCACTCTTCTATACGCAGCCTAAGATATGAAAACACGTTAAAATAGTACTTATTGCGTATACTGTAAAAAAAGAAACTTAATTATTAAGTTTAAAAATTACATTACGTTATACATTTAAAAAAGAAATTCAATTACTGTGTTTTATTTTAAAATACGATGTTTAAAACCATTTATTTTGCTCGCCCAATATAAACTTACGTGTGTAAACCATATCTTATAAAGACCTTTTGTTTTTTTGGGTCATCTTAATGACAAAGTGCATGTTTTCAAATATACAAGATCGTCTTATCATAACCAAGTACCTATCTCAGAAAATTTCAGAATTATCTTATGTGATACTTTCTTGTGTTTGGTCAATACCGTGTTTCTTTTCATTTAAAAACTACACATTTCTTTCATTTTTATCATTTCTCGCATTAATTAATGGTGAGTATAAATTAACTGTAAGTTAATAAATGTCATGGGTATGTGTATGTCGTAATAACTACTGTCCTAATAACATGTGTATGTCCTAATATTAATCTGTTTACTAAAAATCAATACGTTTTATATGAATAGGGCAAACTCAAAATTAAGGAAAGATTTGTTTCATTAACTTTCAATAGGAGTATTCTTTAAAGAAAAACTATTGCCTTATATAATTGACCTCTGGCTTTGATTTGAACTGGATCATTAACTCATACTCTTGTGGCGGCTCTGATTGTCATATTCTCAATTTTCAGGAGAGAATTTAGCTTCCACATTTAGGGCTTATCGATATTAGCATTTAAAATAATCCTTCCATTCTATATTTTTTTAATTAAAAAAATTTTGGAAAAATGTAAAAATTTTTACTAAATACGTTTACTAAAACTAATACTAAATACTAAACACTAAATACGTTTTATAACATTATCCTGAGAAAAATGAACTTCCAAGATTCAAGAGTTCTGAACATGTACTTCCTTTTAAATTTCATCTGTATCATTTTAATCAATATAAACATATTTCTAAAAGTTTTGTTCTTAAATATGTCTTTTATTAAATGGAGGTTTCAAACTTTGCTTTGATTAAAAATCTTTTTAATATGAAGCAAAACTCTCACCCCTTTTGTTTCTCTCATTTTTACTGTTTTTACTTGAAATATTCTGCAGCATTTTCGGATTCGAACTCGAGGTAATTTAGGGCTCGTCCCATCACCGAATTTTTGTAAAAAATTAGTTAACGCGATATTAAACTTATGAAAAATTAAATTAATTGAAAAAAGTTATAATAATGACCCTAAAAGTCAGCATTCGCTACTTTGGCATGAAAACTCGTACGGACACTTTTTAAATAAAAAAGTACTATTACTATCAGACGTGTATTTTTATGTTACATAGCGTTTTGCAAAATCTATATCGAATAAAAAAAAAGAATTTTTATTTAGATTTAGCATTACCTTTATAAGATATTTTCTCCCTTATTATAGCATGCCATCGTGGTGTAATGGTAGCACACTCCACGCGTATTCGAGAGGTTCAGGTTCGAGTCCTGGCGAGAGCATTGCTCATTTTTTCACGTCTGCTGCTTCAAAAAAAAAAAAAATCCTAATGGCTCTACGCGTTGTGTCTAAAATAAGTACAATCATGAATTTCAAAATTCGTGTGGACTGTGACTTTTTTGGTGATGATTCGAGTTCAAAATTAAACTTAAAGAAAATTCTTCATGAAAATAAATCAGTATTTGAAATGCCAAATTCATCACCATATGTATATAAAAAGTACAGATAAAATAATCATTTTCAAGTTATGTGCATAGCGGCTGATAAAGTGACATATATATATATATATAGATAGATAGATAGATAGATAGATAGAGAGATATCACGTATAATTAAAAAATTACAGGATGATTTAAATGAGGATAGATATTAAGTAAAAGTCTATTTGAATAAATATTTAATTACTGTATTTACTTTCGTATTTTCCCCTTTTTTTACTATTTTTATCGCACGGAAACTGAGAGGGGCAAATTATGCAAGTAATTTAATTTTTGAAAGACGCGGTTACAGTAAGACATAAAAAATGAAAATTATTCACGGATAAACTACCAGTAACTATCTCAATATTTTTATTTAAAAGAAACCTAAAGTCCAGTAAGAATACACAATAACATTAATATAACAAATATCAAGTAAGATATCTTTAATTTCTACTTACTGTATCTTGTCGGCTATTAACGTTGCCTCTAGGCTTTAAACCATTTAAATACTGCTGGAACTATTCTTTGTGCCGTCTGATAAAGCTTATAGTCACAGTTCAGTTTGTCTTCCTAGCTCTCTTCATTATGATTGCTTCATCAATCAGAGCCCATTCCAACCAAAATTCACGAGCAAATCATTTAGTAAGATGAAAACAATCACTACATACGAATCTATCTTTAAATTTAGGAAAGCTCGCTTTCCGACCGCCTTAAATAAAGGGGAAATAACGTGAGTTTTTAAAAAAATTTCAAAGCTTTGTGGAAGCTAAGAGAAAACATACGCGAGTAAATACGGTAAACATGCTTCTGCTTTCTATTTCACAAACTTCAGTAATGTTTTATATACATTATCAAGCACTCATGTTTTTCATATTTCGCCTCACTATCATCCAAGATCTGAATTTTTTATTAAATACAAATCTGAAACTTCTGAAAATATTCTCCATTCTGGGAACAGGGATGAGACTTTTCTGTAACTGATAATGTTATGCTAATTATTTGCTGTTCAAGTGTCTAGCAAATACTAGTTAAAAACTGCCAAATATTAACTACAAAAGTGTTTTTTTTTCTTTTTCTTTAAACACAATAAAATCAAAAGAGTCTTCAAGAAATTAACTACATTCTTGTACAATAAGAAAAAAAAAGGAAATTTTTTTTCAGTTTTCTGTTTATTGCTTCCATATAATAAAGTAACTATTTTTTTTTAATTTCAGTCTTTAAGTATAGTACATAAAGATTAATAACATACAGTTCAATATATAAGGGCGTGGAAAAAATACGTTTTCCCCCCTTGAAAGTTAGCAAGTGATTTATATAATAGATATTTGAATAGATTATTGTTGAAAGAACACATGTCCATTTTTTCAAATTTTACATCAGGCAATAAAAAGCTTCTAACATTTTCCAGAATAGAATTACCACATATTTTGATCCCCAAATAAAAAGAGGTAGTCAAAACAACATTGTAACTCATATTTTAATATTCCTAGGTTTTTAAGTTTCTTTTTTTTTTTTTTTTTTTTTTTTGTGAAGAAGCAGAAATACTCTGAGACATTTTGCCAAAATATAGCAATTAAGTATAAGCTAAAAAAGTAATACTAAATAAATATAAGCTAAAAAAGTAATACTTAAAATAAAAAATAAATAAATAAAGAGATGGAAATAGGGGGAAGGAACGAACTTAAAAATTACGAATTACTGTTTCAAGACACTTTAAGAAAAAATTAGTAGCTAAAGTTCATAAATTTTTATGACCGTGGAAGCGATGAAGAAAATCTGATGCTTACGTATTTCGCCGTCAATCGTTTCGACAATGTCGCCAAACAGTGTGCAAAACATCATCAATTATGGATAAGAGTGACGCCCCAGCCTCTTAAAAGCTACGCTTTGGTTTTACCTACCCCTAATCTTTAGTAAATCAGGTTAGGTTCAGTATGGAAGCTATAAATTGACTGGTATTACTCTGCTTTTCTCTTGCATTTCGAATTTAGGACTTGCATTCTACAGAGCAGCAAACAATAGGGTATATTCAAAATTGGGGAACCGGTTACACTGTTGTGCATATCCAAAACATTAAAATGCTATGGAATTCGTCAAAATGGCCTATAAAAGACATCGCGGAACAGTGCGACATCACTTTGATTCGAATTTAAGTGAATTTAGGTGGCGTCGAGAAGGCAGTTTTGTTGTCATTTTATATTCTAGCCGGTATGATTGGCTTTAGTTTTATTAAATTTCTTTGTCAGATAATCTCAAAACTTAAGCTTGTAGTTATTTAAGTTTTTATATCTCATATTCGCAACATGTAACTGTTGATTATCTGATTACATAAATTCCAATCTGTTATTATCTATCTAAATAAAGAGCAGTCTGTTGCTTCAAACATCACCCGGAACCATGGACGCGGTTTTATGGGGATTTCCTCCAATTTTCATAGTTTTCGCCGTCGACGAGATAATACTTAAGTACCGAAAACCTAACTTGTTAACGGAAGGAAATCCTAGAATATTTCTGAGAAATTAAAACCCAAAGCAGAAAAATGTAATGCTTTGCTAAATATTGTAGTACTAACTTTAGATTTCAACACAGACGTAGCTAAAGTTTTCAGTGCCCGGCGGCAGCTGAAGATGTCGCGTCTCCTCCTGTTTCCTAAGAATGAAAAACGTTTTAATTCTAAACTTTCGTAACAGCAATTTGGTGCCCCCTGGAGGCTGCGCCCGGGGACAAATGTCGCCCCTTGCCCCGTCTAGCTACGCTGTTGGATTTCAATCCTTAAACAAAACTGATAGACAGACAGATTTCTCTAAATGGGACCTGCCTTCGAGAACATCTTTTTCAAAGTTTCGCTGAAATGTCTAACAACGATTAACCAAGGAAGATTTATTATTTCCCTTTCTTCTCTAAAGTAAGAGTCACATTCTTTATATTTCTTTTTGTTCGTTTTATTTATCAAAATAATAACTGAAAGCGATACATTTCAAGCAATTCATATCATTTTGCCCATTGAAGTCTTTTTGTGAGACAGATGAATATTCTGTATTCTGCGAATAAACTTATCACATGTTGTTCTTAAGAGTGCTTTTTTTTTTCGGAGAGCAAGAGGCCGTCATAAAGAAATGGAAAAAAGGAACAAGATTTTAATAGCCAAAATGAGACGAAGATACATCATACCTCATTGACACGTAGGCGGGGGTCAGCAGACAGGGAAAGGGTAATCAGTTATCACCCGTGGGGCCTAAATATCGAATAAATAGGGTCCTATTGTGCAGCACTCCATGGGGCAAACAAGCCGTCTGTTTGAGGATCCTTATTACCTGCAGCTCCTATTTAACTCCTAACACATTTATTTTTGTTTGAAAGCACTTTTATTTTTCTTTTTTAATTCCACCTTTCAGGGTGTGTAACAAGCTTACACTCAAAACTAAGTGAGTAATATTGCTTTCAGCTAAGTTTTTGTCATATTGCATAAGCCCCCCTAGTGGTTAGTATGAAAGGCCGGATCTCAGCAGGGTATCCGAAGAAGCCATATTTGGCTATTTATCACCTTCAGATAGGCATAAACTGGCGGGAATTTTTATCACTGCAGGGGATCCTGTCTTTTTCATCTTCTCCTTGTACTTTTTGCTGCCATCCAGCAACTGCTGCTATGTGTATAAAGTTAAATGGCTATAATTTACAAGGTATTTAAGTGCTGGATCTCTGCTGTCTAACCGAAATACTTGAAATGTATTTACGTTTTAGGGCTCAGGAAATGACCTTGGTTATCTTTCTGCTCGGAGACAGACGAATTCATCATCCACTCAGGAGGTCTGATCTAAAGGTTTCGATTAAACTGAAAATTCTGTATTAATATGATGGAATACAGATATTGCTTCGCCTTCACTTTAGAAAGAGAGTATTAATCCTTCATTGACATAAAATAGTTACTCCCTTCCTGAAGAGGGAAGAGGTAAATTTAAAAAATTAAATTAAATTGCATCTAAAACATTGAAGAGTTTACAATTAAATTTTTTTTAATTTAAATATTAAAAAATATAAAAGTCATAAACGTTAAAAAATCTTTCAATCTAAGCTCCGAATACATATTCCAGTCTAAAACAATTTTTAGCTAAACAGTTAAGAATTTATAAGTTAATAAATCTCTGGAATTGAATGCATAGAACATAGGAACATATAGAACATAGAGAACTCCTAGCGTTGAGGTTACGTTATGTTATTTGAAATTGCAAAGCATATGACGGCTATCTACTTAACATTACGAATGCATTTTTGGAGGATTTTGTAATGGAAAGTAATTCATATATACTTTACACAGGAAAAATACGAAAGCTAATCATTCAGCCAGCCCTTTCGCCTGGTACCGAACCCAGATCGAAAGCGCAATATTCAGTGATCTTAAAAACTCACCACTGGTTGAATGTCTATAGTTGAAGTGAGTTGTCAAAAATAACAATGCTAAATGGAAGGAAGTAGCTATGCTATTATTTCATCGTAAATGAACATTGCGAGGATACTAACACTGCGTGCATCATAAGTTAACATTTCGGGGAACATACGTTTAATAAAGAAAAGCTTTAACTACTCAAGGCATAACTGGGCATTTGTTGCACTTCATCACTGCAACAAATATTTCCCACGAGTGATAATGCTGTTTATTTTGCCAAGTCGTCAAATGACCCTTACTAAAAACAACAAACACCCTAGCAGAGGCTGCATTCTAAGTGTTTAAACAGCGAGAAAGTTAAATATAAAAGCAAACAATTCTGTACCAGGTAGGTAATAAATATATGACGTTAAAAACATTTGTTATTTATTATTATAATGTTATCTCATTTAAATCATTCAGATTTATTATTAAAAAATAAAGACATCAGGTATTAAGAAACGTGGTTATTGCTTTTATATCACTTATTTCGGTATGCTATTCCAGATCGATTAAATTCAAAAGATACGCAAAAGATTTTATGTTTTGCGAAATATTCTGAAAGCTGGTTACACAAGAAACACGGAGAAAGTAAATTAAACATTAGCAACACTCTCGAAGGTATCGTAATGCTCATGATGATGAAGGTAACAGTCTAAAACGTTTGAAGAAATACCACCGAGAACACTTCTTATGTCAATAAAACATATTACCATTCTCTAATTGTACCTCACTTAGCATCTTTTCAAAAATAACATAGAATGATCGAGATATCCCCATTCGTTCAGAGCATCTTAGCACAAAATAGAGAACAATTTATATTGGGCTTATTTCAATCTAAACACTACTTTGACTTCCTTAGACTGCCAGACGAATTGTCATCCCGTCTATACCTTTCAATCTCTAAACATTAAGTGCAACAATTTACAACACTATAAAAGCAAATGAAAGATCTATTTGTGCTTCAACTTAAAACTACATAAACTAAAATAATTAACAAAATTTGCTACCCTGAACGGCCAAAAATGATTTGAATTATTTGCAAATCAATGTTAAGTTTTAATGTTTAACAACCTAGCTCCGAATACATATTCCAGTCCCAGTTCCATCCCGCTATTTCCAAGATCCAGGGGCACCGTAGTAAAGGCACACAGTGCTTAATGTATAAACACTGCTATTTCCAATATAGACAAACTCAAATCAAAGGTAAAGACACCAAATTCAGATGAAAGACAAACTCGTAGTACATTGCTGAAGACAGGCGATAGCACGAGAGTTTTAAAACAGCTGATGAGGTTACCAAGTCTCTCTCTCCTAAATTTTGAATTTCCCGTTTTATTTAAATTCACTCCATTTGTAAGGTATTTCTCCCACCTTCTTGGCATGCCTTCGTGGTGTAGTAGTCAGCATGCTCGACGTGTATTCGAGAGGTCCGTGGTTCGAGGCCCGGCGAGGGCATTGCTCATTTTTCACATCTCCTGCTTCCAAATAAATCCTAATGTCTCTACAATGGCGCCCAAACTAAAAAAGGTGGTGGATAATGATTCTCCACCACCAGGATTTGGCGATTGGGTGCCCTAATCCCCAGTCACCCTTTAAAAGGGGAGTATGTAAGGTATTTCTCCCGCTTTCTTGGCATGCCTTTGTGGTGTAGTGGTCAGCACGCTCGACGCGTATTCGAGAGGTCCGTGGTTCGAGTCCCGGCGAGGGCATTGCTCATTTTTCATATATCCTGCTTCCAAATAAATCCTAATATCTCTACGCATTTACATATTCTCGTGGAGAAGATGAAGCAGTGGAAATGCAGGAAATGTTCAACATCTGAAATTATGTTTTTATTTTAAATAAATGTTAACTGTGTATCGTTGTGACTTATCTCACTTGCCTAACAGTGACATCATGACAATCTAACAGAATTCATCTTGGCAAGGGGAGCAAGATGGCGCCTGATGTTGGCAAAAGCCTTGAGCACCATACAGGTGACAGTAGGACTTCACTCAGTTCCACCCCTAATTTTGAATGAGAGCAACCCGGGGCAAGGGTCCGGGGGTATCCTGCCCCTCTTCTCCTACTACCAGCCTCTCGAGAGGACTTTCGGCTCGCCACGTATTTATAGTGTCCCCATCCAACACAGACACAATACATTTACCAACATCCATGCCTTCTCTAGGACTTGAACCCGGCCTTTCGGTATGGCAGTAGGCTCCCCTAATCATTATACTGTCTGGGCGGCATATGAACTGTTAAAAACCAGAAGAAATGGCATCTTTATAGGAACACAGATATCGATCGAATAAAAATTAACAGGTCATGCAAAAACCGATTAAAAAGGTTTGTATGGCATAATACTTTTCACTACTTTCATGAATAAAATGCAAGTTAGCTATAAATTTGCATGCGATGGGAAATTAATTGGCCTAGAACATACTGAGGTCTTCCATGTGAGGGAGAACGTCTTCAGATGACATTTCATTTTGATATGTACTATGTTTACTAATTCATTAAATATTTTACGAATCTCCTTGCTAATTCATATTTGCTACTTAATCTTATCAGAATATTTTTATGATTTTTTATGTAGAAAGAGAAATTTTATATACTGTTAGGCTACTCACTGCGGGATCCAAATGAAGTTACCAGCTTCTTATGAGATATACAGCATCAGATAGGGATAATTCATGATAAGTCAGGATCAAATATTTTGCATTTAACCAATAAAATAAAAATTAGAAAACGAAATATCTTTGCGAAAAATTAATACACATTACTCGGAAAGCGTACACTTTGGATGTAAGCATTAACATTAGCTTTTCAATTAAAAGCAGGCCTGTTCTCGTCTTATCAACAATATCAAAACTCCGATCATAAGCACGTTCGTCTGCTTAAAAATGATGTATTTATTGTCCTTGAATCTAATGCTTTTCTTCCAAGCATCGCTTTAATATCAACTTTCTTCTATTGTTTGGAAAGTCGACGTATTGTTTCAAAAAGCAGATTTCATTTTATTATTTTTATGCTAGATTTAAAGGATAACTTTAAGTATTTCCTTCTAATATTTTCACGTTGTTCCATAGCAAAGGCTAAAAGACTTGCTACAATGTATATACAAAGTTCAGAAATGATTTTTTAATTCAGGTTAGTTTGAGCTAGCAGGTGAAGATTTTAAAGGGGTCTGTATGCTTATAGCATTAATTTGCCTGATATAGTATATATAAGATGTTCACTTAAGACTAGTGTCATCCGTTTAACTGCCGAACGGCTGCAGCTATAGTTACAAAAGTGGTGTTTAGGTATAGTAAACACCTCGTGAACACGAATGCTAAAAACAGAAAACTGAAAACGCATATTTGTTTTTTCGCAGTTTCCGAAAGTGTGACGTCACGAAACTTGAACGGTAATAAAAGAGAAGAGATCTATATTTCGGATGAAAACGAGTCGCACTACGGCATAGTGGCATCACTTGTAATTTGCATTCGAGAGGATTGTGGTTCAAACCTCGCGAGGTGCATTCCTGTCCTTGTTGTCTTTACAAACAGAGTACAGAATGTGGAGATCGTGCACAATCGTGTCGCAAAACGCATTGAGGATGGTGTGCGAAATTTGTGCATTATGCAAACAGTATATGAAACGTCACGCCTGTTCACCTGAGACAGCTATAAAAGAGGTATCTCCTTGGGACAGTATGTTGAAGTTTATGGTCATGAAACAATTTTCAAAAATGCTTATTATAAGATAGTTCTACTTAACGGTGAATGTGGGAGCAAGTTATGATCGGCAGCGCGGTTGTATCGGTATTTTTTCCAGAATCACACAGAATAATCCTACAAGTTGTGCAAGGAGACAGGCTGCTTGACTAGTCGACTTCGATCCGACCGACCAGCTAAGGCAGGGTGGAAAGTATAACCGGAAGATGTATCATCATACTCCCTCTCATAATTCAGACAGCAGCACAAGACAGACAGATAAGTGAAAATTATGGGTTCTCAAAAAGTCGCGTTTGGAAAACCCTAAACGAATTAGGTGTTCATCCATACTGGCCAACACCTAATCAGGCATTACTGGTTGGGGATGCCGGGAAACGTTTCGCATGGTACAACTTCGTCATGAACCAGACAAAGGTCCAACCAACATTCTTGGCAGATATAATGTAAACAGATGAGACACGCTTTTCGTGGAATGAAATGTACAATACGCAGAGCACCCGTTACTGGATACTGGAAATTACATCATATTCTGCCTACATTCGACAGCAGATACAGTTTTCGATTAAAGTTTGATGTAGAATTTACAGCAGCAGGAAAATCGGCCCAATATTTTACCAGGGTACGTTAACGGCCGCATAATATTTAGAAGTTCTGAGGGATGTAATATACGATTTTATTGAGAAAGTGCTGTTGCTTCAACTTCCAAGATGACGGCGCGCCTGCGCACAAGACATCGTCAGAGTAGCAGTACCTGACGGAAGAATTCGGAGAACGAATAATCGGGTATGGTGGTTTCGAAAAATGGACTCCACATTCACCTTACCTGTTTCCAATAGACTTTTTTCTGTGGAGATACCTCAACCAGCAGATGTATGCGACTCCTCTGCAAACTTTGCAGGACCTTTAAACAGATGCTTGTGCAAACGTGTCACCAGCTGTGCTACAATGTGTGCAGCACTGAAGTTCTAAGAAGGTCCAGATGTGCATTTCAGCTGACGGAAAGATGTTTGAACATCGAAAATAAAGGTATGATAACTAGATGCTTTTTAATTTCGAAGCTTGTTTCGTCACGTCATAATGTAGGAAATTGCGAACAAACAAATCGGGGTTTAAAACGATCTGCTCTTAACATTCACGTCCACGAAGTGTCTTTTCGTACTTATCGACGATGCTCTACAATTTCGTAATTCGCTTTTTCTCCTGCCTCGTACTGTTTTCGACATAGGAACGCTAACTCCGCCGTTTTCCAGCAGGTGGTGCTGTAAGCGGTCTTATCTAGTAGCGCATAGCCGCTTGGGGACCATTGCCTTGGGCCTAGGTTCGAATCTCGAAGAAGTCATGGAATGTTTGTAAGATAAAATACTGTCGTTGTTAAAATGTAAGTTAAAATAGATGTAAGTTAAAATACTGTCGAGCAGAAACTCTCTCGAGTGACTGGTAGAAGGGGAAGTGGGTGGGAAACCCTCTTTTCTGTTCCTCTGGGAATTTGTCTTCAAAACTGTGTTGAAGCTGGACAGATTCGTACTGTCACCTATAAGGGAGCGTTCACAGGATTATTGTCACTACTGTCTTAATACTTAGAAGTCAATAATTCCGTTTGCACCTGTGGAATATGGAATACATTCTATGCCGCAACCATTCAGAAAAGATGATGTTGCGCATCCATGAATGTGCAACTGATTCTGTGAAGTCATCGACCGAAAATTAGTCCGTATTTCCTTCACTATGATTTTTATGGAGTTAAAACATTTAGGCATTGCCTAGCAACGAAGCTCGGCTTATGCTACTTATGAGAGCAAAGCCAACATGTGAACTGTTCCTGAGCTACCCAAGGCTTAGACCAACGACAGAAGCAACTCTTTTTGTCCAAGCTAGAATTCGCAAACTTGAACTGATTTTCCTGTCAGAGATGTGAGACAAGTCACAACATTTTATACCATTTTTTTCACTACATTCCAAAACATAATGAATAACACAAATATGCTTTCATAAGATTTGTCTAGAAATATCTCTTCTCATGTTCAATAGAAACTTAAAAGGGCGTCGTTAGTTTAATGAATTTCAGGGGTTTTAAATTTAGTATAGAATAGCTGGATTCAACCGTGCGTAATAAATAGCATCTTAAAGAGTTATTAATAATTGCAAATATGTATCCTTTTAGAGTAAGATTAGAGCTAAACACAGTATTTAAAGCATTTAAATGCTCATTAACCATTAAAAACATTTTGAGTTTTTGTTGTGCTTTTCTTGATATAAATTTAATGCAATAGTTATCGTGTTTCACTAATTCGCAGTCTTGTCGCCATGTCACAGTTTATAAATCGTTCAACTGAATAAGTCCCAAGGAATCGAAAGATTATTAATGTTATTTAAATAATAATAAAAAAATGAATAGACAGCAAGGTACAGAGGGGGGGAGGTGACTCGCCAGTGGCTAGAGAGGGGAATGCGTCATATGCTTAATGTAGTTCCCTCTCCGAAAACATTTGAACTAACCGAAGACCTATGACATTCATGAATGATGTTTAATTTCAATTTTTTTTCTTATACACTTCGTCTGCTTTTAACTTTTTTAAATTCTTATTCCCTCTCCTTTCTTCCCCTTTTCGTTTTGTTTTTCTCTTCTTTTTTGTTTTTCTCTTCTTTTTTGTTTTTGTTTTTGAGTGACAGCAGAATGGGATTTGAGTTCTGAGCTGTGTTTCTTGTCCCCACCTACAGTGAAAGGATCAGCAATAAAACTAACAACAACTGGAGTTATTGGCTCTGTCAAGGAAGACTACTTAATAAGCTTAAATGGGGGGAATCTATGCGTTTTGTTGTTGTTGTCATTATTTTTTAAGCAATGAAGTGGAGGGGGTACCAAAAGATTAACATCCCAACTAATTGCGAACGTGCTGAAAATGGAATAACATTCTTGTCTTGAAGGGTTGTAAGAATTAAAGATCTATTTGGAAATGAAGGGTATTTAATTGGATAATTACGTCCAGTTTTGTCCTTTCTACCATCATCTTCTGTCGGATCAAAGAGGTATAAGTTTATGAGGTTTATAGATATGTTCCATAGAGTTTTGTATTTTACTAGTAGACCATAAAATTTTGTAGCTCAAAAAACATTGACAAATCTTTTGTATACAGAATCGTCGGATTAAAATTTTGGTTTAAAGCCAAGGAATAGCAATGAAGATTTTTAAAGGGCATAAGTAATTACACAAGTACTAACCGCATGGCAAGGCATGTATCACATTCTTCGCAATTTCATCTTTGAAGGAATACCTTCATAGTGGCACCCTGTTGTATAGGTACTGGTCCTCTATGCAATGTTAATCAATATTCGCAGAGGGAAAAAGTCTTCACAGCGGCTTCCATGCATAATAGTGCTTTCACATTTTTATGAAGTCAGTTTTTAACTTGAAAAAAAGCAATTTCCAGATTTGGGGGGCTGAAGAGTCAAAGAGCAGCAAAAGCTTCATTTGAAACGGAAAAAAATCGGCATAAATAATATCTTAAAGGCAAAATTTTAAAAATGTGATGTTATTGCGCAAGGTTTTAGTATGGGGGAAAGCGAATTTGTCTATCTGACACAATCAAACTAAGAAAAAGACATATTTCTGGAAACAAAATTCAAAAAATTTCTCATAACCTCCTTTACATCTCGAATTCTTTCTTTTGTGTTTGTAGAGAAGATATTAATGCAACCCACAGGGATGAAACTAATCGTAAATTTTCTCAAATCCTAATTCTAAAAGATTCTCTAATCTTCCGAATCCTTTATATAAGAATCTAAGAATGCAAATATCAAATGTACATCTAAAATTTTTAATAAAATAGAAATAGAATTTAGTGTACGAAACACGAATTAAAACTTTCGAATCTTAAAGTTAATTTCCTTAGTGTATTATGGTAAAAAAAAAATATTTGAAATACTTTTGTCAAATTTTTAAAATTTTTTCAGAATTTTTTTAAATTAGACAAATGTTAAAGATTGAAGACTGTTTTGAGAGTTAAAACAATGACAAATTCTGACTAAATTATCTCCCAAAAATTACGTATATAGTATTCAGTGTTGCATTGATTTGATGCTGAGGATCCACATTAACCAAAATTGCAACACTTTTTTTTAATGAATGCCTCTATTGAACGTCAAAAAAACTAATCTTTCTAAAATTTTAAAAGTTGAAAAATTTAACTCGTTGTTAGGTTGTCATTCAAAAGATTCAAATGAGCAGAAATTTGTGTTTTCGGAAAAATTTCGAAAACTTTGTATTTTTCCACAGTCTTGCTAAATTAAACCTTAATTTAGCAAGACTGTGGAATTCGAGGATTCGAATGTTCCATCTCAAATCAGCCTAAAGCTTGACACAAAACACAATGTAGCATGATTTGCTTTTGTTTTTCTACTAATCTAGTACTTATGATTTTAAAGACAAGTGTGAAATCAATAACTTCTAACTCACATTTTAGAGCATTCTTACTAAAAAGTAGTGATGAACCAACACATAGATTAAACAAAGGACGTGAAAATTTAGTTTCTCGCAGTTTATTTTTTAAAGCAAGGAATGAATCAGCTTTGGGATGCAGACGATTTTGAAGCAAATTATGTCTGAATATGATCAGCGTATTGTAAAAACTTGATAACTTATAAAATTAGATACATTCAGAACTCGTCTGTCTTTTGAAAAATTTGGTGCTCATCAGTGACTAGATGGATAAGATCTTCGAACAATGGTTGCTTGAATTGTATTCAAATCTTGGCGAACGGGCTGGCTGCAAAGATATTTTAGTATATTTTTTCACGAGTAACATAAATACCTTAGAAAAGCCTTCATTAGGGCATCCCACAGATCCTCCTTCTTGCTTGGTTTGCCGTAATCTTTACCAATCAACTTATTATTTGAGGCTATGAGAAGCTGTTGAAAAGTTCAAGTCAACCAAACATAGTAGACTTTGTACTGCCTTTTAAGTAAAAGTAATGGAGATGTATGTTACTTTTTCATCTAGAAAAAGTAATACAGAGGCTCTCGAATGAATGGGTGTCGAGATGGCTAAACTGTTATGTCATTCATATGTAGATCGTAAAATAATACTTTCGAATCCTACTTTAAAAACTTACCAAGCAAGATTTGTCTTAGGGGGAAAAACTCGTGAATATGGCAAGCCTTCTCTCCAGTTGTCCCTGCCTAACCAATCAATGAAATTTCCCAAATGCTACGCTTCCAGGTTCTAACACAGAATCCGATATCTTCAGTGGTTCTAGCACAGCTAGGCGTTAAGTCGCGATGGCCCTGCCACTGTTCGTGTTATTATAATCAGTTAATCCCCCTACAAAGTATTAAATAATTCTGCTTGCCGAAAGAGATGAGAGGGAGATACAGATACCCTGCATACTTTCTACAGAGCACTAGATCTCCAATGCCATCGGATGACCTTGGGCCCCCACGATCGCCATCTCCGGCGGAAAGTAAAAAAAGTACGTTGGCTGCAATTACCTCATAATGGCGTTACTTTTCACGCTCTCTCATCAGATAACTTGTTGCGTTTTGAATGTGGGACACGCGGGGACCCGTTTGCGGATGAGGAAAGTGCAAGGAGAGAGAGGTAATTCGATTCAGGTTTCAGACCCAACAGCTTCTTGCTAAATCACGCAACTCTGCCGTTGCACAGGTAATCAGGAATTTAAGCAAGAAGAAAATGGCAACAATAAAAACGACTTTCTTTAAATGTGATCCCTAACAAAATGGCATTCTATAAAAAAATAAATAGTGTCAAGGTTTAATTATCACTAATTTAATCGTAAATTACACGTAATTATAGTTCTGTGTTTCGAAGGGAAGACGCAATTATTGCTTTTATTAGTCACGTCAGAAATGCTCCGAAATGCCAGCACACAAGAGAACATTGTATTTTACAAGATAGTCATTTCCAATTTTGGAAGCTTGTTTACATATTATGAGTATCTGTTCATATTAATAGTCTATGTCTGTGAAAGCATGCAGTCCTTTCGCTTTTTAGAGGCCTGCTTGTGTAATATTAAAATAAGTGTTCTTGTTATTTTAAACATTATGCTTCTAATAATAATAATACTGGGTGAATATAGCTTTAATATTTATGAATGCGATGGTACTTGTAGACTTTAACAAGCTATAGAGATAGCATTAATATGGATGATGGTCACAGTAGTTGAACATCTGCCTTAACTTGTTTTAAAAGAATACATTTTTAAAGCGCAAGAAAATAAAAAAAAAATATGTTATTAAATTATACATATGATAATTTGTGAGATTAGGTAGCATACAAATCAGCCATATAATTTAAATAATATATGACGTCAGAAACATTTATTATGAATTGCAGTGACGTTGTACATTTGTCTGTAAAAATAATAAGTTTATCATAAATTACATAATTTAGATGTATTATTACAAATAATTTCAGTCACAAAAAATGAAATGAAAACATACATTATTAAGATATACAATTGTATAGAGCTTTTAAACAGTGTTAGACTGAAACATAAATCAAATATTTTATGTTACGTCGAATGTCATGTCATGGTACGCTGTTGATAAATGAAGAATCGTATCCTTAAATTAAAAGGTAATACTTGCCAGGGGCAAGCGGTTAATAAATCACAGCCGTAACATGTTGCGAAAAATGGAACACTCTACCGCAGATATGATTCTGACGTCATTACTTCTACTATTGCTGCTGCTGCTAATAATAATAGCAATAATGTATAATACAATTAAAATATAAATAATAAAAAACACTGGAGTCTGAAAACTTAAGATTACATTCCTCACCACTAAAAATGTCCCTCAATTTTTTTTTTTAATTCTAAAATGTAAAAGTGATACAAATAAAAAAGTAAATTGATTCCGTTTGTGCTGGAAATATAATAACATATGTTGTTAGAAACATAGTTTATTAACTACAGCATAACTGAAATGTTTTTAAATCTTATTAGTTGTTCTAAAAATTATTAGACTGACTGAGTGTAAAGGATACGTGCCGCATAACTTCCTGATAAAAGCAATTTTTTAAGTATTTAATAATGATGTAAAAGAATTTAACAAACAATGGTGCTTATGTGATCTATTATTTTTCCAGTTTAGTACTATTAATCATAAAACTTATAAGGTATATCTCCTACTTTCTTAGCGTGTCTTCGTGGTGTAATGATTAGCACACTGAGCCGGTATTTCAGAGGTCCGTGGTTCGATCCCCGGCGAAGGCATTGCATATTTTTCATGTCTCTTGTTCCAAAAAAATACCTAATGTCTCTACAGTGGCGCCCGAACTAAAAGGGTTGTGGATGATGACTCTCCACACCCAGGATTTGGCGACTAGGTCCCCTAAAACCCTAGTCGCCCTTTAAAAAGGGGAGTATATAAGGTATATCTCCCACATTCTTAGCGTGCCTTCGTGGTGTAATGGTCAGCACACTGAGCCGGTATTTCAGAGATCTGTGGTTCGATTCCCGGCGAAGGTGTTGCTTATTTTTCATCTCAGATGTTCCAAAAAAATACCTAATGTCTCTACAAACTTTAAGCAAAATTTCACATGAAATGGCATTACATTCTTTATCAATTCCATTCTAGTCCTTTACATACCCTTTGTAGTGTTACCTACAATAAAATGTTTGATTGTTTCTGCCGGACCCTGTGTATATATGTGATAAAAATTTGGAGTAAGATGCAACGGATTGACGATGGTTCCCTGCATAATAATTTGGAGAGACTTTAATATAATTAGGAAAATGACACACGAAGGAGAGACTAGTAGACAGACGTAGCAGAACTGAACATAATCTTTATTGCCGGACACGAATTAATTATGGAGACCATATTCCTCATTACACATGATCATGAGCGCAATACGCACACCCCAGTTTTATACAAAGTACCACATTTTAAATAACGACGTAGTTAGCAGTACGGCAATGCACAGAAATCAAGCTAACTGTGCATTAATCCAGTATGGCAGCCTGTTAAGAGAAAGGTGTAGGTTTAAGGTTTCAGTTCTTAGAGCTTAGGTTCCGAAATAACTACGTAATCAGCGTTGCGCAAGCTTTGTGTCATAGTTGAATCTAGAAATGACACAATCAAGAGAAGTTATTACGATTTTTAGAATAGAGGGGGAGAATTGAGGGATTACCAGTAATTTAAATTTAAATTATAATTTTGATTTACATATCTTTTATTTTACAAAAGCTTTTCTCACCAAGCCATTTTCTCCTTGAAGGGGGGGGAGGAATATGTAAAATATAAAATATCTCTTTTTCAAATATTAAATTAATAATAGCCCTTTAACTCCGGTCTTCATTCTTAAAATGACAAATCAAAAATGTTTCTAACAAAACTTCCTGCAATTCTGAAAAAGACCAGTCATCTAATCTCTATTTCGCACTTGCCGATGAAATCTTTGCCCTTAACACAATACCGGGACATTAATCTATCTTGTGATTTGAAATGTAATCTTGTATGAAAAGTAATTTCTGTGCATGAAACTGGTGACATCGCGCTTCGCGATGTATACCAGTGATCATCCCTACTTGATCTCTCTCTTCGGCTTCGGCCTTTTTCTTTTTCGCAACTTCGCCTTGCCGTTAGCCACGCAGAGTTAATTTTTCAAACTGTGACCATTGTTTAAGAAGATGTAAGCTGTATAAAACTGTAGGATGCATAGCGCACCCACAGTGATGATGTGGAATGAAAAAGAATATGTGTCCTAGGAATTAATTATCAAGGAATAAAATTATGCGCAAAATTTACGGCTACGTTTATGTTCAAGTGTCATCTTTCTAACTACGCAGTAAAAGGAGCATCGCCAATCCGTCGCAACTTTCTCCAAGTCATCTTATTACATATATATATCCACCCCCCTTACCCGGCTTAAAAGTCCTTATCCGGCATTTATTGTCGCAATCGTTGATCGAAGACAATGTGCCATCCCAGATGTGGTCAAGAAAGGGAGAATGACGTTAATTACGAAGAGGAAAATAAAAGGATGTTTTATATTATGACATAAAGGGGGTGTATTTAAAAGAAAGTTGGTTTTAGGTCTCGTTCAGTATCACTATATCAGGAATAAAAACTAGAATGGAGCTGCAGAGAGAGTTCTCATCTGCTCTTTTCTGTAAGCCATAGTTACTAAAATGTGTACAAGGATGCAAATGATACCAAAAAGAAGGCAAATTATATAGGCGGGAAGAGATTTGAAAAGCTCTTTTTCCTTTTATGCATTATTAAACAGTGTAATAATATTAGAATATAATAATACAGCACTTTTTTATTATTAATAACATATATCTACTTATAAATGCGAATTAAATTATAATTATGTGGGGGGGATGTTATTGGTTATATCTATTTGATTATTAACGTTTCATTATTACATTATTTTCGTCTAGGAATTTTCTTTTTCTTTTCCCTGAGCAAAATATATATGTTGGTCACGTGGCTGAAAAGCTTGGAAAACACTTCTATACACAAAAATCCGATCCTATCCCATGTGAACAGCACTAATTAGCACTGTCATTATTTATGAAAGATATCCTAGTTTTTAAAAGGCTTCATACCATCTAACATGAAAATATTTACTTAATCATCTCAAGCAGATTTTGTGTGTTTATTTAATGAAATATTGCAAAGCATATGAGGGCTGGCTGAAAAAGGCAAGGTTTCGTGGATAATTTCCAGGGAAAGTAGGGGTATATTTGCATTACACTTAAGGAAAACGACGAAAATGCTTACACACAGTGGTAAGCTGAAGAGAGATTCGTGCGATTCCTTTATCAAATTTGCCTATTGTTCCCAAGCTCCTTGTTTTGTTGTTGTTGTTGTTATGTTTATTATAAAAACTTATAACTGTATAAAGTATAAACTGTATAAAACTTAATGCAGAGAAAAGATATTTAAACGGCCCTCCCATTTTTCCACGATTCCGAAGCGCGCATTCTCCGATTTTTCTGGCGTCCCCGTGTTTAGTGTGATTTGTAATTTATGTCTGAACTACAACTGATCGGTATTAGAAAACATATCCTTCTAGTTACAGAAGTGTTTTAAATTGCAAAAATATTCATATTTTGGCAACTTCAAATTTTAAAAGAAATTAATTTTGGCCAAATAACGAAATCTAACGACGACAAAAATTCAGCGGGATATTTAATTTCAAAATTTACGAATTTTGATGTCGTTTTCAGTTTGTCTTCAGGGATCGATCAGTCAGGTTAGAATATTCGAGGAAATACGTTTAAATTAAGTGTAGCAAAAAAGGTACTTAATTTAATAATCTCACAAGGCAGTCGTGCTATCTAAATCAGATTTTTTTTTAATTGCGATAATAGATATCACACCTTTGCCCTAGTTCACCTGTTTATTATTGAATAATTAAAACTTAGTGATTGATTTGATAAATAAACTAAAGCTACTGATTGTTTAATCTATAAATATAAATTAGTTGAAAGTAGTGAAGAAAAATATCACGCATTATTTATATGAAATCAATTTAGGTTTTGCATAATATGATAGCTTTAAAACGTATTGCTTAAATTATCATCATTTATAACTTAAAACACTTCACGCATTTGTACAGATTGACACGAAATTTTTTACTCTATCATTAAAATATTTATGCTCAAAAGTAATTTACGTAAATTAATATTTCTGTTTCACAAAGGTTTTATCCGAAACTCAATCATTAATTACGAATCTGATGTATAAAACTCTTAGGTGGAATTTTCCACTTTCATTTTGTTGGATTTTCATTAAGCTTATAAGGTATTTCTCTCGTCTTCGTAGTGTAGTAGTCAGCAGCTTGACGCGTATTCGACAGGTCCGTGGTTGGAGTCCCGGCGAGGGCATTGCTCATTTATCTCTTCTCCTTACTTCAAAAAAGATACCTAATGTCTCTACAGTGGCGCCCGAGCTAAAAAGGTGGTGGATGATAATTCTCCTCCACCGGGATTTGGCGACTGGGTCCTCTAATCCCCACTCGCCCTTTAAAAGGGATAATATAAGGTATTTTCCCGCCTTCGTGGTGTAGTGATCAGCACGCTCGGGGCGTATTCCAGAGGTCCGTGGTTCGAGTCCCGGGGAGGGCATTGCTCATTTGTCTCTTCCCCTTGCTTCAAAAAAGATGCCTAATGTCTCTGAAAACTAACATTCATAAACGACAATAAAAGAGTTAAATGATATCCCGAAATAATCAGAAAGTGATGTACTTCTTTTATCCTTTCTCCAAATCTTAGGGTTTTTTTTTCCCCCTGAAAGGATGTTATTGTGTTTACTTAGAAATAAAGTCCATCGCAATTAAAAATAAGAAATACGAGACAAAGCTGTTGCCTATAGAGAGGCATAATATTTTTCCTTTATCTCTTCACAGAAGTAAGTATCTAATCAGGCTAACGATGTAAACCATTTGAAAATAATCTATATTTTTTAATAGTAGTTTGCAACAAGTATTGTTTTATACCATTAGCATAACAAAAAAATGTATGTCTGTCATGCATTTTTGTTTAAAATGCAGTGGCTGATGATATATAAGATCAAATCTGCTTTTTTTTACGTTATGGTCTATACCTAAAATAGAAGCGAATGTGATGATGATATTTTAAGAGTAACATATCAGTTTCTGTCGCCATTATGTAGATTTCTTTCCTTTTATTTGAAAATTTTATTCAAATGTTTTTTAAATTAATCATTAAGAAACTCAAAATATAAAAAAAAATTTGTTTTTTAATACTTTGATATTTTCGTTTTTATACCATTTTATGTCCGAAAAAGAAATCCAGAAACAAACGCCAGAGCCTTAGAACTGAAGTTTCTTTTCAACCGAATTCTGTTGTATTCAGTAAAAATCTATTTAATTTTATCAGTTAGGAACAGAACGTATTATTTTTTAAAAAAGAAAGGCTAAATTACTTGCGTAATTTTATATTTTTTGTTTTATTTATTTATTATTTTTTACATTAAAAAATATTTATTGTTTTATTCATTTTTTAACTTTTAAAAAAATAGTATGTTTTAAAAACATTGTATGTTTAAAAAATGAATTATAATTGGAAATTTTCAAAATAAAAGTTTTTATTTATTTACTTACTCATTTTTAATCCCTCCTTAAGTATTAGTCAGCTTTCTTCTCACCTAAAAGCAAATAAAAGAATAATAAAATGTTGGTACACAAAGAGTATTGAATAAGAGAAAAAATCGAAATTTATAGTTGTTTCATGATCTTCGCGTGTATCGATCGAGAACATTTTTTAACGATTGTAACATTAGTTTCGGCTGATTTGAAGTCCAATTTCGTACCTCCCCCTCCCCTTCCATTTCATTCGGCTGCAAGCTGCCAAGGCCAGTGTGAAAAAGAGGTTGGTCCCAACCGGGTAACCTTGGCCTTTCCAACACCTCTACCTTGCCAGGCTGAGAAACCGTCTGCGGGTACCATTGGGACGGTTTCGTCGTGATAGTTTTGACACCTCGCAACCACTCGCTATATTGGAATTTGCACGGCCGGTTTCGGGATGGTACCCTGAGCGGTGCTATTGAACTTCAGAATAATATTTTAACTATTTTGTGTCGACTCCATATATTTCAGTATTACTTCTGATCGTTACTGATTTATAATTGTAATGAATTTCCTGAAAACGTCGTTTAATACAGTTTTACGAAAGCTTGTGGTTTGTTATCAGTAAGAGAGAAAAAAAAGAAGTGTACTTTTGTTGTTCTCTTGGTAAGCGTTGTTTTAGCACATGAGGGAGAAAAAAATGGGTTTTAAACAGTCTAATTTTTTTAATTAGATGTGCTTGAGGCTTATGGAAAGGTTAGCGAAATTAAATAAATATCGAATAATAAAATGTACATAAATAAATAAAGAATTAATAAATTAAATTAAATTAATGATGAATGGTTAAATGATAAATTAAAATACCGAAGCTCATCTTATTTGGGGCTTAGACTGGAATTATGCTCTGGTTGTTATTGAAAGACCGAGGAGTACCAAAACCTTGCCCTGGCTGAATTTAAGCTTTGATTTAAGTTCCCGCTTTTTCAGTAACCGCATATTAGGGAAGATGAGCAAGCAAAAATATATGGGTCTCAAAATTCTGAAGCACATCGATATTGCAGCCGAGGGAAGAGTTTCTGCAACAAACCAATAAGCGTCCGGTAGCCTTGACAGGTGATTTTTAAAAGATTTTTCTCCATCTTTATCATGTGTTTTCGTGGTGTAATTGGAAGCGCGTTCGGCTAGCAATCGGATGGTCCGGAATTCTATTGCCGCGAAGACATCGCTGATTTTTCATCTTTCTCAGCTACCCGACTTAGGTTAGTAATACTAATATTTAGCCCAAGTTTTTGTCTGTACTTGGATGTGCTATTGCCAGATGCTGTTAGATGTCAAGTTATATTATTGCTAAAGGTTGTTAGATAATAATCTATTATTTTCTGAAAAATTGGTTTAGCTTTCTGCCCCTAAAGAAAAGGATCAAGGTTATCAAAGTCATTTATAGTACACTGGTGAAATAAATTAAGAGAATTTGCATATTTTATCGAATTGCATGAAAAGAACGGAACTGAAGGAAAAACCACTTCTTCTAGATAAAAATGTAAATCTTGTACGGGAACTACGCAAGCGTACACATGTCTGTAGGCGGAACCAACAGAAAAACAGGCTTTATAAGCGCGTGGAAGGTAAGACGAATTGCGTTCGCTAGCACATCTCGGCGAATTTCTTGTGTTATCTTGCAACGATCGGTTAACTTCACATTGGAACAGTAAACATGAGTAACCACCAACATTTAGAAGATGGAATGAGGTGGCGAATTGTGGGAAGGTTAGAGGCAGGCGAATTGCAAGTTCATATATGCAGAGAGTTTAATTTAACGCCCAACGTTCTGTCTAACCTATGGAAACAGTTCCACAATAATAGATCCATCGAGAGAAAGCCTGGGCGAGGTCGTCCAAGAGCCACAACGGCCAGAGAAGATCGCTATTTGTCCATTTTAGTGAGGCGTAACAGAGAGGCTACAGCTTCTCAGCTCTCTCGGGACCTGTATGCAGCCACAGGAACCCGTGTAACAAGGGTGACTGTTTCCAAAAGATTGAATGAGAGAGGGTTGTTTGCTAGAAGACCGGCTGTTTGCGTCCCGCTCACGTCTACTGACAGGAGAGTCCCATTAACATGGTACAGGCAGCATAGTGTTTGGAGTACGGAGCAATGGGCGGCCTCTCTCTTCATCGACGAGTCCCGTTTTAGCCTAAACACCGATTCTCGCCTTACGTTCATATAAAGAGAGCCAGGGACCAACTACCTATCCTTCAATGTCCGCAAAATCAACAATTATGGCGGTGGCGGTGTAATGGTCTGGGCAGGCATTATGTTGGATGCCGCACACCTCTCCGCAACTTCGACAAAGGCTCTGTGACTGGTGTGAGGTATAAGGATGAGGTCTTGGAGCCCTGTGTTCCTTTTCCGGGATGCAGTGGGCCCCGAGTTCTTCTTACAGAACGATAAGGCGAGGCCATATAGAGCTCTTCTGGTCGATGAATTTCTCGAGAGTGAGGATATTCTCCGGATGGACTGGCCAGCCAGGTCTCCAGACCTCAACCCTATAGAGCAGGTCTGGGAAGGGTAACTGCAACTCGCAACTTCCGTCAGAGAACCATCCAGGAACTAAAAACAGCGTTTCTGAATGAGTAGGACCAGTTACCACAAGCACTGATAAACTGCCTTATTTCCAGTATGACATCACGCTGCGAAGCCTGTATGGCTGTAAGAGGGGCCATACCCAACTATTAACCCATTTCTTTTGTGTCTTCTGAAACCGCTGTTTCAGACATTCAGACTCCCATGAGTGTTATACACGAACATGTGTGTCTATTATAACTGTTGAATGTGTATTTTCTTTGTATTATATCAACCTATGCTCACAACAAATTTTATTAAAATTTGTCCAGTAGTTCTGGAGATCGCAGATCAAACATTCATGAAAATTCTCTTAATCATGAAGATTGTCGGATCATGAAAATTCTCTTAATTTATTTCACCAGTGTAGATCCTTGCTAGCTACAATATAGCTGCAATCCATGCATAATAAATTACATGTTCTGTTCCTGTAATATAAGTATGATCTAATAGATGTAAGCGTAGTTATCTGATCCTTAGTTAAAGGCCTTATATTTTTTCCAAAAATATATTATTATGCTGCCTACAAATGAGTATGACCAATCTGTGTTCTTTTTTTAATCTACTCAGTTACAATGTTATAAATTATTATTTGAACTGAAGCGAATGTTTATTTAAGAAGCATTGTTTTCTTAATTAAAGACAGTTTTACTTTTTATTTATCTATTTATTTTTTTCATTTTAACTAAAAGTGAAAAAATGAAATTTTTTCCCCTATTATCTGGACATCAGAAGGAAAATTTAAGTAATTGGCAGCAACATGTAATGTCCTTCTAAGTTGTACAAATACATTGTATTTCGGTTATACTGAAAAGGCGTTTTTACTTTTTGATCTCGAAGTCGATTGTGAACATCAGCATAAAATGCATTTACGATGATCCAAATAAATACACCATGCAACTACATGCGCACTTATATGCCTACTCCGCACAGCTTAATAATAATTAAAAAAAGAAAAAGAAGAAGAAGAAAAGTGCCTGAGACGCTTTTCGTGAAAAATCACAAAATATGAATGAATGATGATAAATAATTTATGCCTTTCTTAATTACCGTACTTCCAACTGTCAGTGAGGTTAAATCTCCATATTTAGGGTCGTATATATATGCAGATTTATCAAAAAATGGGGCTTCATCCTACGCCATATCCTTTTCTTAATTATGTAAATGTCGGAGCTTTTAAAAGTTCCGATTAATCATAAATAAATCCTTAAACTGTTAGAGGAGTATATGTATAATTAAAAGCCACTTATTAAACCAGTGATCATTATTTTGTGATGATCAAGCTTTTAATGCTAATTATTATTAAAATTAACTGTAGCACGGTTTCATTTAATAAGGATCCTTATTTAAATTAATAACCATCAGCACTTCAAGCAAATTATTCTCTAAAAAATGTGTCAGCATATAAAAATTTGCTTGTGTGTGTGTGCATGATATAATTTTCAGAAATTTTATTTGCAATTTATTTAAATATTAAGACATCTGTCAGTTGCTTTTGAAGGATGTTACTTCAGCAAAAAACTACATGCATGTTTGAATACTCTCAGTTAAAGCCATAAAAACAGCTGTTTTTAAAATGAATAGTTTTCATTATCTTACTATTCTTATTCTTATCATTATTAAAATAAATAGTATTCATTACATATAGGTTTACTACACTGGTATGCAAAATTAAAAGAATTTGCAAATTATGTCTGTGTTTCCAAAAAGTAATGGGCCAAAGGTATTAATTATACTGCTCAAGAATTATGCAAATGTTGAGAATCGAATACTTAAGCGTACATGTACGTGTCTGCAGAACTGTGATTGTGGAGGGAAGTGTACGAGAGGTTTTCGGCTATTTGTGTGCTCGTACACCTTCACGACATTTGCGTATTTTTCGAAAGTAACTTTTATAAAGTATCAGGTAAAATGAGTAGCCGCAAGCATATGACTGAAAGAATGCGTTGGAGAATTGTCGGTAGATAGAGGCAGGCCAGTCACACTATTACGGTGGTGGAAATGCAATGGTTTGGGTAGGCATTACGTTGAATCACCCCACACCCCTTTTGACAAAGACTTCTGACTGCTATGGGGTATAGAGATGAGATCTTAGAGCTCTATGTTCGACTTTTCAGGGGCTCAATTGGTCCTGTGTTCCTGTTAATGTACGGTAAAGCTGGTCCACATAGGGTTCAACTGGTCGGCGATTACATAGAAAAGCGAGGATATTCGCCGCATGGGTTGTCCACTCACATTTCCTGACCTTAACCTATGTAGCATATCTGAGACATTCTTAGGAGGATCATTTCATCTCGCCATCACTCTCTGAAACCCACAATTAAAAACTATCCTGCTGTAGGAGTGAGGTTGACTGTCACAGGAACTTCTCAACTGGCTCCTGTCCAGTATACCGTCACACTGCCCCACCTGTCTGGCTGCAAGAGGGTAACATACCCCATATTAGACGGATTTTTAGTTCTAGATCATCGTACCGATGTTGAACATCCCTAATCTATGAGCTTTACTGATAATCATTCGTACATAAAACGACTTTTGAATAGTGTATCTCTTTCTTTGTTATAAATCTTATTTTCATACAAAATTTTATTAAAAATCTGCCCAATAGTTATTCAGAAATTATACATAATATGCAAATTCTCTTAATTTTGTACACGACTGTTCATGAAATATGAACATTTTTCTTATGCCAGTAACAATCATATTAAATATTTTCCTTAATAGCCACAATTAACTTGTCAAAACTAGCTAATTTTTATAATATAATATTCTATTAAAATAATAGTGATACTCAAGGCAGAACAAGCAATATTTCAATTCTCAGAATTCTTAGCGAAACTACTCTGCTCAACTTTCCTTCTTGTAGTTTCTATTCCAATAACCGATCCTTGTGGGACGCCAGCTTCAATGATTCTTTCAGTGGAGACTGCATCACCAACTGATACTTTAAACGTTTATGCAATCTTCCCTTTTACACACGAAGTAGATAGCATTATTCTTAACTACTTTGTGCGCATGCACTAACATGTTAATCATTTGCATATCCAGCATGCAGATTTGATGTTTGTACTGATGCAAATTTGATGTTTGTAACTTTCCGCTTTCGTTGTATAGCAACTACAGTGGCTAGCTGTAATCTTTACAGCATTTGATAATAATCGTCTGGCTCAAAAAATGTATGCATTTTATTTTTAGTCCGCAGAATACAAAAAAACAATAGAAAAATGAATATCGAAAAATTATCCTTTCGAATCTAGTATAAGATTACATTCAACTCTTTTATAAGGTATATCTCCCACATTCTTAGCGTGCCTTCGTGGTGTAATGGTCAGCACACTGAGCCGGTATTTCAGAGATCCGTGGTTCGATTCCCGGCGAAGGCGATGCATATTTTTCATCTCTCTTGTTCCAAAAAAATGCCTAATGTCTCTAAACTGGCGCCCGAACTAAAAAGGATTGTGGATGATGACTCTCCACACCCAGGATTTGGCGACTAGGTCCCCTAAAACCCTAGTCGCCCTTTAAAAAGGGGAGTATATAAGGTATATCTCCCACATTCTTAGCGTGCTTTCGTGGTGTAAAGGTCAGCACACTGAGCCGGTATTTCAGAGGTCCGTGGTTCGTATATTTTTTACCTCTCTTGCTTCGTAATAACCTAATGTCTCTACAGTGGCGCCCGAACTAAAAGGGTTGTGGATGATGACTCTCCACACCCAGGATTTGGTGACTAGGTCCCCTAAAACCCTAGTCGCCCTTTAAAAAGGGGAGTATATAAGGTATATCTCCCACATTCTTAGCGTGCCTTCGTGGTGTAATGGTCAGCACACTGAGCCGGTATTTCAGAGATCCGTGGTTCGATTCCCGGCGAAGGCGATGCATATTTTTCATCTCTCCGGCTTGTAATTAACCTAATGTCTCTACACTTTTAACTATCTATTTGACTTAAAAATCCGTTCTCATTCTGACTTAAAATCACGGGGATGTTAACAAAGCAGGATTAAATGTTTTGAATTAAAACCCCATCTTTTTTGGCATCTGCAGGATAGAAATTTGAGCAATGTTCGAAAACCTCTCATAAACAAATTATGCCAAGAATTGCGAAAAACTTTCATTTTGAAGATTACTTTTCTGTTTTTTCGATAATTTAAAGATCAAAATTTTGAGTTGAAAGGAAAGAATTTGTGAGAAAAGTGCAAAACTTAATTTTAAAAAAGTGTATATTGGGCTTCCAAAATATTGCTGCGGAACTGTTGTCACTGTAAATGCGTATGGGTAAAAAATTTCAATAAAACCGGTCAACAGAAGGGAGTTGAAAAATTAATTTCAAGATTTAAACTTGAACAATCCGGGGAAAAAAAGAACATTTTAAATAAAACGATATAAAAAATATCAGAGAAAAAACTCATTCAAGTCTTCTAATTGTCCTTTTCTATTTTATGCATGAAAGTTAAAACAAATCTATGGATTTTACATGCTTTGTATAATAATCATGTAAGTACTGCATAGTACAGAGCAACATATCTTGCAATAAATGAATATGCTTCCTAAAGATTAACTAATTTCTGTCTTTCGCGTACCTCAAAGAATAATTTCTAAGTGAATCACAGTTCAGAATCTTTGAAAGCTGAAAGCACTTGTCTTACAGAAATAAGTAGTCTAACATTATATTCAAAACATTTCATTTATCTGCGTTATCTCGAGTCCTTGAATATTTGTCCACTTTCATTCCTTCTTAAATGTCCCGTAACACTTTACCGTGGCGTGGAGCAAACAAAATCCTTTTCATCCTCGCTTGAGAAGTCACTCCAGGAAACAATAACTTTCACATTCCCTTTCCTCTTGAAAAGCTGGCAGATTCATGGATGTCTGCTTGTTTCCGAGTTCTCCCGTTTCTGAGGGGAAACTCGAAATAAACGAAGGGTCGTGCTTTATCGCTAAATCGCGCACAAAACGGAATCATGTGTACTGTTGTATAGACGTGGAGTGGATTCCTATCTTCTGAAATGCTTGGACAACTGCTACAACTTTAAAAACTTAGGTGAGAAAGCAAGTTCTTAGTTTATTCATGTTCAACTAAACAGTTTTAAACAACTATGTCTGCTTGTCGAATCATCTGTTTTCCTTTTGTATCATTTGTAGTACCCGATGTAATTAAACAAAAGTAATAATTAAAAGTCAGAGCTAGTGCTTCCCTTTTTAATAAAGGGAATAAAAAGAAGAAAGAATAAAAAGCTGTAATATTATGCTCTAGTTTGACAAAAATAAGAAAACGTTTGCTTCTTTTTAATAGTAATGTTATAAGATATTTCTCCCATTTTCGCATGCCTTCGTGGTGTAGTGGTCAGCACGCTGGGCGCGTATTCCAGAGGTTCGTGGCTCGAGTCCCGGTGAAGTCATTGCTCACTTTTTCACCTCTGCTGCTTTCAAAAGATACCTAATGTCTCTACAGTCTCACCCGAACTAAAAAGGTGGTGGATGATGATTCTCCACCACCAGGATTTGATTGGGTCCCCTAATCCCCAGTCGCCCTTTAAAAGGGGGAGTATATGAGATATTTCTCCCTCCTTCTTCGCATGCCTTCGTGGTGTGGTGGTCAGCACGCTAGGGGCGTATTTCAGAGGTCTGTGGTTAGAGTCCCGGCGAAGGCTTTGCTCATTTTTCACCTCTCTTGCTTTTAAAAAATGCCTAATGTCTCTATAATGCCATATATTGTTTTTATACTTTTAGTAAAAATACAGAGACGTTCATTTTTTTCCCTTTCTTTTGCGATGAGCGTCTTAAACAACAAATTATGCTTTTGTCGGGAATCAAATTTGAGATTTTCATGTTGCTAGCTGGGTGGACTGATCAGTGTATAACAAACATACATGGAAGGAATGTCTTCTAATTCCTCGCAACATAAAAGATTAAAAAATAAAGATTTAGAAAAATTGACTCATTAAAAAATCTTACGAGATAAAATAGTAGTCTTTCTAGAAGTCAAAACTGAAGTGCATTGTAAAATCCTAATATAAGAATCCTCCCACCTATTTGACAAGAACAGTTCTATCAAAAGCGATGATAATTGAAATGCAAACTCAGTATGGTTGTAGCTTAAAAACGTTAATATTAATAATACGCTAATGTTTATCTTTAAATTCACAAGACATGGCAAACAGAAAGAGCAAATTATGAGTGGAATATAATATAAATCTGACGTTAATATACGAATCATTTTCAAATTAGGAAGAGGAAGTATAATCCCAAACGGATAAAATTTAATTTGGGGATACGGTTTCACTATTGTAAAGTAATTCAGTTTTCTGGTATTTGACTGTTCGTGAGACGAGCATCTTTTAAAAGAGAAATAGTTTTAAAGAACAAAATTAATCGTCGAATGGATGAAATTAATCTGTGTATGGAATGAAGACACTCCTTCCATGCTCTATTGCATTTTAACTGTCAGCACATTTAGCCAATTGTTCATTAATATCGTCTTTGATTCTGGGCAGAGGCACTGTGTAAGGTAGTTTAAGGTACTTTATCCCGTAACTTCGCGGTGTAATTGGAAAGCAATCAAAAGTTCCGGAGTTCGAGTCCAAGCGAAGACAGTGATCATTTTTTCCTGTTTCCCGAGTCTAAAAAATGTCCAACAATATCTCTACAATGGCGCCCTAACTAAAGTGCAGTGGAGTATAACTCGTCACCATCTGGATTTGGCGGCTAAGATCTTTTCTATTCAGTTACCCGTTAAGTGGGTAGAGCAGTACCTTGTAGATAGTTACAGTTCTTCGAGACGGTGTTGGAGTGGGTATACAGCACATGTGGCAAAGGTCAATCTTGCGCCCCCCCTCACTTCTTCATTTAAAGATAATTGTTCTGAAAGTGAATTATCTCCATCAAATTGAGTTGATTTTGAAGCTGCTGTAAGATAATAATTTGTTTCTAGGTATAAATAAAAAATCATTTAAACAATTTTGATTAGTATTTAATGAACAAAAAATGGAAAATACGGATATTATAGTACAGTCAAAATAATAGTTATCATATAAACATAAATTTAACATACTTTAGAAGTAAATCGGTTAAGCATGTTTTCATTCATGTGTAATAGCCACCAAAAATGAGAAAGTTCACAGTATGAGTACACTACAAAATCAAAATAATATTTATCATAATAAATTTAACTTATTTTGCAAAATAATTGTTTCACTTACAGACTCATCTATTACGTCATCATAATGTAACGTTTTTGCAACATCTTTTCCAATTGCTATTATACCCATATTATTAAACTCGCTTAGAAGATTAAATAGAAAAACGTAGGTACGGTTTTACGATCTTCAGTTTGCTAAATGAATATTCGCAGAAAGCTATCGTAACAGGCATTGTTAATGAAATCCTAAAAGCAATCTCAAGGTTTTGGATACATGTACATGGTTTTGGATACGTACTTTTTGCAATATTTGAAAAGCATCTATATCTCTAAATTTTCAAATTCTTCCATCGTTTAATATTTGAAACTCTCTATTTCAGAGACGAATTCACAAGCATCTATGTCCGTGTTATATTTCAAAGCCAAGTCAGTTGCGCAAACCACCTTGTTTCATTAAAACTTTTAAGACGAACAGATAATTTTTCCTTCAGAAGATCCCATGAAATACTGGAGTATATAAAAAAATTGAACAATTTTGAATCATTCCAAAACATGATTTCATCTGTACAGATGTTTTCGCAGCATGGATGCCTACTGAATTAAGGCTGTGAGTAGTGCATGGAACAAACCTTATTATCCTATTTATCATAAATTTCTGGCTTGTATTCCCTTATGTTTACCTTTTTATGTTTTGGGGACTAATGATGTATAATGAAATGACTTTGCGAAAGAAAAAAAAAACACCTTCCATATTTTCTCCATTATCAACTGACTATCCTCTTATAGTATTTCTAATATTTAATCTGTCTGCTATCAACGTTGTTTGGATATTATTCGCAAGTGCTTCGCTAGGTTTTTTTTTCACGAGTCTCAATAAAATTTATAAAGCTTTCTTGAGTGCTACATTTATCTGTGCAGGAATCAATGTTAACATAGCCAACAATTTGAGTCATCTGTTTCTGGTGAGAAGTGTCAGGTGTGCAACCAAATGTAATAGAAAAATATTTTGCTTTTTGAAGATTGGAAATAATATGCTGTCTAATTTTGGAAACAGCTATATTAATCAGTATTTTGGTTTTGATATAATTTTTGATTATAGGAGAGAAATAATTCATCTTATTTTTCTTACAATTTTCAATATGTTGTGCTATAATAGAATCGTAATGATTGATTAATTCTATAGTATTTATAAATATTCCATATTTGGGAATGGCCAATTATCTCACAAGTTCCTCTCAAAGCGTCGTTATTTTTTTACACAGTGTAGAGCATCCAAAAAAAATTTTAATATGCTTCCATTTTTGCTTTTCTTTTAAAGTCGCTTCTTGTAATTGATCATCTGTAAAACCCCTTTTGTTAATTTTTTATTCGTAAATTTTCCATCGGACATAATTTAGCTGATGATGCAGTGAAGTTTCATATCGTGATAATGCTGCCTGTCTTGAAATCCCACAATGGTCAACATATTTCGATTCTAATTTTTTCTCATTTAATTCCTTATACCACATCATTTCGCTTGGAATATATCAGCCAATTTCTAAGCGCCTGCTCTCCATTGACCAGGCTTTCCGCAAACCATTTTTCTATCCAAATGCATATTTTCTGTTTCAGGATAAGCAATTATATCATTGCTTAATTCAGGTCCATTTGAAAAAATATTTGATTATATTGAATTACTATTATTTATGCACCATGTTGTAGGATCATTAACGTCCTGTAATTCTGTTGTATTATTCATAGATTCTTTTTAATGTGCACCATATTATTACAATCAAGCTGCATTTCGCTTTCGTGGCTTTGGAGTTTTTTTTTTTCGGGGGGGGGGTTCATTTTCATTTTTAATTTCATACAAAATGTTACTACTTATAGAAGACTGATTTAATTCAGTTTCTGCTGTTAATGTTCGTTGGGATGTTTCGTTTAAAAAAGTGGCAATAAGTGTTACATTTTTCTTTATATGTTCAATTTTCATTTCTCTTACCTTTTAGAAATGAACGAATAATATCGAATACGTCAAACATTGTTGTACTAAGTAACAAATTCGAAGATCTAGAATATTTCATAATATATTGAAATACAGAGGGAAATTTATATCAGTTTTATAACACTTTATTGATTTAGTTAGTTATTCTTTTCTTTGATCCTACTTTATACACAGTCCAGTCACATTAATGTGACCATCTGTCAAAAGCCAGAATAACCACCTTTCGCAGAGCGGACTGCTGCGAGACGTGCAGGAAGAGAGTCACATAGGTCCCTGAAGGTGTTCTCTGGGATGTTGAGCCATGCCAACTCTAATGCCGTGGCCAGCTGCGCTAGATTACGCGGTTGAGGATCCATGGCGCGAACAACTCGATCGAGATGGTCTCACAGATGCTCGATTGGGTTTAAGTCAGGTGAGTTTGCTGGCCAGGGGAGGACGGTAAACTCATCCTGGTGCTCTTCGAACCACGCACGTACACTGGCAGCTGTATGGCACCTCGCATTGTCCTGCTGGAAGATGCCATCATCCTGAGGAAAAACAATGCGCATGTAGGGGTGAACATGGTCCGCAAGGACAGATGCGTACTTGTATTGATCCATTGTGCCTTCCACAATGATCAGTGAACCTAGAGAATGCCAGGAAAACATTCCCCAGACCATAATGCTCCCGCCTCCAGCTTGGACCGTTCCGGCAATGGTTGCAGGGTGGTTCCTTTCAGAGGTTTCACGCCTTATACGCCAACGTCCATCTGTCCGATGGAGCATAAAACGCGATTCATCCGAAAACGCAACCTGTCGCCACTCAGTGGACGTCCAGCTGCTGTACTGGCGTGCAAATTCTAGCCTTCGCCGTCGATGAACAGCAGTCAGCATAGGTGCACGAACCAGGCGTCTGCTTCGGAGGCCCAGACGCAGCAATGTTCGCTGAATAGTACTTTGGGAGACACTTTTGGTAGCCCCTTGGTTCATTTTGGTGGTCAGTTGCTCAACGGTAGCCCGTCTATCTGCCCGAACGCATCTCCGCAACCGTCGTTCGCCTCTGTCATCTATGGCCCGTGGTGCACCACATTTGCCACGTCGCTGATTTTGGACAGTCCCATTTTGCCATGCACGGTACACTTTTACCACGGCGGCACGCGAACAGTTCACAAACTCAGCCGTTTCGGAAATGCTTCCACCCTTGGCCCGAAAGCCAATGATCATGCTTTTTTGGAAGTCGGATAAATCGCTTCGTTTCTGCATTACGCCAACGATTGAAATGTTTTCCGAAGCCCTCACACACCCTTTATATACGCTCAACTGCACTGTGCTACCACCTGCCTTCTGTGATTGGTTATTTAACTCTGACATGGAAAGTACGTGGTGGTCACATTAATGTGACTGGACTGTGTACATCATGAAATGTAGATAGTAAGCTAGGTTTTAGAATTTAACATTATTATTTGTTGACTGTTTTTAATTATTCAATGTAATAAAAATTCAAAGCATTAAAGTGTTCAAGGTAATCGTGTATCCGACACCCAGAAACTATTCGAATTCGAGAACAGGCATTTCTCCATTTCTAGTTTGTATTAATTTAATAATTTAAAAAATATGTGTTTATTTAGCGTTACCTGTTGAACAAACTGGTACATTTACTGCCATCAATGTAAGAAATATAATTTTACTGCCAGTAAAAACATTCAATATACGTATTAAAATTCGTTTTACTCAGCAGCTCTATGCAAAAACGATGAAAAAATGATATTTAAAAATATTCAAAGCAATCATAAAAATAATATCATTACGCATGAATTATCTTTTCTAAGAAGTAAAATGAAAGAGAATTTAACGCTGTTTCTGCGAATATTTACCGAGAAAACTCATTTGCCGCAAATAATGTAAAACAATTGGAAAATTTGCACTCCTGATCAAGCTGCGCCCGTGGTGAATGCCACTTTCTCTACGAGGCTGGGGGAGGGTGTAAGGTATTCTCTCATCTCCCATTCTCGTGCCTTCGTAGAGTAATTGGAAAGCATGACCAACTGGCAAGCGGAAGGTTCGAAGCTCGAATCTCGGCGAAGGTATTGCACATTTTTCATGCTTCGAAAAGTCTAATGACTCTACAACTGTTGATTTTCAATTTTCTGTTCGCAGACACATTTCATCTGTCCATAACTTACAATGAATGTCCCAAACTTACAATGAATCATTTCAACTGCCATTAGTTGCCTTAAGGGAAGAATGCAAGAAATAAGAAATTAAGACATTCGTCCACTGTGGTCTTATGAAGTAACGATCAGGGCATTGTGATGTAACGATTGGACATTGATTATCCATTCTTTCCTATTGTTTCTAAATTTATTTCTTAGAGGGGAAAAAAAAGAATAAGTAACTTTTTTTTAAATGGGCTAAAAAGTATTTTGAGCAAAGAGTGCTTAAAATAATTAAACATCGGCAATATTAAGCTTGTGATAGTTTTCAGTTCCATAGATAAACTTCGTGCATTGTATGGGTACTCAATGCAAGTCTTTTGATCAAAAAATAAAAGTAGTATTAATTGCCTAGGTGCAATGTTATTATGATTTTCTCGCTCATTTGTTATTGCGCTAAATAATAAGTGTCTACACATCTTTGAGTGATAAGTACGTATTAAGATAACGGTTGATGTCTATGGAACAGACTTTGCATTCTAAGAACTTTCGATAACAAATAATAATCATTCTATTACAATATTTATATTTTGCTGTTACACAGTTTGCTGTAATCTTTTTTTATTCCTATCGATTGATATTACACATAGATAAATTTAACAGTAAAAGTACACTTTGACTGAGCATTATTTTCTTCGGTAAACATAAAAAAAAATCACTGTTATTATATGTGGTGATTACGACTCTTATGACATGCCTTCAGGGCCTTTGCACCACTATATTGTCATAAGCTTGTGGAAGCCGAGGATAGGAATATAAGTCTAAACCTTTGAATAAATGTTTGGTAATCTGAAACAACCTTTTATCGATTATTTACAAAAGAAATATCAGAAGAGTTTCTTAAGCGAACATGATTTCTTTTTGCTTTTCTATTCAAGATTGCCCATTACCTTCTAATTACTTTGTAGCTCGCACCATAAACTAGCAATAATGAACTCTTGACGCAGAACAAAATTAATTTATCTTTAAAAATTTATGCAAGAAAAATGCCTACGGAGAACAAAATAATTTATCTATAGAATCTATCCAAGAAGAAAAGCTTTCTTTGCTGGTGAGTTTCAAGCAAATAGATACTAGCTACAGGTTGAAAAGAGCACACCTTTAAACAGTGCGGGCCGTCAGAATATTTAAATCTCTTTTATGCATGCAACAATTACTTTCGCCGCTGTCACAAAGAGATGACAATTAATCACACGCAATTTGAAAGCGATCAGCATTTCTGATAAATAGTGTCATCTATCATTTCTGCAAAGAAGATAAAAAGTCTGTTCGGGCTTCTAGAGTTAACCAAATAATCTAATTTTAGTGGCCATTTGTTTTTTAGGTAATGAATGAATCATTACATAAAAACAAAGCTTTATGAATAAAGATGCAATGGCCTGCAACCTTGGTTTGAAGGTGTAACACGAAAACTATATTCTCTTGCATTCAAGAAGTTCGCTGAATATGCTTGTAGGACAGCTTAATTTGAAATGTAAAAAATGTTTCCTTATCACCTTTCGAGCAGCATCTATCGAGTAGCATTCTAATCTGGAGACACATACTTCTTCCATTCATGGAAATATTTGGATTTGGATTTATTGTAAAGCACGCTATCGGATTATGGCCCTGAAGGTAATGATGCCTTCATGGAAGACTTTATAAGGAAAATGAACTTGTATTCACGTCATAAAAGATAAAAATCACGAAGAACCCATATATCTGGTCTGTTCGCCGGAATTTGAATTCGGGTCGAATAATGAATACTCAGCTATCTTATTCATTTGATCTTTGGTGGGCCTTGAAGCTTTGGTATACTGTCCCTTTTGGTTATCTTTTATAGACTGGTCATCGCAACCATTTGAGTGGCTTGAATTATTTAAAAACTTTGACCTGGAAATGCCCTTTTGATAAGAGAGAACAGGGATCGAAGAGTAAGAAATCTAACAAATAAAAAAAGTAGTTGGGCCACGGCAAGGATTTGTTTCTGATTTAAGAAACCCTAGCTTTTTTGCTCAGAATGCGACACTGCGTCAAGTGCTCGAAAGATGCTTTAAGCTCCTTTTCACTACAGCAAGAGTTAAGCGATCTTGGATAAGTTTGCTTTATATGTTTGTAGTAGCCAGTTTCTAAATTGAGGTTTTTGGTTATGAGACAGAGCGTGTTTCTGGCGTCGCATGCGTGCTACGTGGTTAAGTTCCTGCCAGCTGTAATTTCCGCTTTGCGTTCTGTCGCTGCCGACGCTTTAATTCTCTCCTGTAGAGTTAGTTTCTAATAGTATTTAATTGCGTCTTTGACTACTGTTCAACGTTTGATTTAATTTGGACTGTTCTATTTTATTTTGCATCCCCACGTGTTCTGGAATTTTTAAGCATGAGAGAATGTCTCTATGTTCTAAGTTCTGTTTAAATGAAAAGGTTATTTCAACCTTCTCAAAACGTTTTCATTGTTCTGAGACACAGTTATAACTCACTTCACGTCTGTTAGGGTTATTAGACTTAGGGTTATTAACATTGCCAGATCAAGTGTAAATACACATGTTTGCTATTTTATATAGATTAGATTTTTGCCCGTTTTTAATCAAATTCAGCTATTAGTGTGGCATGACTTGTCGAACACAACAAACCTTTTGAACACAGGAGAGAAACTGTATTCATACCCTGCTCTGCCTCTAGAACTCACCCAATTAAATCTACGTGCTGAACTCAGAAATGCAATATTTAATAATAATTTCATAGGAAATATCGATATTAATTCCAAAATATGAAACAGTTTCAGATTTTGAGTTTTGAAAATTTTTATGAAGCGAGCAAATTAAATTTTCTTTGGAAAAAAATAAAATTCGTAAAATAGCCAAGCTTTTTAACTACCCCATTACAGTTTTTATGATTCTTTACTAAAGTACGAAAATACGCGGCTAATTTTGAAACTGTTCCACAACGCTTTGGTAGTTCACCAAACTGAAGTGACAGTTATTCTTATGACATCTACATGTCTTAATAACACCATTGTTTCAATACCAGTATCTGTTATGGTAAGCGATGTTAGTAAGCTTTTCTAAATCTTTTTTGCTAAATGCATGTTATTAGAAAATTAGAAATTTTATTTTTTTCACAAACAGCTTTCTAAATGAGCTAAAAGCCATATGGAAACTAAAATCAATGAGCTTGTTGGCTGATTTGTTTAAAAGAAAGGCATTTTTGTCCACGGCTCGTAAGTAAAACGAACAGTGGCAGTTAAAAATGTATCCTATTTGAAGAATAGTTGGAATAGAATGAAAAAGGCAGATACATACTTTTTTGCTTATAGTACTGCTTTTGAGAAATTGGAATAATGGATTTCATCTCAGATAGTTAGCTACTGAACGTAATACTTTTCTGAGCGCTCTAAACGTTTTATTTATAAAAATGCGGCTGACCATTAGCAGGCATAAACCGCTGGTGCTCTTCGCTTGCAGTTAGGAATACTTTTCATGAGCAACACTAGAGTATTTCATTTCGCTAAAAGTATTCCGTAGACTAACCATTATTATTCTGTTTGATTAATATATTGAAAAAGGTGCAGGAAAATAAAGCAAAATATTTTTTTTAAAATGCAGTTTGAGGGTGACAAAATTTTCTCTGGGATTTTTTTATTCTTAATTTTTTTAAACTTCATAAATGTTTTTTTAAAATTTTGTTTGATTGTTCTGCTTTTATCATGCTTCCATTCTTTACAATTTTCTGGTAGGGAATTTTCGCAGATTTTTTCCCTATGTTCCCTGTGCATGTAAAGCTTTTTTCTTCGTGCATTTTAGTTACGCTTTTTATGCATCTCTGTAGTACTGTAATGCAGAGGTTTTTAAACTCTGCAATATCGTAAAAGAGGTAGGAAAATGTTGCAATATTATGCTTCTTGTACTATGTCCGTTTGTTATTATGTTATTTATTTGTTGTTATTATACTGTTTCTTCGTTTTGTGCCCTCAGAACTATATAGAAATCTAAAATATTTCGTAGAACTTTTAATTTAATATACAAAATCCTAGTCAACTGACTGATACTCTAAATTCCACTAAATCCTATATTAAGTTTTAAGAAAGTAAACACCACTATAAAGCTACTGAACATTTTATTTAACCATTCTATGGTGACCAGATGCTATAAACATGTCAATATGCAGTGAAAATTATCAGTTTAGCATTCAGTATTATTAATCTTAATTTCCTTAATTAAGTCGATGAGGTATTCAACCTCAGTTTCTAACTTCCTATTAACTATTCCCATCAAAATCATAATCAATACTTACAGTTTTCTCCCGTGTTGCTATTCATAGCACACGTAGCATATTGTTACAGTATTAAGAAACACAAGCTCAGATATTGAGTTAAGTATGGCTTGCCGCTAGCAGTAGTTGCATTGCTGTCGTTTCACAGCCTCCACTCACAGGGAAGACCATGTCTGTTCTATCTTAGTCGCGTAGTTTTAATAATTCCTATTTAAGTCTAGAGAGAAAGCATGGCATAAACTGGTAAAGTGAGAGCACCATAAAATAATTGATTATTAAAAATAAAGCATTATAACTTTGTTATTAAGGTATTGTCACTGAGGGCTTATAAACCATTTCTTATGATACACAAACAAAGAGAGGAAAAAAAATTGCGGGTTGGGTCAATATGTTTGAAAGCATTTGATATAAAGGTTGACAAAATTCAGGTTTCCTATGACGCTGATTTCAAACGGAAAGGGGGAGGGCATTTCGACAGACAGAAACCTAGTCTTCCACCTACAGGTACAAATTGCAAAAGCTAATTCTACTGAATGAACGTATTAATTCTCTCCGCCAAAATAAGAAACACGAAGAATAGTGCCATCTATTAAACAAAGAAAGAAAGAAATAGACGGTAAGGAAATCAGAGAATTCAGGATAAATGACTTAATAATTTTGCTTATTAAAGATTGAATGAAAAACATTGAATTAAGTTAGCAGCTTTTATTTACCGTGTAAGCCTCAAATTTTAATCAGATTATTAATTTTTCACACACACACAAAACAACAACAATAACAACAACAACAAAAAAAAACCCTCATATAATTTTCTTACTGAGATTGTTATTATTTATTTATTATTCATTTTACTACCGATGAGTATTTACAGTTCTCATCGCGTTTATTTGGGTCAAGTTCGTTTCTTCCTCTCCATGCTCATCGTATTTATGGTGACTGAACTGCTGAACTTCTTAACGGGTTGTAGTTTTCAGGTTTTCATTTGGTTTTCGTTCTTGAAAAAAGCATAGAGTGTCGTCTGAATTTCGATATGCATTTATCATTTCATAAACAAAATTTAAATTTTAACTCCAAGCTAATAAGGCAAATTGCTAAAAAATATTATGATGTAATAACTAAAAACATCAGTGTCGTCATCTGAAGACACTGTTTTGATTCCCAATGTGGACATTTCCCATTTCTTATTTTCTCTCTCACAGAAGTTTATAATGGTTTTAGAATTTTACTAATTAAGTTTCTAACTCTTAGAAGGAAACATAGGATCTTTCTTTGGCATATCAACAGAAAGGAAGGTTGAGAATAAATTATCTGCAGAGGATAGATTATTTGTAGACTATGACTCTATTTGCATTTGACTGGGAGATCTACGGATAAACTTTAATTCTGTGTTCTTCACTCTGAGCAATGTAACCTCACCTCAAAATAGCTAAAGTATCCACAAAAGATGTTTGTTTAAATTTTTAGTTCTAAATTTAATCTTGGAAATTGGTAATGGTAGCATTTCCTTGAAAGTGTAAACGGAAGTCATTTTCTTAATCTCTGTATAATAAATAATAATCTTCTAAAAGACAGATCTTTAACGGATAGCCATATTTTCAAAATGATTTGACGGCCGTAATTTTCTTAGTCAAGTAGCTGAATCGAAACGAGCTTTCAAATTTTTATTGTATAACATATTTTTTCTCTTCTTTCTGGGTGTCTTCGCGGTGTAAATGGATAGCACGTCCGGCTCACAAGCTGGTGGTCTGTTGTTCGAATCCCTGGGAGGGCATTTCGGATTTTTTCGATTGCTTTGCTTCGAAAACTTCTAAAATAATTCTAACCGAACTAAAAGAGAGTGAAAGATTATTAGCAATCGGAAGGTCCGGTGCTCGAGCCCCGGCGAAGGTATTGCATATTTTTCCCTGCTCCCGCTCCAAGATACTGTAAAAGTGCATAATAGCCTTCATAAATAGCGCCGAATTAAAAGGTGATGGACGATAATTCATCATCACCAGAATTGGGCGACGGAGTATCCACAAAAGCCCATTATAAAGGGCGTATATATGGTATTTTCTCCCTTCTTTCCGCGTACCTTCGTGGTGTAACTAGCTAGCATCGGGAGGTCTGGTATTTGAATCCCGGCATGGGCATTGCACATAACCTAATGACTCTACATTTGTAAATTTAAAAAAATCGTGAAAGTGTGTGTAATTATAATTTAATATAATAAATTGTAATTATGCAAATTAATAGTTTGTACAATAGAACCCGAAGTTTTCAGCGATTTTTTGCTGTTGTTGCCGTAAGGATTTATGTGGCCATGAAGTAATTATGACAGACCGATTTAAATAATTTGATCCTTTAGGCACAGTGTCCGCCTTATCCGTGTCCCCCCTTTTTTTTAACGAGAATTAGAATGGTAAGAAATTAAACACAATCTGAACACCTTCTAAAAGCTAGGATCTTGAAAAACAAATGCTGTAATTAAGTCCGAGTACATTTGCCAAAACTTAAGGAACGTTTCTTCATTACGTTAAAAGCTGTATGACTATGTTTAATGCATTGCTATAATACTTGTTCATCAATATCTCGAACAGGTAAATTTATTGTAGAAGATTTGTACATTCGATAGCAATGATTTCAAGAAGATTTGAATATTTGAATTTCATCGACAAAACTGAGTTGACTGTTTAAGTTTTCTTCCCTGCATTACAATAATTAATTGCTTTCCCTAACTGCAATGATAACATTCTTTACCTATTCATTTAATTTATCAAATGTACGGTAGAAAGTATTTTTTGGGAACAAGTTTTAGGTTTAACTAAATATGTGTTGGTTCCTTTTAAATTCATAGTTACGTTTATCAACAGTTATTCTTATACGGCTTAGGTATTCGATTCAAAATGCTTGGAAATTCGATAAGCTTTTGGAATTTACATAATTATTAATTTCTTCATTCGCATTTAAAAACGAAACTATTTCATTATTATTAAAACCAACATAAGTTTTCAAAGAAACTGGGCAATTATTTCTGCGTCATTTACGACCTTTCCTTGTTGAAGACGTTTGTGTATTACCTTGAAGTCATTCACTTAAAGTTCCTGTTTCAAGTTCAAACCTCCTATTCGAAAAAGCTTTTCATTACAAAGACGACAACATTTACGCGAAAGGAATCCTTGCATATCATTACAGAAATAATGCAATGAAATTCGGTGGATAGTTAGGCAGCTTTCCTAATTCGGCGCCTGTATTGTCGGACACTGAATTGCTCATTGTATAAATAATTGCCTTGCAGAACTTTTGCATTATGTCACTGAGTCACGTCTTGGGCAATGTAACGCCCCTCTTTCTATTGCTGGCTTTAGTGACTATTCTTGGTCTGCCACAGTCACCACCTTCTGTCTTGTTCTACAATGGCTAACCTTAAATACTTTGAAACAAATCCAGAAAATTACTCCTTTCATATAAAGAAAATCTTTAATGCTGCGAGCCCATGAATAATAGGTCAACTATTTCATCTATAGTGTAAACCAATGAAAATTGATTGGCGAGAAAAAGAGCTTTCTGGAAGGAGGAATGGTTGGTCAGTGCAAAACCGTCACTTGCACTCAAGCTTCTCGAGATTAATGATCAATAGAAAAAAGCCGTAAAAAATGAGCTCTGTTACAAACTATTTCACCCTATGAAAAGGTTTGTTAACCCGTAAGTCACGCATCAGGCGTTTAAAAATAAAAATAAAGATAAAATGTGCCTCGTCTTTTTTTTATACATATGGGCTTCTCCGTGTATCGGAAAAGGGCATAGAAGAAATTCCTCCCTCCCTGACCCAAAATGGTGTGGAGGAAAAAGTGCAGATCTTGCTTTTGTCAGCTAGGTTTCTCTTTTTGTGTGAACGTTGTCGTGTATCACTTTGTCCCCATTCTGTCATAACCAAGCGTCGGAACATCTCTTTCGAGTCCAAAAGAGGATGAAAGTTGGAAAAAAGTGGACTCTTCTTTTCGTCCTATTACCGTAATGTTCCGATAAAGCTCGGAGGTTCCGCCGCTCCTTTTTCTTTCTGGGAATATCGAATCGATTCCTTCGATTTAGAAACAAATCACTGCAGCAAATATTGCTTCAGTTTTAAATTTTATAAAATTATAGCAGAAATTTCAGATCTCTCTAAAATGCCTTTTAGAGTTTGAGTGTACTCCCGAAGCCTATCAGAAATTTGCTTTTATCACTTCACGGGTCGGTGTCCTGCAAGCTATAAATTCTTCTCCAATAAATATGAGAAGTTTATTAACAAAAACAGCAAATGCTTCTGCAATATACTTGATTCATCCGCAGAAGATTAAACAGAGTGTCGCTCCCGTATTTCGTGCTTAATACATACCAGGATAACGTGCATTACAGCGAATGCTATAAAACAGAATATTCATGTAACATACATATTTGCGGTTAGATTAAATTAACAAATTTTGCAAGTAAAAATTTCCACAATTATTTAAGGCAACGGGAAAATATTTTGTGCACTACAGCACATATATTGTGTAACTAAATAAAATGATGTAAATTCTACTGTATGCTAGAATATATTCTCTCTTGGACATAGGAAAGTAAGGGATCCTGAAATTTTACTCGAGTCTTCAAAAGACAAATGAAAATGAAAAAAAAAAATTAGTTTTCACATTATTCAAGATGGAATACAAAGCAAAGCAGAACTAAGAATCACTAATTTTCTTAGCATTAGCAGCACTACACTCTATTTCTTTAATCATTTCAAGCTTTTTTGAACTTTCCACATTACGACCATAACACGTGTCGTCATCACCGCACAGCATTTCTCCACTTTATCTGAAAATGCAGATCAAGTCAGCCTTCATTCCTGCGCTTTATCGGCTCTAAACGGCAGCGAAGTAGGGGGATAAGAGCATTCGACCCTCTTCCACAGTTTTCGTTACCATGTTTATGACGCAAGCGGGCCAAAATGACCTTGAAATGTCTATTCTAAACAGTCATTTCCGAAAGCTTGCAGGCTGATTTTCTCACGTTTAGGACGTTTTTGTGGTAAATAGGAAGTTAAATAACAGACAGTTGTGATAGCAAGTAACAAATGAGAATAACGAGATTGTTAAAAACTACATGGAAGAAAAGTTAAAAGAAGTATGAGTACAGAAACAACGATAAATCAAATATTTTCTCACTATTTTCGCTAGCCGAGATTCTCTACCTACCATTTAATGATCATCAAGTTGGAATGTGAGCTGCTTATCTGAGTGGTTGCTGTAACCGGAGAATACACATGAAGTTCACAATAACCATTTCTAGCCCCGTAGTTGATATGATCGAGGGAAAAAATATAGATTCTTGTATTTAGTTACATCGGTCCTAAACGAGCGTACATACGCATGAGAAGACACTGTTGGTCTGCTGTGCTGCTGAGTATTGTGGCTTCTCTTGCATTTCGAAGCTTACAAGTTACGAAACTTATCGCAATCCAACCCCCCGTTCTCCTCTGGTATTTTAAACCTTGTATAAGTGCAATCGCATATGATGAATCAGTAGATATGTTGGGGGGAGTGGAGACCAGAGAATAATTATAAATTACTAATCCAAAACAAAAAAAAGATCAACAGAAATTTTAATAGGTACTTACGTATTATCGCTACAACCTTAATAGAAATCTCCAGAGCTTCAAGATACGCCAAACACTGGTAACCACGCGCATAACAATTCTTTTAACAATCATGACAATCCTTCGATTTTAACAGCTAGCATTGATATATTCTTATGCATTATTTTTGTTGTGTTCCGATTCGATGTAAGGAACTCGAATAAATTTTCTGAAGGAATACAGCATTTTACCTTAAGGAGAATGAGTATTTTGAGTTAATGAGAATGAGTATTTTGAGTCTCTTCTTAAAGCAATCAAGAAATTTGTACCACAACAAGAGTGAAAAAAAGCCTGGGTGTAAGTAGGTTTATTGATTGTTTTTTGAACAAATACCTACTTAAAACATAAAATATGTCTGTAATAATAATTTTTTATGTAATAAATAATTTTTTAATTTTTTACAATTATAAATCATCATACCTTTTGTCTCGAAAATCCACTGAAATGCACCAAGGGAGTTGCGATAATTGTAAGTACCTTTCAATAATCGTTTAATAATGATTTACAAAAATATTTATGATGATCATTATTTCTATTTTACATTGCTTTGTTTTACCAGCCGCACCTTTTTAATTTGATGGATTCTTTTCATCGTAGTTTTTCTGATTCAGCTCACAGAAAAAGGCATGTATAATAAAAGCAGTGAGTTTTTGTGCCTTTCACATCAATCACACACATATTGTTTCCCTTATCGCTTTTCAATTCCATTGTGTGAAAACCTGGAAAAAATGTTCGAATGAATGATCTCAAAAAATAAGGATGTCGCGTATGTATCTTTCATGCTTCTTCGTAAAGAAAAGGGTGCGCGTTATATGGGGAATATACTCATTTAAAAAGTCCACTTTGAAATTATAGGTGCGGGTTATATGCCGGAATATACGATGTGTAAATTTTCCCATTTTAAAAGCCCCAAAAAATAAAACCCTCAAGGGGGCACGTGGAAGGTTAGTTACGCCACTGACCAGTGGCGGCTCGTAGCTAAAATTAGTGGGGTAGTTGTTCCAAAAAAATTTAACCTTTGTTTTAAACCTGTGTAAAGGGAAACAAAGATATATAAAAAGAAAATTTATTTTGAAACTTCCATGAAATTTTACAAAAGAAAAATTAAACATTTCTTAATTACTCTAACTTAAATGGTTACAGTTCAAGCTTTACCTATTCATTTAAAAATGAAATCCATTCTTCTTGTTTTAATTTGCGCGAAGAGATCAATAATTTTCTCCTTGATCTCTGGATGACAACTGAGGAAATTTTTCTATATTGAAAGCATTGCAAGCGCATGAAAACGAAAGCTCTTGAAGTTCACTTACAGTCACAGAATTTATTACTTGAGGATGCAAGGACATGGTTAAAGTTTTCTGTAAAATAAAAGAACCGAAAAAAAATGAATCAAATAGAATAGCTGAAAAATAATCTAACCAAGAATATGCTGTATGATTTTTAAACACAGCACACGCGGAGTAAAAAAAAAAGAACCAGTTCCCAACGACACTCAAGATTCGGCACTGCAAAAGCGACAGTGCTCTCTCCCTCTCAGCCTCGTACCTGCTTCCTAAGAGCGCATGTGCAGAACAGCCAAATACCACACGCGCGGAGTAAGAAATAATCACGTTTCCAGAATTTCGGCACTGCAAGAGCGACAGTGCTGTTTTATCTCCCTGGCTCGAGTGCTGCTTTGTGTGCGCGCTTGCGCAGAACAGCCTTGTGAAGCGCAGTTCCATACAAAAACTTTCGTACCTTTTTCATAAACTGGGGGACATTAAGTTTAAGGATTATATATTGTAGAAGTATAAAGAAAGAATTAAAGAAAAAAGGGCTCATTATATTAAATATTAAAAGTAATAATAAGTGGAAACAGGGGGTGCTGCAGTTCCACAGTGCTTATTACGAGCCGCTACTGCCACTGACATGAAATGTTCGTCACTCGCTTGTAACCATTATTGTATAAGGATTTCTTTTTTTTCCTTGACAGCTTTTCTGATGTATACTATTTTTCGTTCGTTATTTTATGCCGTGACACTTTAAGAATTTTTGTTTATGGTTACTTTCAAGATGCCCAACTAGGCATCATTCTTCAAATTGCATTTGTGGCACCTTTAAGTTTTTTAATTCGTATCTTTCTTCTAAATCTTATTTTATATCCACATTATCTCTGATGCTTATTTCCTCGCGTAGTTCCTTATTATTAAATGCAGTTAACAATGCTTCGGAATTTGGATAACGTTTTTGTTTTTTAATTAAATGTTTTTTATTCTGAGCTTTATTTATCTACTTATTAAGAGCTGTTCTTGGCTGAAAGGGGAATTTTTAAATATGTTACTTAGATTCGAAATTAAGAAATCATTCTGAATTTATCAATTCTCCTATCTAGTTATATTCATTAATATTAAGGACTGATTCAAGCTGAAGTCCTTGCCTTCCCGAATCATTGCTGTTTATAATTTGCGATGGCACTTAAAACGCAAGCTTGCATTCCTAAAAATAAAAATACGGTAATAATAACAAGTGTAGCGTTATTCTGTCGTCGACTGACACTTTGTCCTCAGCAGCTCTGGCTACAGCTTTCAAGGGATCAACTCCAGGGGCGTGATCAATCATATCTTGGATTAAACTTCTGGCGGACTGACGAATTCGGTGACATTGTTAATACTCACCACACATCAAGTGCATTGTTGTATGTATTTTTGAGATAGCAGAGTTAATGCTCATATACATTTTTATCTTTTGCTTTAACATAATTTTATCTGAAATATACATCATGAGCTTAGCGGCTTATTTTTTAATTCATCTCACATGAATAACTCTCCTGTTCTGTTGGCAGTAAAATAAAGAACATCTTTTTTCTGTGATCAGATGAAGTATTTCTTTACTTACCAAGGATTAGCGACTGATCTTCAAAATGTTAAAAATAAAAATATTACAAGAAATGTAGCCAAAAGTCGTTCTTTGAAGACTTGATTAAATGTATGTATATTTGTATAAACTGGCTTAGTCGAGGGAAAGGAAACTTCGGCTGTATAATTGCTTTCCTTTCTTCATCTCAATGAAAATATTTAAAATGTAAAGCCGATTTCCCTCAACAGTTTTACAAATCTACTTTTGCGTCTGTGGAACTGAAAAATTTAAATGCAAAATAATTTGGAGACATAAATAAAAAAAAATCGTTTAAACAATTTTGGTACGTATTTAATGAATTAAACATCGGAACATTCAGGTGCTATAGTACAAAATCAAAATAATAATTATCATAAAATATAAGTTTAACATATTTTACGAGTAAAGAAATCATTACGAAGTTTTCATTCATATTCAATAACCAAAAAATGGGAAAGCTCACAGTATGAGTACATTACAAAATCAAAATAATATTTATCATAATTAGCTTAAAGTTTCAGCTATTTTGCAAAATAATTTGTCCAGCTTTTTCATTTACAAACTCATATATTATGTCATCGTATTTTAATGTTTTTGCAACATCTTTTTAATTGCTATCATAGACATACTTTTCAAACGCTCTTGTCCAATAAAAGACCTTAGCTACAATTTTATGATCTTCAAACTGCTAAATCAACGTTCGCAGGAAGCTGCTGTAACAGACATTGTAAAGGAAATTCTCAATGAATTCTCAGGCTTTGGATATGTACTTGTAATGAGAGTTCATATTTTTTTTTTCTTTCAGTATTTGAAAAGCGCCCAAGATTTCAAATACTTCCATCACTTGACATTTGAAACTGTATTTCACGCACAAATTCACAAGCATCCAAGTCGGTTTTACGTTTTAAAGTCAAGTCAGCTGCGCACATTGATTCAGGTGAATTAGCGGCAAAAGTTTTAATGCATGTTCAATTAAGAAATTGAAATCGTTTGCGACCTCTTGTAAAGCTGTAGTTCTGTCATTGGGTTGCATAAATATTAGATCTAATATTTCCCCAATATCTTTTTTTAATAATACAGTTTCATTCATTGAAAATTAGTCAAGAGAAGCATTCACACTAGGCACGCTTTTTTAACCTAAAGGAGGGTTAGCTCAGAAGGGCTATTAATTTCGAAAAGGCATTTCGCGTTGAATGACTCTAAAAGTCTGAATCACTTTTCAAAATGTTGCCGCCAAATATTATCGCCCTGTATTAAATTGTGTGAATGGTTGTGTGAATATTGTATGTTTTTCGCATTGTGAAGAAACGACGGTACCTAGAGCAATCAAATTTTGAATTAAGTAATCCTTCACCCAAACATGGGCACCTAGAAGTTCAAATTTTAAATTTCGAATTTGTATTGTTATCTATTTTATATTTTGTAAAACTTTAACGAATTTTTTATTAATATGGTTTCAAAGCGAGTAATGGCAACACTCTAAGGAAAAAAACATTTTTATCTACATCGCGCAAGACTGTCTATCGGAAATTCTAAAGATGTGCTCTTTTTAATATTTTGTGATTCTACTATTGAATGAATTTTTTTAGGTTTAGGTGCGAAGAACGTGATATTTAATAAATAAAGATAACACACAAAAGATTAAAAAACGCCTCTTTTGGCGTTTCGACATCATAATTCAACAAAAATATCCATTTCAACCGCTCTCGAAACTATTTTAACTATGTTTTTGCGTGACATCTGTACAGGCAGAATAAAAGAAAATGCCAAATGTAAAATGGATTTAAAATGGATTCAGAAGAAATTTTTCCTTGATGTCTGTACGTACGTATATATGTATCTCGCATAACTCAAGAAGAAGTGCCCGTAAAACGTTGTGGGACTGCTATAGCATGTAGTAGTACACCTTCCTTTTTCGTTGCAATCAGCTTCACCAATTATATACATATTCCCACTCTGTTACGTGGCTCGGTGAGCTTAGTTTTTTAACTCTTATATGTTGGTAAATTGTGCATTTTTTGCTCTAAAGGTGATTGAATTATGTGATTTTTGTGTTTCAGTGTTTTATGCTTTTAGTTAAAATGCATGTAATAGTTGCAGAATTATCAACAATTTAAAAGTTTAAATAGCGAGTTAAGCTTAACGAGCGGCCATTTGTTTACATTTGAACCTCAGTTAGAATTGTGAATTAACTCAGTTTCTACACCTTCAGTGTCTTTTTGCCGAGTGGGACGAAAAGTAAATTTCCAGTTTTGTACACCGAAAAAACTGCCTTCTTGCCCGCTGGCCGAATTGCTTGTTTTTGGGTAGAAACTCTAACTTTAACTGTATTTTTTTAACTATTTTAACTGCAGTTGGTATTTTGCAATTTTTTATGAAGATATTTTGAGTTTTTGTGTAATTTTGCTTTGCCACGAAGTGAGAACTGAATTAATGGAATGAAAAATATATCTCTAATGAAGTTCTAAGAAATAAGTTTAAGTGAAATGCAGAAAAAAATGTGTACAACTTAATAGGCCGTATAAGGCAGTCATGTGGTGTCCACATCAGATATTTTTAATTGGTGCTTAAATTAAACTTTGCTCTGAATTTTCTACTTTCTAACTGCTTTCCGATTTTGGGTTATAAGGCAACTTTTAGAGCAGCACAAAATTTTACAGCTATTTATGGAATTATATTATAGACGTAGAAGTCTGAGCGACGAAGTTCGTGAAGGTCATCTGACGACACACACAAAAAAAAAAAAAAAATTCATGCTGTGGAACAGATGATCTCTTTAAGTCGTCACGTTGCACGTTAAGTCGTTTGTTGCTAAGAAAGAGGGCAAATAACCGTCGTTTCATTCCCATGAACTCAGAGTGAATCTATTGTTTGGACTTTACAAATTGTGAGTACAAGACTCAAATTTCGATATTATAAATTTATCGGACTCGTTTTGTCCCGATTGCTGTTTGTTCTAATGGTGTGACTGGTTCGAGATAGTGAATCTTAGGAGATGGTTCACTAGCAAATCGCTCTGCTATACTGCAGTAAATTACTTCTACTAAAGTTGTGGAAATTAAAAAAAAAAAATTGGATGACGGGTTCGTAAAGTGTCGCTAATACTGCAAGGAAAAAAAATTATACGTTTGCACGAAAACAAACAGTGATACTCTGATGAAAAGAGAAGATATATACGATATCCTGCTGAGAAATAAGAGTATTAGGTGAGCTGTCGTACCGTATGAGGAAGGCTCACTTGATGCTTACATATCAGCCAGCATTTATGTCAAGAACTGAAAGTGGAAATTCAAGTGTAAAACTAAATCTAATTATCTAATAGCCAAAGGCTACACAGCTTTAATTAATCACTAAGTTGGCTGTAAGATTTTCACCGGCGTGATATTACCACGGGTAAGTATAATGCATGAAACATCAACTTAAATACACCTGGGCTAATTCGCATTCTAGCGGAAAGACGGAAAGAGAAAAGTGACGATAAAGATTCGAAACATAAATTAACTGCTGAAACAAATTAAACCCTACAAAGTATAAGACTGGGAACTCGTCACTTTGGATTGCTTCACTTTGATTTTTCTCCCAAAAGAGGTCTTTTCTAACACGTCTAAACAACTACACGCACTTAAGGCACAATGCCGACTAAAGTGAAAACAAAGAGTTGTTATATATCTTACAACGTACTGGCGCATTATTGGCTAATAGATGAAAAAACAACTTCATGTGACAGCTCATGATCAGCAGCAAACGCGTTAAAAGAGGAAAGTAATAAATATCAGTTTTTGTCTTTCTAATTGGGAGAAGAAATATTTTAACTGAAAAATAATGTTAGTGAGATGTTGTTTATTGAAAAATACATAAAAAAATGGATGAAAATATTCAGTATAATTGATGAAATTCGTAATTCTTTCATACCTTACACAGGATGCGTTCAGTTTCAGTTCTTAAATTTATTGAAGAGGCTAATTTTTTCACTCACTGCATATTAAAAGAAACGCTGTGAGTAGAAATGATTGCTGATACTTTTGATTAATTTATTCATCTTGTGAAATGACTTAAACGATTTGAAATTGTAAAGCTTCTGTTTCAAGATTTAATTTCCCTTTCATTGAAGTTCGTCTTATTCCAATTAATTTCCAACTTGCTCCAGTTCAAGAGAATGTAATTGAAATTAGAAAGTGTAATTGAAATTAAACTTACAATTTTGACTTGAAAATGTGCTCAGATAATTGAAAAGACATTTTAAAGAATATATTTAAATTATTTCGCCTTAAAAAAATTTAAATTGTAAAGATAAATAATGAACGTGCAAGTTTTAAGAAAGCTGACGATAGTAACATTCTGTCTGAAAGGGGTGTAAATGCTTAGAGAAATGCTGAGAAATTGCAAAAATACGAATGTTTTTACTAGAACCAGAGAAAGTCACCATTATTGAAGCAACTTGGGCTGATATTCAGCTTAATGTGTCAGGTACCTCTGCAAAGTCGAAATATGCTACAAATATACCATGGTTTAAACCTGAACATGTTTATAACTACACAGTTTGTGTGATCGTAAATTTTTTATAATTGCTTAGATATCCTTGATATCGAATTTGCTCTTTTATTTAATATGGCATGTAATATAAAAAATAAAATAAAATAAAAACGAAATATTATCTTCGTCATTGACATAAAACATAACATTTAGCACTATTTTTTGTATGCAGTACGTATTACGTATCACTATTAAATTACTGTCGAAAAAATTCTTATCTTTAGCTGATCTGCCTTTTCTTTCTTTCTTTTTTTCTTTTTTTTAAAACTGTATTAATAATTTTCATAACATTTGAACTTTTACTACAGTGTCTATTGAAACTTTCATTTATCCGTCAGGCGTTTTTTTAACGTCGCCATTTCATTTAAATATAAAATTTTTATTTTTACCGCCTTGTACTTACCTGCTATATTTTCTCCATTATCACATGACTGTCCTTTTATATTTCTAACATTTAGTTCGTCTGATATCAGCTTTCTTTCGTTATTATTCGCAAGTGTTTCGCTGGTTTTTTTTTTTTCCATAGGTCTCAATTTCTAAAGAGTTTTCTTCAGTGTTAGATTTATCTGTGAAGGAATCAATATTAACATAGTGAACAATTTGAGTTCCTGTTCATGGTAAGAAGTCTCAGATATCCAACCAAATACAATAGAAAAATATTTTGCTTTTTGAATATTGGAAATCCTGTTCTGTCTAATTTTGGAAGAGGCTATATTAATCATTTTCTTTTGGGTTAATAGGAGAGAAATAATTCACTTTATTTTTCTTATGATTTTGAATATATTCTGCCATAATAGGATCCTAGTGATTGCTTAGTTCTACAGTATTTAAAACTTTTCCATATTCGAGAATGACCAATTATCTCAAAAATTCCTCTCACAGCGTCCTTATCTTTTACACAGTGTAGAATAACGTTCAAAATAATTTTTAAAATATGCCTCCATTTTTCCTTTTCTTTTAAAGTTGTTTCTTTTAATAGATCTCATATAAAACTACTTTTGCTAATTTTTTATTCGTATGTTTTCCATTGGACATAATTCTTTTGATCATGCAATGAAGTTTCATCTCGTGATAACGCTGATTTCAAATGCTGCCTATCTTGAAATCCCACAGTGGTCCACACATTCTGATTCTAACTTTTACCAAGCAGAATAGAGCATCATTTCACTTGGAGGATATCTACCAATTTCTGAGTACCATTGTTTTGTAAGCCATTTTTTATCCAAATTCATATTTTCTACACCAGGATCAGCAATTACATCATCGCCTAATTCAGGTTCATTTTGAAAAATATTTGAATGCTAACTTGTCTGACCTTCAGAATCCTTTTATAAAAGATTATACGCTCAGCGGCTAAAGGAAGCTCCTTTATTAGGAACTAGAAATGATATCATTTAAAATCTTCAAACCTCTTGTTCGTTAATAAAAATAGTGAGAAAAGTTTTGTGGATCTAAGATGGAATTTCGAGTGTTTCAATATTTTAAGCATGCAGATTAGCAGAAGTCTTGGCCTCCTAAGGTTTGAAAGGATCAAAGGATGTTGGTATGTTTATTTCCTGATTCACCATGATTTTATCCTCGTTAATTTAAAAATTTAAACGCCTTATATATTTGTAAAATGGATTAAATTAGATTTATAAATGTCTAAAATTCAGGAAGCAGTGAATGAAAGTAGAATTCTTATGAATGGGCAAGTAAATTTGTACAAATCCCTATTTTAATACTTTTCCTTAGGCCTACCCATGAATTTTCACCGAAGAGGCAAAAACCCAATGAATCTCTACAAACTTTTATTTTATCAATTAATTTTATTGTTGAAGTGACGCTTTTGTTTGAGGTACGACTTCGCCGCTCTCACCCATGAATTACTTCTTCTAAGAAATAAAATGAAAGAAAAACATAACGCTATGTCTGCGAACGTTTATTGAAAAAAGTCATTTGCCCGCAATTGATGAAAATCAGTTAAAAAATTTGCACCCCTAATCACGCTGCGGTCATGGCATATGCCGCTCTTCGCCACGGCTTAGTTATGGAGCTATGCATAACTAAAAACATAATTAGCCGTAGTACGTTGAAATTTTGTATTTACAAAAGCTATAGCACACCCGAAACCCTCTGAATCCTATTCGAAAAAGCACGTTAGTGCCAAGGGTACATATTAAACACAATAAAAACTTCATAATTCACAATAAAACATAACTCAAAAATATATGCTATTAAAAAACCTTGAAATGCTATCGTTCAAGTATTAACTTTCTAGAGAAATATATATATATATATACAGACACAACCAGCCTTAAAGTCCTTATACAGCCTTTATTTTCGTAATCGTAGGTCGTAGACATGTACTTCCAGTTACAAAAAACTCTTAAATAACGAAAGTATTCATGTTTTGGCAATTGAAAAAAATTAATTTTGAACAAATAACGAAATCTTTTTGCGGAAATTTTAATGCGGTCTCCCGGTTCCTGTACTTATATTTGGGAAAGCTTTATACTCGTTATGAAAAAATAAATATAGAATCATAGATATGTTATGTGGTCGTCATGGACAAGAACATTTACATCAATGGTGTCACTAAACTCTTATATAATCCGATCCCTAAAGACCCTTCACCTTCAGGCCTCTCAGAAATAAAAACTGCAATCAAATGTTCACAAATCCTTTCGACCAACTTAAAACAATGGCTTATCTCATCTGTTGCGAATTGTGCCAGATTATATGCTTTTCCCGAAATTCATAAAAGTGGTAAATATTTCCGCCTTATTATATCAAATTCAGGCACTGCCCCGTACCCGTTAGCAAACTGTTTATTTTTCTATATTTCAATAATCGTTATTCAGCGTATTAGATAATATTTACACGATACAAAATTCTATAGAGTTTGTAAAAAGAGTTAAAATTTACTTATGGTTTCTTTTGATGTAAAATCATTATTCACTTGTGTTTCAGTGGAAGGTGCATTAAGCTGTTTTGTTTTTCAAAATAAGTATTGCAAGCAAACTGAGGGATTAGCCATGGAAGCCCTCTTACTTTCATCCTGGCTGATATCTACATGCAGTATTGTGAATCAAAACTATTTGAACTTCCCAATATGGTTCCGCTACGTAGACGATACTTTTACCCTTTTTGACGCTAATAAAGATGATTTAAATAAAGTTCTTTCAGTAAAGAATTCCATTGATCCTGTCATTCAGTTCACTTTTGAACTTAAGACATTCAATTCTCTTCCGTTCCTCGCCATTTTGGTGACACGTAGCACATCCAACTTCACTACTACTGTTTACCGTAAACCTTCATCGGTTTGCCTTCCACCACACTTCAAAATCATGTCACCCGATTAAACAGAAGTTAGATTCATTTTATGTCTTTGTTTTCCGTGCACTTTAAGTTCGCTCCTCCGAACTGGGTTTTGATCAAGAATTAAGTTATTTAAAAGCAGTTGATAATGACAGGGGCATTTCACCCAACATTATTAACCAAGCATAGAAAAAATTCTCATCCCAACACACCAAAAGGCACATTCTTGTTTTAGGAGATTATAAGAATTCTGTTGTCATTCCTTTCTTTCCATCAATTAGCTATAAAATTGCACGTATTTTACAAAAAAATTAACTTTCGGGTCGTTTATTCTCCTATCAATAAAATTCCCAGTTCTATACTTAACCCCATTCTGGATATGAATTCCTGGCGTATTTATAATATTCCTTGCCAATGTGGTTTAGTTTACATTGGTCAAACTAAGAGAACTTTAATCTTTCGCGTTAAAAAACACGAGGCATGTGTTAGGAAAAGAAAACACAGAAGTCCTCTGTTGCCAAGCACTGTTGGTCCGAAAATCCCACTTTCCATTTTTCTGCAGCCAAAATTGTTCAAAAAACATCTTCCATTGGTGAATTAGATTTTCTAGAGAAATTTTACATACAAAAAATTTTTGAGTTTTAGTTAACGACCCTAATTCCAATCCATTTTTACCTTCAACCTTTAAGGAAATTATGCTTTAGTTGTCTTGTTTCACCAATAGATGGCACCAGTAGCTTAACTTCTGCCCAGATATTATTATCTTATCTTACCTTATCACCATACTTTACTCGTCGATTTGCACTTTGGTAGCTTAGCAAGGCAGTTCTGCACTTAAATCATCGAAACTAGTCCTGCAAAATTTGCGCATATAACGCTGTTTCTTGTTATTTTACTTCTCCAATAAACATTATTCAGCGTGTGAAATGTAAAATGCATATAATTTAATATTCCGTGCAAGGAAGTCATGTGGTGTATGCATCAGATTTTTTATTTATTGCAAACGAACAGTTCCTGAACGTACGCCGTTTATCAATCCATTTAAATTAAAAATCCTTTTGTTGAAAAAAAAAAAACCTGGAAAATTGTCTCCAATTTCGTTTATTTTAAAGGTAATCACCAAGCTTCGTTTCACATTGCTAAAGCGCTTTGGAATTCAAATTTTTCTTCATCACGCATTTATCAGAAATCTTTTCAAATATTTTTCTAAAAATGGGTATGAAGCTATCTTGATTTAGATTTGGAGGTGAGGGAGGCAAACTTTCTAATTCTCGATTATGAAACTTATCCAAAAACCGAATTACTTCTGAATGCTGAAAACTGTTTATTGCATAAATAAAATAAGAAATAAAAAATATTTTGGCAGAAAAATTTTCATGTGAAGTTAAAAGTTAGGCACTTGTCTCTCAAACGTTTTAGCCTCTAGTATAGAAATCAATGTTATGCTAAGAGTAAATTTTGTGAACTATTAATATTTATTTGGCTCCATTAATCTGCTACCTTTTTAAGAATTGTAAATGATCGTTTATATGTTCTATACGGAAATCTCAGCTTCAGTGTTTCATTTGATAAAAATAAATTTTATGAAGCTATCATCGGTTCTGTGTGCGTTCAGTCTGTTACGAATCCACTATCTTATTTAGGCAATTTTTAGTTGACTGCTCTTCAATTCTTAAAAGCCTAAAATTTTAACTTTTTTCTATTATTTGTTGTTTGTAATTTTTCTATAGATAATTTGCCATTGGCAAGCAATGATTTTATTTATTCTATTACATTTCTTCAGGAATTTATACGCTGTTACCTGATAGGTATTCTTATCTTATCCAAACACCCCCTCCAAATACCCATATGATGTACTACAGCTACATTATCTCACCAGTTTATGCTTTTTGATTTGTTTAGAGACAGGGGAATGAATTTTTTTCTCTCTTTTAAGAGTTAGTGGGAATAATTAAACAAGATTCAGAAATGATCAAAGCCTATTAAATCTGATTCTTTGATTTATCTTTAATTTAATGAGAAATTCTGATAAATTTCCCATCAAAATGTTGAAATTAAGATTTTTCATTGTTCTCTTATTTTTGCTACCTGTTGCAGTAAAAAGTAAAAAATAATAAGTAAAGATAGACATACAAATAGAGGAGGGAGTAAAATTAGTACGTATATATTATGGATTCATCCATCTTGGAGGTAACTAAGATCTAATCAAGTTCAAAATTCTACCACAGTCGTAGAATTTGGAAAAATAAGATAAAGTTTCTTTAAGTGTATCGTTAACAAAGACGTTTCAAAACATCAACAAATTCAACTTTTGAAGAAAAAGGAAAATTGTATGACATCTTCTGAAAATAAGATATAATATGCAACACGTTGCAAGGGCGCTTAGAAGTTGACCCGAAAACAATCTTCGTTTCTTTCTTTTTTCAGTTAATTTGGGTGTCGATGAAATGTTGTAAATACCATATTTTTTTTCTCTTCTTCATCCACCTTATTCAGCACTGTGTGTTTCTTTTAGTTTTAGCATGGACAGCTTCGTTTTTTAAATACAGTACGGGAACAGCACATGGTTACTCTGACATTTTCAGCGCAATCATTTTATTGTGTTTTTCAATAATTTTAAATTTAAATTTTATCAATCAGGAAATAATTATTGAATTTTTATAGTGTTCTTGTCGGTCTGTTTGTCTTTCATATCTGTCATAACTGAAAAACTGTAATGTAAAATTTACGCACTATGTATGTACTTTTTTTAAAGGAAACCGATTGCTTATTATGTCTATTAATCGTTTTCATCTCAAAATCCCCTTCAAACGAAAGGGATGAAAACTCTAAATCTGATAGCTCTAATCTGAATAGACCAATCGCTAAATATGAACTGGAGGAGTTTTAAAGGAGAGAAATTGGATTACTATTCTTCAACTCTCATTTCCTGCAAATCAGAACAAGGAAGAAGTGTTGATCTGAAAAAGGATAATTGTACGCTACGCACACGGCTCTTGAGTTATCCGTTAGGCCCATATAATAGTTAAATTTCGAAATGTTTTGATTTCATATCACGGAATGATCTGCATGTGCAGAATGGCTCTCTTCAGGGTTTCCTTCATGTATACCACATCTATAAGTTCATTCTTTTGAGCAAATTCTCCTCCTGAAAATATTTTGAAGGGCACCTTTTTTTCAAAAATTAATTAATTTATTAATAATGTTTCTAACCATTATTTGATTGGGCTTACATTGCGCAATATGTTTGATATCAATCGAATCAAAGTAACTACTTCCTCAAACATTTTGGTTTTCATCATTTTTATAGGTAGTATTATTTAAAATAATACTCCTCGAAAAGACGATTTTTTACCGGTTAGTAAGGCCAGGGTTGAATTATTACGCCAGTTTTTTCTTCATTCCTTCTCTCTCTCTCTCGGGTTTGATTTAGCTGCACCATGCATTCATTGCACGGTAAAACAGACAAGGAGAGATTTTTTGGCTCCCCCTTTTCAGAATACCGAAGGACTTTTTTTGCGGTGCCCCCTTTCCTTGATGCCCTAAGCACGTGCTTATATTGCTTAATGGTTCATTCCTGAGGTAGGAACAGATTAGGAATAAATCCCAAAGTTACATACTTCAACCAGCTGTGAAACCAGTGACCAAATATGATAACTTTTGCTTAAGAATTGATTGGGGTTACTAAATTTTAGAAAAGTTACGCAAATGACACTAAGTATTTATGCTGCATGTCATAAAAATTCTTATTCAACTGCAGATTCTAAGCTTCGTGTGCGTAATGAAATCTAGTTAGGACAGCTGAAGAGTGAAGTACGAATTTTGTTTTTAATATGAAAATGAATGCTAAACATTCATTAAATTAACTTTTCTGTATTGGTTTTAATATCTAAACTATGTATCTGGAAATCTCTTTAACAATAATAATATAAGAGCAAGCACTTTCTTTCGTTCTCATAGCATAAATAACTTCCGCTGCAACTTCTGATTGAATTCCATTATAAAACTTCTAAGAAGTTTCCTTGTCTTTTATACTTTTACAGCAGAATTTAGTCAGAGGACTGTCAAATCGAAAACAACGCAGTCAAGCATTTAAATACATTGTAGTATTTATAACTTTCACTTTTTAGCGTATATTAATTTTTTTGTGCTTCTTATGATATTTATTCGTACTTCACTTCCGAAATAAAATCACTGTTTTTCTCGTCGCGGAACAAACATTGCCTCCTCTGCGAGTGTTTTCTTTCATTATCATAAATAGCTTGAATTTCAGTGTCTTACTAAGTTCTGTTATATAACTATCTCAGATGTGATTTTTACCTTATATACATATGAAACAGAACTTACTCAGAGAACTGTCAACTCGAAAACGAATGCAAATTACACATTCATAATAAGCACATTGTATTTATTACTTATAACTTTCCCTTTCCAAGGATATATTTAATTTTTCTCTGCTTCTCATAATATTTATTCGTTCTTGTTTCCGAGATAAAATAATCGCTTTTCTCGTCGCGGCGTAGACATTAAAAAAAAAAATCAGAAAACACTAATTTGCAATCAATTATACTATCTCCGTTTTCTCATTCATATTTCAGCACAAAAGGAAAGAATGAGGAGAAAAGATTTGCTGCGATGAGTCCGTTGCATTCAGTTGCAAATTGCCGAAATCATTAACAATACCCAGAATAGAAAACGACCCTCTTTTCTTTTTTCCTCCCTCTTCAACTTCTTTCCTCTATTTTCTTTTAAAGAACAAGAACTGTAATTAAAATGACGCGGCGCAAAACATTGCCTAATGACAGTCGGAGTGCGCGGAAGAAGAATTAAATGGAAATGCAAATATATTGGACTTTTCCCTTACATGAGGGTGATGGGCAATTGTAATTAAGAGTTGGTATATTCTTTCCTCACAATGCCGGAGCGGAATACGGAAAACAATTATTGTTTTGTTAAATTATTAAGGCTTCCTTATTAAGTCAGTTTGAAGTATTGAAGTATATAAACAAGCTATAATGAAGAACGCTGATTAAATGTTGCTCCGGTGTACGGATGTTCGTATCTATGCATCCATGAACAGAAAATCCTCCGATTATATTTTTGCACGCGCGATGATTTAAAAAACAAGATTGAAAAGAATAGCCGTTGTCGGGTTTTGGAATTGATTATTTTTTAGAGAACTGTCCATCGGTATTTGTTTTAGTTGGCGTTATTGCATATCATGTAAGTTGGAATATAGAGTAATATTAAATGACATTATTTGACATCGTTCGAGGTATTATGTCTCCAATGATAGCTCGAGTAATTGCTAACTTGGATAAAATCCAAGACCTGTTTTGGATTCAAAATTGGGAATTTTAAAACCACACGAATTTATATAGCGCAGCAGCCCTTCTTTTTAACGAAGATTGGTGAATTTAAAGTAACATAAAATCATAGAGATGCATAAATTCCTCACTTAAATTGTTGTGTGAAGCACTTTTTCTCAAAATGTTACCCACGAAGACATCTTTTCAATAGCAAATATTCCTAGTGTACTGTGGCATTATTATAAACGATCCATTCACTCATATTTTTGCATATTTCTTATACTTTTAATATTTGCCATAATCAAAAAAAAATCCTATCATTCACATCGTTGTGCATTTACTATACAGCTAACACAAACAGAAATTCTATGTTTTTATTTTTTTAAAGCAAACTTTAAAATTGTCAAAATGTTTAGTTTTATATTTTATTTTGTATATTTAGTTTGCTTATTTATTTTTTTAACATTATTCCGGCAAAGCTTTACAAATTGTTATTGTGTTTGAGTGTAACAAATAAAATAATTGCAAATCTTGTAAGACATTAAATAAATTCACGTTTCTTAGTAACTTAAATTCATTAAAAATTTTACAAGATGTATTCCAAGTATAATAAATAACGGAATTCTAAATTAGACGTTAGTTTAGTTACTATCAAAGTTCGTCTCGAATAATGCTATTTATTGGAATTCTATACATCTTAAGCAAAAATGTTGGAAAAAATTAGCAAAATTTATAAAATTCGTCAAAAAAAATTGCGTGAATGAAAATTAAGAGCAGCATATAAAACTGCAGGTTTGTTTGAGAATGAGCATGAAAAAAATTATAGCAATTAAAATTATATTCTCCCAAGATTTAAATAGAAAGCTCATAGAACCGAGCATTTGAACTGAGCTCGTGAAAAAGACAGTAAATGAAAATTTTAACAGCCAAATAAATTATCTGAATGTGCTAAATTTATCACCATAATAATAATGTGAAATACAATAGTAATATTTCTTTGTCATCTGCAGTGAAAGAACTTATCAATTCGAGTTAAACTATGCGACACAGTTTTAAATAAAAAAACACTAATTTAAATATAAAATGAATTTAGTCGTATGCTCAAAGGCCTGTCATAAAAACTAATTAAATTTCGTACGTATTTGTGTTGCTGTATAAATTTAACACCTGGATTTCAGATTAAAATGCCGTTCATTATGTATTGAGATTTTAATTAAAAATGCTCCTTGTTTACATTTCTGTAAATGTTTTACTCTCGGTTGTATAAACTGTGCCTTAACTTCGTGAATAATACTTACTTTAATAAAATATGAAATAAATATTATGACAAGTGAGATAAACCAGTTTAAACAGTGATATCTTATTTTTAGTCAGAGATTCACTGCTAGCGTAGGAAGTGTTGACAGGTTTTCTTCGTTCTGTGTATGCTGTATGTTTGTGTGTTTGTGCACATTCATACATACAGGCTTATTATCTCGTTTCATCTTCATTAGTTTGGTTCCAATATTAGTGTGCAGATCTACAAAATCTGGTAGGAGTATACTTTTATAATGAGGTTTCTTTTTTAAATGATTATGTTGTCATTATTAATTAATACAGCCATTTATCATGGCAAATCAGGAAACTTTAGCTTTCGAAGCAGATATTAATCTGCTAATATTAATAGAAGTTGATACTGCTGGAGTTTTTCCTTTCAGTTACAAGATTATCATGGATTTTCCCCCTCTTTCCTATTTGAAGCATATTAACCAGAGTGAACTGAACATAGTAACTGAATATCCTTAAAAAGGAAGCGCAGCTCGTACATTTAATTTTACAGCATACGACAAATTAATGAATTAAAAATAAAATAATTAATAAAATTTTTTTTAATCCAATAACGGGCACTTGCCTATTCAGCACTGGCCGCTCTTAGGTGTGCGCACTGGTGCCCCAGTGTTTTTTTTTTTTTTTTTTTTTTTGTGGATACACCTAACAGACGACCGCCGTTGCCTCTTATGAAGAGACAGTTACAACCATGCTTCTTTCTCTGGGATTCGAGTAAACAAGTGAGATTACTAGCACGACCAAATGATGATTATAATGCGCTCCGCACGCGAGATAGTATGATCTAATTTGATTCTCCGGGATTCGAACCCAGACCCTTACCACCGCAGAGGCTCCCCTATACATTATACCGTCTAGGCGGCAAAATAAAAAGCAAAAGAAAAGAAAAAAAGTCTGAAAGGATTCAGATTTTAACGTTGCACCGCAGGAATTTTTAAGGTTTTTCTTATGTTCTCGTTGAGTACTGCCAGTTACCAATCTGTTCTTGGGTTCACTCCTGCTAACACTTTTTTTTTCTTTTAAGCTTTATTATTAAACATCGCTTTCTTCCTCTACATAAAATTCAAAACCAAAATCATAAAATATTAATAAGCAGCATACTTTAGAATTCCGATAGGGGCTGCCGTCCTTTTTTATTATTTTATGCTTTATATGCGCATATGCTTCTTAGAAAACTAGTAGCTCGAGCGGCCAGCCGCCTAAGAGAATTATCCTTAAAAGAAAAAAGTAAATAATGATTTTAATGAGCACAGCTTCTGTCATTTCTTAAACATCTTATATTTCTAATTAGATATCTCATGATTTAAATGCATTTTTATTTACATCAGTCAAAAGTAGAAAAAATATTTTCAAGAACTGCGTATATTGCTTTTCAGTCACCTGGTTTGCACTCAGCAACAAAAAGATTATATTTGAAATTCATCTTACGCTTTGCTGAATGTCAACACACTGGTCAGTCATCAACGCTATCTGAGGCAGTGGCAACAGTTGTTTTCAAATAGCCGCGCTGGAGATAAAAAAAATGTTTTATTTCGAGCAGTGCTGCCACTTCCCGCTTTCAAATCGCTGAGTTTGTTAAACAAAAATTCCTTAAATTTTTACAAAATTTGAAACAAATCAAAAACAAATTCGAAATTTAAGATTAGGTGCCATGTTCGAGTAAAGGAATGCGCATATTAAAAATTCGATGGCTCTAGATACCGTCGTTTTCCCACAACGCGAGAAACATACATACATACAGATTCTTCATTATTGTTATTTTTTTAAATAATACATCGCGATAACATTTGGTGGTAGCAAGCTGAAAAGTGGTTCGAACAAAAAACAAGTTTCGTGTCTAATAGCAAAAAACAACAAAAAACAAGTTTCAAATCTTCTAAATAGGAATTCTTCCGAGATGTAATTTCTTCGAAGAATTCCTAATTGCAGATGAAATGAATTAGTTCCAAAACTGAAATTAGAAATTCTGTCTTGAAAAATCTTTACATATACGTATTACTTCTTCTTCTTCAATGGCTCGACAGCCCTGAGTGGGCCCTGGCCTTCTCCAGGCATCTCTACTTCTGGCTACTGTTTTCCAGTTTTTAGCCTTCAAAATATTAAGATCTTTTTCGACACAATCAGTCCATCTTAACTCTGCGGTCTGCCTCGAGGTCTATCTCCCATGGGTTTTGCCAGACAGATTTTCTTGCAGCAATGTATTTATTAATTTAGTTAATACTTGACCATTTAAAAATTTTTGGATCATTTAGTTTATTTCGATGTATAATTTAGTTGTAATACTTATGCAGTTTTATCTTTACGTTATTTTTCCAAAACTTCTGAAAAAGTATTTATTTATTTATCTATTTTTTTACACATCTGTGAATTTAGAATACTGCCACAGTGCAACGTTCCATAGTGTTTAAATATGCATGAAACAATTTCTGTAATTCTATTTCTCAGACTGGATTATGTGGACTGACCACTTAAAACTGCTCAAAAAACAATCATAGTTTGTAATGCTTTTTTTTTTTCTACTGAAGAAGAAGAATTTGTGTCTGAGAGTCCTCGAACTCCATACAGCTTTATTTAAAATCTGTCATACCAAGGCTTCTTTTAGCTCAGTTTTAAATTTTACATCTGTTAGATCCGGTTTTTCATTAAAAAATTTTCTTCAGAAGTTTCGGAAGACTTATTTACTTAAAAATTTCCCTTTTGATGGATCTCTTAAGCCTAGGCCAAGCAGATTCAATATATTCAGTAATTTATTAAAACCGATCAAGATCCATATTAAAATATATTTCAAAGTAATTTAGGGTCATTTCTTACTCATAATCATTTCATTTATTTATTAATTTATCTATTTACATTGCACTTATAGCCGTCTTCCATTTTTTCTGCTGCATCAGGTTACCGTCTTCATTCCAATAGACATTCCTTTTTAATTCATGTTTTACGTGTTCTAATATATGGGTAGTTCTCTTTGGGTTGCTTTCAGAATACCATAGCGTTATAATTTATAAAATATCCAATTCGTAATTTTTAGGAACATCTGCACGATAATTTAAATCAATATTACCTCAGTAGAGAATAATCGCATCCAAAATCTAATTAAGTAATATTCATTTGACTAAGCTTTTCATGCAGGTTCATTATTAGATTTTTTTAAATGAGCTTTATTATATATATGAGATGGTTTACATTTCATCCGCTCATTTCTGTCAGAAACTTTACCAATCACGATTTTTGTAAACAAGTGCTCGATGATTGAACTGCATTTATTACCTATACAACAAAAAACTTTTCGTTAGCACAAACACACGTACAATCCTCAACAAAGCGCTTCATCTACCACACCTCAGATTTAAGAAGGTCTCCCAAAAGATTCTTAATATATATAATACAGTTATTCATATTAGAATGCAAGATAATATCCTACTTGAAGTTTTGACCTCTCTAAAGTACAGCCTAAGGGTCGCTACGATGGCGGTATCCGAGTTGTTCCAGCGGAAGGAGGCCTTTATCTAGAAGCAATCGGACAGTTAGCAGTTATATAAAATAATATGTAACGTCAACTACCAAGTAGTTCAGAGTTTAATAACTACGCGCAGTTATCGTACGCCTTGATCTAACTGGAGAAAAAAGATAACAAGTCCTAGTTTGGAACATCATCACTGGGTGGCGCAGCTTCCACTGCACTAGCTAACCCCGTCGAAAGAAAGAGATGGAAAGATACTACATTTTAAAAGATAACTCTGTTAATTACATTTCGTAGCTAAACCAAAAAGGTATCTGCTTATAAAAGTCACATTTTTCATCTCTTCCCTTGACATGAGGAACGAAAGGTAAATTAAGGAAAATTGAGCACAGAACATAACATATCTGCCTGTAAAAATTGCATTTTTCACTTCTTAATTGGCATGAGGATCAAAAGTAAATTGAAGGTAAGTGAATGAAGAACGTAATGCTATTTCACTTGCAGAACAGTGAAGAGGATGCTTTAGTTACTGAAAAGATTTAACTGTTTTTATCGTTCTCTCTTAAATATACATTTAAGTAAACGCCTTGATTTGGTAGATTGGTTAATTGATTACAACAAAACATGTTAAGGCCATTTGTCTTCGAAAAGATGTCTTTGCAGAAGATTTTTTTAAAAAAATCTGTGTCCGTATTCGGGTAAACGTATTCGTTTTTTCAGCATACCGTATATTCGCGTCTTCAGATAGTGAGTGATTAAACTGGAGCCCGCCGTATACCGAAAACTGAAACTGAGATGAACTACCGCTGATCTGTAACCTTATCCAATTCGTTTACTAGTACACTAAATAATGTAGGATTAATTTATAGTTTCATTAATGAATGTGCATCACTTGTTGTTAATGAAGTGGAAATTTAAATTGCATACCGAAACGAAGAAAACCTTTTGATTTTGAAAGAAAGGAAAATAATTTTAGCTGTAATCCATACTCCTGAGAAGAATTTTAAAGATAATTATGTCAAGTGAAATCTTCGGTGCAAAACTGAATCAAAGTAATACAAACGTTATTTAATGCAAAGATATTTAAACTGGATTCTTAATACATTGGTTCGAACCAAATAGAATTAAGTAATTACCTGAAGACCACAGTAAAAATTTTAGCTGAGCTGACATAGTATGCTTTCTCAAAAGATCTTAAGATATAAAATAAAACAAACGTAATACTTTTCAAATTTTAGTCAGTCTTTATAAAGGCGTCCAAGCTATTATTCACACTTACACTTGTTTTTAGACCTTTATTCTTTGCAGCCCGATGTATAACATGGTAGTACAGCTTAAACCCGATAAAAATTAGGTACTGAGGCTGTCGTTAATGTAACCAGAGTACCATACTACATTAGTTAAATTCTGTTTTTAATTTTCACAAGCCAATTTCATAGAAAGAGCTATTACCCTATTGGCTTGGTAGTAGAAAATACGACTGCCATACCCTTTGGGCTCATGCTCATATCATGCGGAAAGTATGGGTGTTTGTAAGTATACAGTCTTTTTGGAGCATGGAGGCACTAAAATATTGTCGATCCGAAAGTCATGTCGAGAGAATAGTGGTATCGGAA
>KK120989.1:252016-288504 GCA_000611955.2 Stegodyphus mimosarum | reverse complement strand
AGAGCAAATTCCTCGGACCTGTCTAAGTATTCTCCTTCAAGATTAGGAAGGAACGTGGCAAATTCGTATTGTCACTTACAAGGTACTTAATTCCACGACAAGAGTAAGCCTTGTCTCTTGGCCACGATACAGTTCGTGGACCTTATCTGGTTGTAAGGCTCATATAAGAAGAATTAGGAACTGCAGTAAAAAAAAAAAAAGCTACTACCTATCAAATTCTTGAAAACACTCTGGACACTCACAGAAGAGTGGTAAAGTTTTACTGAAGACCACCTTTGATTATCATAGCCAGCATTCTCTCTAATTTTTCGCACAATTCTGCAACCCAAAATTATAGCAGCACCGAGTAACATTAATGTGTGCAATAAAATTAAGTCAGAACCGAATAACATTAATGTGTACAATAACATTAATTAACTGCATGCAATAAAATTAAGTCTGCAGAATGTTTATTATATATTTCTACTACAGAATGTTATATAATTATTTATTATTTTTAATGTTTGTATCTTCTTCAACTCTCTGCATTTTAATGTCCTTTTGTCAGGTGCACCTCAGAAAGAAGAAGTAACTTCTCAGAAATTAGTGGCGAAAACATTGATCATAGTAGCTAGTGTGCTAATATAAGTTTTACTGTATCTGTGTGAGATCCGCTCTGACATCTAAGGAATAAAAAAAAAATAAAGTGAGAATTTTAATACATTTTTTAAATTATACACTTTTAATAATTCAGCAACATTAATGAATAAATCAGAAACTAGAATTTAATTGTATTTGCTACGAAACAGAAATAAGCTTGAAATCAGTAGATGCTATGAAATTAATCACATGAGCTTAAAACTATATGTTTTACATGTTTTTTACAGTAATGATATATGTATTATACATCAGATTTATATTTCTCAAACTGTTTTGCTTGTACAAACAAATTCGGTGATAGTATCTAAAGAAAATGTTGTTTACAGTCCGCAAGAACAGCAAATAAAAACAACATTTTCATAATAAAGAAAGACTGTAAAATCCTTTGTTTTACGCATGTAATCCACTTAATTTTTCAACAAGCATCAACACTGTCATCCCAACTTCTTTTTTGAATCTGTAAGCATCAAATATTCTTCCTTAATTAATGAAACATAATAAAAAATGCATCGAACATTTTAAAGACGTGGGACGTGCGCGATTTTTCGTCTTCTGTGAAAAGTGATCACTTCAGAGAGAAGAAAACTATCAAAGATGGTGATTATAGTAATAGAACTGGGGCATTTTCTGTTTACTCCACCAAGATTTCACTGTCTATGTGTTCTTGTGATAAAGAAAAATAGTAAATAAAAGTGCAATCGGTCGGTGTATTGATATTAATTGAAAATGATCGGTCATTATGTTAATAAAATAACGAATTAACTATAAAGAAAAATAACAAATAATGTAGGGAATTATCAAAAAAATATCAATATTATTTAGAAATTTTGCTTCTGAATATGAAGGCTTCATATTTAATGACCCTCGAAATTGTTTCATTCGAAATGCACGACAATTCGTTCGAAATATACGACTCGATACGACCCAGTTGAGTTTATTCAAAATATACGTCCTCCTTAGTTTGCTTTTCGTCTGATTTTCAACTTTACATCGGAATATTTCTCTACAGAAAAAAAGAAAAAAAAATCTTTATCTTCTTTTAAACCTCGTAAAAAATGTGCTACCTTTTGTTTAAAAACTAAACCTGTTGATTAAAAAAAATCTTCTAGTGATATATAGACTACTTATAATTAATCCCTGCTTCTTTCTTCCAGCTTTTGTTTTATTTAAATAGTAAAAAATTCTGGTTTTATTGGAAAGAAGTATTATTTTTTTGGTTACTATGGGTACTACTTGAAAAATATACACTGGTGTGCAAAAATTAAGGACAAAGTCGAAAAATTAGCATATCCGCTGAACGAAGAGGCAGAGCGGACAGAAAGACCAATCAGGAGATTAAGTAAGGTGATGTACGGTAACACATGCGCAGATATGCAGGTAGACGTAATGGGGGAGTGTCTGAGTAGTATAAAGCATGTTGTCGGTGTAAGATCAGTATTTCTGGCAAAGAGATTGCATGCCGTATAGCAGTTAAAATCACACCGAGTTGCTGCCTCAGCGAGAAATGGCGAATAATCAATCTGTTAGATGACATCTGGATGCTTTTACCCGAGGTCAAATCGTTGGGAAGTTGGAGGAAGGCCGCAGTGAAACAAGTGTGGCTGCAGAGTTCGGAATTGCTCACAGCATCGTTTCACGACTTTGGAGACAATTTCAAACTACAGGAACAGCTATGCGGGGGTTTAGTAGTGGTCGTCCACGAGGAACTACACCCTCAGATGACCGGTATATTGCCTTACAGGCCAGAAGAAACAGGCGGCAGACAGCGGGAGAAATCGCTAGACACACGACACAGGCGACTGGACGACCGATATCGCGTTTTACCGTGGCCAGAAGACTGCACGGTGGTGGTCTGTTTGCACGACGCCCTGTACGGTGTGTACCTCTAACGCCTGCCCATCGGAGAAGGCGTTCTCTGTGGTGCCGGGAACACCGGAATTGGAGAGACAATGAATGGGGACGAGTACTCTTTACAGATGAGAGCAGATTTAGTCTGAGTTGCGATTCTAGACACATACACATCTGGACAGAGCGGGGAACACGCAATAACCCCTTCAACATCATCAAAAGGGACTGTTTTGGAGGTCGCGGAGTTCTCGTTCGAGCAGACATAATGCTTGGTAGCCGGACCGACCTTCATATCTCCCAAGGAGGTTCGTCACCTGGGACTGCTATTGTAACGAGGTTCTTCTTCCTTACATGCGTCTTTTCACAAGGGCTATGGGTCCTCAGTTCCTCTTCATGGACGACAACGCTCCACCTCATCGCACAGTTACTGTCGAAGAGCTGTTGGAGAGTGAAGATATTGAACACATGGATTGGTCGGCAAGGTCTCTGGATCTAAATCCCGTCAAGCATGTACGGAACTTACTAGGGAGACCCGTGGCAGCACGTAACTTATCGCCAGTAACGATTCCGAAACTGCGATTGGTGCTACAAGAGGAACGAGCAGCAGTGTCTCAACAGCTCATTAACAACCACATATCCAGCATGCACAAATGATGTGAAACCTGCCTAGCAGTCAGGGGAGATCATATCCCCTATTAAAGACCGGATGTTTCTTGCTGGACACCCATCACAGGGATGTTTTCGCCTTCAGTCGCATTGCGCTCCATGCTACTTTTTCAATAAAGCTTCTTTTTATCCCTCTGATTTCTCTTTTAGTAAGTGTTGCTTACATTACTCATGTCCTTACGTATTGGGGATCTTACGGTATTAAATGTGTTGATTTGGAAAGCTTTTGTACAAAGTTATATTGAAAAAACCGTCTCGTCCTTAATTTTTGCACACCAGTGTATTGTAGAGACATTAGGTTATTTCGAAGCAGCAGATATGAAAAAATGAGCGACGCCTTCGCCGGGAATCGAACCACGGACCTTTCGGTTACGAGTCGAGCTTGCTGAGCACTGCACCACGAAGGCATGAGAAGAAGGAGGGAGAAATACCTTACAGTATATTATATGCATGGTATTTAAAAAGTTATGAGTAATAAATATTTATTTTGCTCTGTTTCCAAAAGTTAGTAGTTATCTTAATGTAGAATAGTTGTTGATTATCGTTTGAATTTGAAAAAGCTTGAAATAGCATTAGACTATCTGTGAGACTACTACTACCGGCAGAATTTAGTGGACGGGACACGAGGACTTTACAGTCAGTCCTGTCACCTTGTTAGTCCAAATAAATTAACTCATAATTATTATTTATATTTTTTTATTAATTTATTTAAATTTTATGGATAAGCCTTTTTTTATTTCTCAGACATTGCCAGTTCGTTAATGACACCTTTCATTTGTTAAGCTGGAATCTGTATCAAGTTCAAGTTTTTAATTGAGTTTTTATTTAAATTCCATGAATTTTAATCCGAAGAAAGGAGACTGGTGGAGTGCCGCATGGAAGCGCTATCGTTTAGAACGGGTGCCTGCATTTTTCTCTGCAGCTAATCACAAGCTGCTTAGTTAAGCTGTTTACTAATACTACAAATGGCCACGCTGTCGTGGCTGTGTTGATACTATTCCAGAAAAGTACAATACTAGCTTTACTCCGCGCGGAGCTGCGGATCACCTCCTTTTTATTTCTTTAGTTTTACATTACGTTACTTTATGCTAAGTTTAGTAAATGTTCTGTTTGATTTACATCACTTAACATAAATCCTGTTACTTTGTTCTTGGTCATTTTCATTAGTCATTTTCAATTTAAATTAAAGTTAAACAAAAGTGGAGTTTTATCAGCTATTAACGATGGCATGTAGCTATTCCTTCGGTAAACATGTTATTTAATTAAAACTGAATCTTCACCCCACTACCCAAAGCATTTGAAACGCTCGCTTTCAGCTTACGAAAGCAAATTACTGTTTAAGCAGGTAACCTTCGCCTTTTCCGTATTCGATTAAACGAACAAACATAAAATTGAATCTTGCGAAAGTCTTAGTACTCTGGTATAGTTCTTACTACTGTACTATTCTTTCTTAGTTTGACAAATTTTATCGAAGACATCTTCAAAACATTCAAATTTAAGACACGTCCCTATCATTAAATCTCTGAGTATAAAATATCTCATACTAGCCTATTGCTGACTACTTAATCTGTTAGTAAGTCTTTTATTAATGATGGTTCTTCCCGGCTACTTTGAGGTAGTACAACGTTTCTCTTCACAAAGGAGGAGAAAAAGAATTACTTCTCTCAAAATGCGCTGAAAGTGACCCTTATTTCGACGTACAGTTTTTAACATTGCTAATGTTTTTTCATTTCCAAATGGCGATATCTATATCTATCTATATTTCGGCCATTTTGTAGATTATATTGAAAAGAAAGCATGAAATTTATTGAGTGCAATCAATATGATTTGCTAGTGTATCGCACTCGCTTTGAATTTAAAATTTAGAATATGAAATAAAATTTAGAATATGTGATTATGCCTTAAATATTTCTTCACAGATTTAAAAAAAAAAAAAAGAAGAAAGAAAGGTTGGAAGATTTTGAATGTGTGCTTCTATTCTCTTCAAATCTTAAATCTTCAAATCTTAAAAATCTTATGCAGTCTTTAACTTTTAATAACATTGTTTATAGCTAGAGACGCAGGACCTTCTAATACTCTAAGCATGTGCACTCTCGATTCAAAATATTTGTAGCGGTTCTAGCCATGAAATAGAAATATGAACTATTGTCTTGTAAACGAAGCAGAGCAGCCAAAGATATTTAGTAAAATACTAGAGCATCCTTGATAATATGGAAAGACTCGCTGTCTGCACATAACAGATGATAAAATTTCTAAAAAAAAACGCAAAGTTTATGTAGGCATCTTTATTTTTACTGCAGTACATTAGTAATAAACAAAAAATGTAAATGATTTTGACAACATTACAACTTCGGCTATGTCTTTGGTGTTGGAATAGGAGTACCTCATCCCACAGCATCCATCCTCACTATACAACAGAATCATCTCGCAACATGGACTGATTTTCTGGGTCGTTTCCGGTCTTATTTGACAACAAATTAAAAGATGCTTATTCCCAGGTTTTGCAGAACCTTTGTATCTCTCAAAGCCACTATTTAAGTGATGTAATTGGTTTTTATTTTTAATTATACAATATTTATTTTTCACTTTTAGTATAATAATTTAAATAAATTAAAATTAATTTATTAAATAGATTATTATTTTCCTTTCACATTTCTTGCCATTACCTTCATATCTCTTAACATTAGATGACATTATTTATTCAATCAAATCTTTACTTTTAATTCATTAATTAGTAATTTTATCTCCAGCCCACAATCACATTCACTTTAGAAAATAATCACTTGCTAAATTACTCCGTTTCTGCAGCTCTAGAATGGCCCAGTCGAAGGTTAAAGAGGTGTTGATCGACTAATGTTAAAAACTTGGAACACGTGTATATACTTAGTAATCTGACTGAATAGTTATTACTTTTTTCCCTGTTAAAGACAACTGCGACTATCCTTTTATTAAAGAAAGGAATTAATGTAGCAGAATCAAGGAATCTGTCTTCGTAGTTGTTTTCTGTTGCGAAATAAATACCAGAATTTCATTCATTGTTTAATTCTTTTAGTTATTAAGCATTTAATTCTTGTAGACAGTTTGAAATTGAAAACTCCCATTCTGAGCTGAAATGTGGGATATATCAAAATAACATTTACAGTCTTTGAACATTAATAACAAGATTACTAATGACAGCAAATATTAACTTTTTGGTATCACATATCTTAAAGTTATAATGTTCATATTGCTAAGCTATTGGTAAGCAATGCATTTTTTCAATGCTGCAAAAGAAAGCTACAAAAATTGTAAGGTTTTAGTTAAACTAACAAAGTTTTATTTTAATTTAAATCTCTATCCCTTCTCATTTTCAACTTCCCGTTAGAAGAAGCGCGCGTTTTCAGCTTTATGCTAATTTGAAGTGGAGCCAAGTTATATTTAAACGAAAGGTAGAAACCTTTCAGTGTGAGAGAGCTTTTAATCTCAGACCACGATCAATTCGACGTTCTCCTGACTAGCTAGCAGTTAAATTCTAAGCCATAGCGCTTTACGTGATTTCTTATTGAAATAAATCCAAGTGCGTCATTATTAGTAAATCTTGCTACGCACCATTTAGTTAGAGGCCAACCTCGCGTTATAGCTCTGTGAGCAACGATTAATTTAATTTCTTTTGGGTTTAGTTTAAATTTATCTGATTGCTCATTTTAGACCCAAGTGTGGTCTTTACTTTCTGTATCCCTCCCGAGTTGGGAAGTGGTTTGTAAATAATAGTGATTTAATAAAAGAGGATTTTAAATCCCTTTCAAATGCAGTTATTCTACCACTGAATCACAGTATCTACCACAGAACATAGCTGCATTCAGCTCCCTGTTCCAGATCAGGACTTTAAGCTGTTTGTCACGAAGATGTTTTCAAAGAATATGCACCGAACACACAGTCCTGACAAAATGAAAAAGCATAAATAACAACTAATAAACTTACGTATCATGTTATACCATGGCTGTGGCTTTGTGATCGTACACATAAAAGAAAATCTATTGCATCGTCACCACACTTTGTTAGTTGTTGTTTTCTTGTTGCCACTCGATCCTTTTTTTCAGGTCACGCTCAGTTTATTCCTTCTTATGCATAGTTGGGTATTCTCTTAACTATTACGAATGAGCATAGCAGAACATCAAATTCTGTCTTTCATTGTCTTCGCATATTTTGCGTATGTTCTCTGTTTTCTGATCCCTGAGAATCTATGCGAGTACGCTGCTTGAAAAGAAACACATGCTCACCTTTGCTATTTAGTTTCTTCTGCCATTTAGCTCACCTTTGTTATTTAGTTTCCTCTGCTTCTTGTCGTCTAGTATGCTGTGACAGAATTGAAAGCAACCGATTGTCCTCATGTCTCACATATACTCAATGAAGACATTGAAACTTCAAATACAAAATGTTTAATCAAGTCATCTTTAATTGTTTAACGTTCAAAAAGTGTAAACATTATTTTGGAACTCTTTGTAAACGTGAGTTGATAAGTTAATTTACAAGTACAGTCGAAATTGCATGTTTTCCAAGAGAATTGGACTTCTAATTAAAAGACTACAGCAGTCTTGAAGAGTAAAAATGGGAAATCTACTGGTTAGAAAAAGGCCTAAAAATTTTAAGAGTTATACTATAATCTTATATGTGTATTATGTGTATATAATATAATGTTTTAAATTAATATGAAACCACAGATTTTATAATTTGTATATTAAATGCCAAAGATACTCTTTTATTCTGCATCTTGGTATAAAGAGGGTCGATGTTCAAAATATTCGAACTTCAGATTTTCGCACCTGTGATAACATAACTAAGAATTTCATCTTAGGAAAAGACATAATGTCATTCCACTATCGCATTGTAAGTTAGACTTATTTTTTTTAAGGAACCGCTGTGGTTGGGATATTTTGAAAGGTTTATTATAATACAGTTTTTCACTGATTTATAAAAAAATTTTGTATTTCTCCGTGCGTCTCTTATGAAATACCTGACAGAAAGTCTAAATGGCAGTTAAATGATCCACGGCTCTATTCCCGCCAAGGATAGAGCTAATTTTTTACGTTTCTTCCTGATGTCGCTAAATGGAAGTATTAAAACAAGAATTAACTGCATGCTTTTCCAAATATAAGAAAAGACATGCCTTAGGAAAGTATTTCTTTGAAATTTTTATGAAATTCGTGAAAAATTTTGAATTTTATTTTCATAATTAAAATATCAGTTGATATTCAAGTATCTTACTCTGAAAATTTATGAAATAGACTCTGGGTCTTTTAATATCCCAGTACGGATTCTCTTAAATTTTATTCGCTATATTTGACTGATTCGTTAGAGATTGTTTTTGGAGGGGGGGAGATTTTAAACACAGCGACAGATTTCAATCGAAAATGGAAAAGTTTAAAATCTTTATTTATCTGAATAATGTAAGAATCTGTAAAATAGAAGAGATTTACCGTTAATAATGATAAACCTTTTTTTTAGAAACATATGTGGGAAACGTCAAAATAATTTTGATGCGCACAGCAGTAAATGCATTTTCTGAAATAAGAGTATCTAGTGAAAGTAAGTGGACGCTGGAAATCTTCTTTTCTCTTCTACGACTATAATACGATGAGACAGTAAGGAACGTTTATAAATACACTAGTTAAGTTGAGAATTGCTAAGTCAGGGAGTATGGAGAGCCGGTAGACAAGTAGTCGAGAGGGGAGGTCTACAGAGTTGATTTCCAGGATGGTATTTTTTTTCTCCTCTCTTTTTATTTATCCAAGAGTACGTGCTTGATGAATGTGTTCTTTAACATCTTACGTTTGGCGATTTAATCCATCAAAAAGAAAAAATTCGCATTTTTTTATATTAATATGCGTTTTTTATGAAAATTTCTGCATATTTCTGCAAAAGCAAATGTCATTACTTACTCAGTAGAGTATTTTTCTATAAAACGTTTTGTACTTCTGATCATGACTAAAGCTCTTAGACTCTTCAATAAATGATTATAGTTTTAAAAAACTATAAACAAAATTAAAAGAATATATTCATTTTTACTGATGTTAATATTTTAATTAGGATACTATATTTCCAGTTGTAAGCTGTTCTGTATATTAGGGAAAATATGCCATATACTGATATATGTTTTTGTATTTTAAACCACCGTTCTGAATTGTGCTTTAAGTTAAAAGTCTTGCTTTAAGTTAGAGTTCTAATTTCGTTTGTAGCGTTATTTAGAAATTTCTTTTTATTATTGCAGTTTAAAATATCGGAAGTCTTTTGTTTTCAAGAAAGGCGGAAGTCTAAAAATACAAACTAAAATGTAACCTTTGACATAAATAATTGATTCGAGTTACCTTCTTAGACTGAAAAGCAATTTGCTTCATAGATAATACTGAAGAACTAAGAAAGTTAACGAGGCAGCATATTCACTGGTGTTGAAAATTAAGAGCATTTTCACATTTCGTCGATTACCCCTAGAAATGATGGGCATTTTAATGAAGTCCGACGAGCACTGATTGACATCAGTCTTCGGTTGATACAAAACAACAACGAAAATAATGTAGTTTCCAATAGTCATGGTACACACGCATGAATTGATTCAGGCTCATCGGCGAAGGAAAGTTTAAAAGATTGACGTATGAAACAAAAAGTTAGTATGTTAGAGAATGGTTCTCTCTGAGTCATACAGTTCTCATAGAGTGGTTTCATAATGGAAAGGACGCAGTTTATGAATCCCTGCTGCAATCTGCCCCAATCCTGCAGTAACGTTATTTTTAGTTCTTGGGTTGATTCTGGAGGGGGAAGGCAAATATCGGTTGCCCTTCTGAGAGCTTCTTAGACCTGTTGTATAAAGTTAGATGAGGGTATCTGGCTGGCAAATCAATCAGGTTAATATCCTCGTTTTCTAGAAAATTATCCATCAGATTAGTCTTATGTGGACGAGTGTTGTCGTCCATAAAAATTAATTGAGAACCAACTGCACTCCTCAAAAGACGAATATAAGGTTCTAAGATCTTATCTATTTCCAAGAGACCTGCTATTTGCGTTCAGCTCATTTCAGCGCTCAGGGCACAAGAAAGCTTGTTTAGCAGCGCACGAGAGAGCTGAGGTGCAGAGAACATGGAATTTGAACCAAACCTTAGTGGAAGACTGCTCTCTTCACAGATGAGTCCCATTCTAACCATTGACTCTCGACATATCTACACCTAGAAAGAACCACAGATCCGCTGTCTGCTTCCCCAACGTCCAAGATGGACAAGTATGGCAGAGGGGTTTGATAGTCTGTGTGGACCTTATATTGAACGGACGTACAGACCTTTATGCTTTTCAAAGAGGTTCTTTGACTTTTGCGGGGTACAGGGAAGAAATTTTAAAGCCCTATATTCTCTTTTTCAGGGATGAAATTGGCTTTCAGTTTGTTTTTGTGGATGACAACGCTCATCCACATACGATTAATCTGGTGGATGGTTTTCTGGAGAGTCAGTATATTAAGTGTATGGTTTCTATAACCAGATCTCCAGACCTAAACCCTATAGAACATGTCTGAAACTCTCTTGAAAGGGTAATTGTAAGCTGTATTCTCTTCTCTCTCAGAACCCTTCATTTAGCGTTGCTGTAAGTGTGGAAATGACTACCACAGGGGCTTATAAATGGCTTCATTTCCAAAGAGAACTGTTAGAGGGTACCACACTCTCCATTTAGCCTAGTTTTTGTTCTATCTTGCAGTCATTATTTTAGATCTTCCTGTACTGAGATTCTTAAACAATCATGCTTGTGTATCAAAACTGTTGTCCGGTATACATTTTTTTGTATTTTATCAACCCCTCTTAGTATCAAATTTCATTAAAATGTGTCCTTCAGTTCTGGAGTTTAGCAACCAAATGTGAAAATTCTCTTAATTTGGAACACAAACGTGCTTGATAAAAAAAGTCATCAAATCAGAAACATAGAGAAAAGCTATCATGGCATAAATTAGTATATAAACCAAGATTAAAATATATAATCAGAATTAAACGGATTAAAATAACTAGAAATTTAAATGCAATACAACTGCATGATTTGCAAAATTTAATCATTCAATCTAGCCATAATGAGTGGCAGTTATCTCGGTTCCCTATGTCTTATCTTGTTTTAAGGTTTTAGTTTTTCCTGAAACTTCTCCCCAAGTGCTTTGTACTCGTGAATTTAAAGAGGTTACAAAATACGATTTTAAATAGAGACTATTATAGAGATAGGAAAATGGTCTCATCAAGCCATTAAGCATAACCATAGTAAATAGTGAATTAGTAAAATTTGTAATTTTTAAGTGCCTGCGTGTTTATCACTGGGCAATTTTAGTTTCTTGTAGGTGGTAATCAAAATATTTCATTATGCAAATTAATGTATGAAGTATTTGGTTATCATCATTTATTTATAAAGCCATTCTCCACATATAATTCAAAATCTTTAAGTTTAGACATGAATAGGAAACTCTGAATGGTTATGCTGTAATTTCGATTTATTTCGCTTCCATTCCAGTTTTATTTGCTGCGATAATGTGTAGGTAATTAGACAGCTGTTGCTGTATTAAGTTCTAATAAAAAAATGAAATGAAAAAATTTGAAATGTAATAATGCAAAGGAATTTTATTCAATGCATAATATAACACCGAAGTACAATGGAAATCTGCATATTCTGATGTAATCTTTGGTTAAAAAACCCCTCAAACGTACTGGAATCACTCTATTATGCATTCGAAGTATGAGCAATTCATTGGAGCACCCATTCTGAAGTTCGTCGATTAATAACTGTAATGCTGCCAAACTGCTATTTTATTCCTGACAATGGGCATTCGTTTTTATTACTCTTACCAAGAAAAGGGTGTACGTAGTAATCTTTGTTCACTTTCATTATCATAACAGCCAAAACCTGGCGCCTGAAACTTCCAACTGCGGCAACCCTGACCGTGAAAGACCACTAGAGGTGGGTCCAGGCACTCGAATTTCAACAAGGAAGCCAAATATTTAGCTTGTTCTCGAGATTTTATTTTCCTACAGGGGAGAAAGAGATGGCCTGGAGTGCCATATACCACAAACTTACTAAGATGACTTTTCATTTTTTTTACGAGTTTTGGATGGCTAAATGAGTCATAGTTGTTGCAAGCATGCTCAACATTTCCCGCACGGCTTCGTTTCCGCTGATATCATCCTTCCTGATGACGGTAGATGGGGGATTTAAACCTAAAAGCTTTTTTTAATTTGGTTTTTGTTTTCAACAAGAAAGCCAGTGATTCTTTATTTTAAATGCTCAGCACAGTGTTATTAAGGACAAAATCAACAGATTTTCTCCAAGTGATCGATGGATTGCCAAGTAAAAATTTCATTTTATTAATAAGCGCAGCTCTTTACAAAAATAAACAAATAAACATATGGCAGTAGTTAAAACAATTTTTTCTTCTAATTTATAGCTTTACCTACACTGTATTTATTGAAATATCATAATCTAAAATTTACGAAGCTGTTTAAAATCCTAAATACCCTTTTAACACTTTTGCTGTTTCATTAGATACGCATTTATTGCTTATGAATTTATTGCATTATTGCATTTATTGCTTATGTGTTTACTCCATATCTTCAGTGTAAATAAATGAATAAAAGTTCATATTTTCCCTTTTGCTTTGGGTAGTAAAATTACAAATGTAACCTTCTCCGCTCTTAGGTATCTTATTTGCAACTCCTATAGGAAAAGTATCCAGTGTTACACTTTGTGTCCTAAAGAGCACAAACCTGAGATAGAAAAGCGCACAAAACTGCATACGGCGCTTAATTGTATAATTTCTATTAACCGCAGTGTCTTAGGATACGTTGAATAGTCTTTAAGAGTATTTCTCTGCAAATAAATTCAGAGTTTATTATGAGAGAGGAAATTGCTTTAAGTATCGGAATACATCTATTTCCGCTCAAGTTCGGTTTGAAGCAGCTGACTGCATAAGACTACTTCTGTTATTATATTCATGGACTACGTAAATAAAAGCTAACATTCTTAGAGAGTCTTCCACAAAGAAATCCCTTCACATAGGCGGGTTAGCCATTCTTTGCTTCTCCAAATTAATTACCCAATTTAGAAATAAAATAACTCCTTTCGATTGTCATGCACATATTTTAGAAGTAAAAATACTTATTGATTTATTTACATTAAACTTGAAGCTTTAAGTTCCGGAATTCGAAATAGCGATCAAAAAACTGTAAATTGTACTGTTTGGAAATTCGAAATTTCCATTTATCACATCTGAGTAATTATTAAAACCCTCCAAACTATTTTCAGTTACTCCAACTCTCATCTCTCTATATTTGGTTTTGATATATGAGGTTTGGCATATCGAGCAGAATTTAAAGGATCTTATGTTTACTGTTTTGAGTAAATAACTATGGTTTAGAATCTTTATTTGAAAAGGTAAAAAACTAGCGTACTATGAAGGAAAATCCCAAATGCTGAGAGGCCTATACGCTCTTTGTGCTATCTCAGCAAGTAAAGCAGGGAGGGGAAAAAAAAAATTCTTTTTCAAAATACGTCTCCGTTTCACCTCCATCATCTTTCAATGTACCTAAACGAAGCATGATCATATCAATGATGGTCAGCTGAGGATGTTTCTGCATCGCCTGCATTTATACCATTGTCCGACTCTCCGGCACTTTAAGTTCCTTACTGCCAGTAAGGGGAGAGGAAAGAACCCTACGTATTTTTTTTTTTTTTTTTTTTTTTAATATCTTTTCTCCTCCCCCGGACACACTTCGGTGGCGCCTTGGGGGACAGATGGTTATCTGCTACGACTCCACAAAAGGTGGGCTCTTCAAGAGACGAAGCGTGCGATCATCCCGAACGAATGCATCTTAGTTCGGATTTTCACGCGCAGGTGGCGTCGGTAAAATTTTTTTCTTAATTCTTTTTTTTATTATATCAGTTGTGGGCTAGAAAAAAACGCAGCAAACAGGAGATGCAACTCTCCCTTAGCCGAAAACCGTGCGCTTGAAACCCAGCTTGAATACAGTGTCTGCTTGTTTGTAAATGTTTCAGCATGTCATGCATTTACAGTGCTTTGTTTACATATAAATAGTTGAAGAAGGTATTTTAGTTTCTTCACGGATAACAAAATGAAAATTTAAAATTATATTTAAAACATTTACATTTGATTACATTTTTCGGAAAGAATGCAGGAACACTTTAAATGAATCACCACTGCTTTCATAATTTATTTTTCTGTCCTGTTCATTTCGATCATTAGCGGTACAAATAAAATACGACACAGCGATACGTTTCAAAATTAGGATGGAACCAAGCAAACTCGCACCAACAGCTAACCCACGGTTTTGGACAACCACAGTGGTGCTACGTTCCTCTTAATCATGATGAATTCATGGATCTGATCTTAACTATGTTAAGGTCAGGAGGATTAGTCACAATAACAGCAGCGTAATATGCTCATTTATTAAAGTGAATAAAGATAATAATGTCACAAAAAATTATGTATAATAAACAAACGTGAATGAACCACAGTTGTAGAAAAGTTTATAAGGTATTTCTCTCGCCTTCTTCGCGTGCCTTCGTGGTGTAGTGGTCAGCACCCTCGACGCGTAACCAAGAAGTCCGTGGTTCGATTCCCGGCGAAGGCTTTGCTCATTTTCCATCTTTCCTGCTTCTAAATAAATCCTAATGACTCTACACTGGCGCCCGAACTAAAAGGTGGTGGATCATGATTCTCCACCTTTTTAATTCTCCACCCAATAGCCGGGATTTGGCTATTGAGTATGAACCCTAGTCGCCCTTTAAAAGGGGTACATAAGGTATTTTACTTAAGGTACCTAAGGAATACATAAGGTATTTCTCCCATCTTCTTCGCCTACCTTCGTGGTGTAGTGGTCAGCACCCTCGACGCGTAACCAAGAGGTCCGTGGTTCGATTCCCGGCGAAGGCTTTGCTCATTTTCCATCTTTCCTGCTTCTAAATAAATCCTAATGACTCTACACTGGCGCCCGAACTAAAAAGGTGGTGGATCATGATTCTCCACCTTTTTAATTCTCCACCCAATAGCCGGGATTTGGCTATTGAGTATGAACCCCAGTCGCCCTTTAAAAGGGGTACATAAGGTATTTTACTTAAGGTACCTAAGGAATACATAAGGTATTTCTCCCATCTTCTTCGCCTACCTTCGTGGTGTAGTGATCAGCACGCTCGACGCATAACCGAGAGGTCCGCGGTTCGATTCCCGGAAAAGGCGTTGCTCATTTTTCATGCTTCTGTTTAAAAAAAAAATCCTAATAACTCTACAAGCTTAATAAAATGTAGATTAACGTTCATTATATCTAAAAAAAAATTCGGATAATCCAACACGTTCGTGACTTTATGGGATATCGAATCATCGGGCTAAAAATTCCATTTTGGCGCAATATTTTCCCTCCTTCTCGTTATTGAATGCATCGAAAAAGGAAAAAATATTATATATGGGATTCTACAAACTTATTTTATACATAAAAATTATTATGGTAAATAAATTTATCCATAGTTTAATGATATTTAATCAGATTTTGCTTCAAAATCACTATTACTGCTAGTTCATGAAGTCTTTCTAAATAAAGTTTAGTAAATAGCGGAGTTAACAAATTTTACGTAAGCGAATTTCTGCACTTTGCATTTAAATTTCCGAATAACTCTGTGATGCATAGGTTGGATTAAAAATATCCAGCTTCCGATGAACTGCTAAAATCAGATGCTTCGGTTTTATTCCAGAGCCGTTTCAAATAATACCGGATGAAATCATAACTGTGCCATCTTAAGGCACGAATGTTAAGGCGACAAACTCTTAGCTGTCGGATTTTCGTACTTTTACTGTATCTAGCCTTCTGGAATAACACTACAATGAAATCCAAAAGCCGCCCACATGAAACGATCAAAAATTGTGAAAATTCCAAAACAAAGACAAGTGGAAATTTTTTCAATGGATGATACTCCTGTGATGCATATATTTCACATGCAGTTTATGCTGTTATCTTTAAAAACCATTTGTTTGGGGCCAAATAGATGAGTTTTTCCCAACGAGAACAAGTTTTTATGATTGAGCATTACTTCGCAAAGCGCTCTTACAGAAATTTTGTTACAGGATTTGAAAAGATCTTCTCAAATGTTGCTGAACCTAAAAATGCAATGAATTTCCGTTTCACGTGATTTCAAGAAAATGGAAAGGTTTACCATGCGTAATAGAAAAGGAGTGGCCGACAAGTCTCTTCAGTTTGACAAGTTCAGGTAATGTGGATGAAGTCGGGAAAAAAAAAAATATTGCAGTCACTAAGAAGAGTGTGAGAAAGATGACATCGCAATCAAATTTATGCGTTGCGAAGGAATACTCAGTTGTAAACAGTTCTTCTACTTGGTAAAACCATCTCCATCTTGCACTTAACAAACGGTTTTTAAAGCTAACAGCATAAAAGTGCAACTGAAATTTCAAGTGGTATATTGCTTGAAAGAGGGCATCCATTGAAACAATTTACAATTAATATCCAGTTTGGAATTTCCGCAGTTTTTTAAAGTTTATGTGCACGATTTTGGGATGACCCTGTACGTCTGGGCCGTTGTTGGGGGAGGGGAATCTAATGTAATATATTGATAATAGAGGAGACTGAGAACATTTGTTCATTTCTCATAGTTTAAAAATTTTTCTCTGCTGTAAATTGGCATTTCTGAGAAATTTTTAACAAACTTAATTAGTATGTCTGTTCTTTATAGGACATGTTATTTTTTAATCAACAGTAAATTGGCATATTTTGATGAGCTAAAATTATCAGTTTTTTAGAAAAAGGATTACATATCTTAGTATCAAAGAATACTTGATTCCTTCATTGGCGATGGCCTGCCAGCGACCTATCGATAATGAATAATATTTAAAATAAATAATGACACAAATAATTGTTATTTCTTCGTTATGTCTAAAAGATAGACTTTTGCTCAAAATTTAGCATCGGAAATTAAATTTGCATAGAAATTTTTGTCAGAAATTTATCAATGAATAAATAATTAAAATTATTAAAACTATATAAATTGAAAATATAACTGTATTTTTACAGTAAAAATCAAAAACATGAAATTACAGTAATTTTGAATGAATTTCGAGTGAATTTGAATGAAAAAGGGATAATAGTAATAGTTAGCACATTTTTTTTTACCATTTTATTCATATTCTTAATATGATACAGTTTTTCATTTTTAAAGAACTGCATTAGAAAATCTAACTTTTCGTTCTGTTTGACTCATGTAATGAACAGTTTATCTTTTAGCTGAAGATTTGAAGTTAATAAGATCATTTATTTGAAGGATGCTCTTTAAATCTCTCTAATTCACTATCATTCACATTAAAATTTCGTCAGATATGTTTTATATTCATTATAGAGGTTCAAATTCTGTATTATTATGTAAGTTTTCATTTCACTAAACGTTTGTCGCTATACATAGTAAAAACAAAGTAATTATGTCTTTATTACATGGAACTTATTTGACGGAGATACTTCATTTGTCAGGACTGAGTGTTCTGTGCATACTCTTGGCGAACATATTCGTGAATTAAACTAAGGCCTGATCTTGAACAGGGAGCTGAATGCAGCTATGTTCTGTGGTAGAAAACTGTGGTTAAGTGGTAGAAGAATTGCACGTAAGAAGGATTTAAAATCCTCTTTTATTAAACCACTATATTTACAGCCACTTCCCAACTCGGGAGGGATACAGAAAATAATAACCGCCACTTGGGTCTAAACTGAACAATCAAATAATTTGAACTAAAGCTAAATAGAAATTAAATCGTCGTTGCTCACAGAGCTATGAACGCGAGGTTGGCCTCTATGCTAAAGGGTGCGTAGCAAGATTTAACTAATACTAACGCACTTAGATTTACTTCAATAAGTAATAGAGTAACAGCGCTAAGGCTTAGAATTTAAATACTAGCTGGTCAGGCGAACGTCGAACTGAGCAGCAGTGGTCTGAGACTAAAACCTCTCTCACACTGAGAGGTTCCTACCTATCGCTTAAATAGAAACTTGGCTCCACTTCAAATTAGCAAAAAGCTGAAACGCGCGCTCATTCTAACGGGAAGTTGAAATAAGAACAGATAGGAAAGGCAAATTAAAATAAAACTTTGTTAATTTAAACTAAAACCTTACACATTGACAAATTATGTAACCTTAAAAGAGCTGGATGAAATATCTCCAGTATGTGTAAAGCAAAAATGTTTTCGGATTAAAAAAAAACTAATTATCTATAGGAATTATATTGTAGAATAAATGCGACAAATATTTATGTTTTAAAATAATGCATAATGAAATTTCTTAAGTCATATAATAAAAAATCAGGCTATCAGTATACCTGTACCTACATTTCAGAAAGCTGAATGTACCACATTTAAAAAATCAGTTCTCATATTGAAACAAAAGTGTCCTTAGAAATATCCTCTGTCTTCTTTATTCAACAAGTACTCAAATAGTCCAATTCCTTGTTACTTGTTTCCATTGCATATTAAACAATTAACTTTAAAGTAAAATATCGTTAATGGTAAGAAAAGAGAAAAAGATTACTTTCTAAAACTGCATATTTATTAAAACATTTTATTATTTGCCATTGAGAGAAATCTGGAAGGGAAGAATTAACACTTAAAATTTTATGAGACTTCAGTAACTTTCTTGCAAAAGTTATAAATTTTTGAAATTATTCATAAATTTCCTTCTTTACCACAATGTTTATAAAATCACTTTTTAACTATCAAAAAAGAACTAAATGTATCGTTCTTGCCTTTAAATATACTAGCCATCTGAGCGGCCTCCCACTTCAAATAGTTATTAAAAAAAAAGGAAAAAATACATAAGAATTTTAAAAAGTCCAGTTAATGTAATTTCGGGGAGTAATAAAAGAAACTTATGGATTATTAAACCCAACGTATGGAAACAAATTATGCTTGTTTATGGAAACTATGCTAGTTAAACTAACTAGTTTATTTTATAATTTCTTAGCAATTATTTAATGTTTTTAAGAATTAGCCAAAAATCTAGCTTTTCTATTACACTAATTCAGTCCAAAGATTATAGATGCAATAATCTACTTGATGACTGCAACAGAATAACTTTTATGAGCCCAACCAGTGAATCCTTCAAGCAAAGCAAAAGAACAAATGAAACAATCGGTATTTTAGCTAACATCAGCATTGCCAAAGTGTGCTGACAAATAGTGTAACATACCAGAAATAAAAATAAATTTGGTTAAGGAGATGTAAAGGAAAGATATAAACTGATGTTTTCTCATTTCATAACATACCAAAAATAATAATAAATATAGTTAAGGAGATGTGAAGAAAGGAAATAACCTGAATTTTTCTCATTGTTGCATTAAGATGCATTTCTGCACTGAAAATTAAAATGCTTTAAAATATAGTTCCTTCATTCCTGTCTCTTTTCGCAGCATAATAAACAATTACTTCTAATATAGTTACTTTCCGAAAAGGACAAAATGCTTAGAAATGTCTTATTTTTTAACATTAAATACCGAGAATTAAAAAAATACCAGCTTATTTGCTTCCTTTTTAACTATATTCATGTATTTTTTTGTACAGATGAGTGAATGCTATCTTGGAGTTATTTTTAAATCTTAAAAATTATCTTTTTTCATTTAGTTATGCTTTTAAATAACTTCGGCAGTTTTTCTTTTTCTTTTTTTTAAATTCGCAATTTTGATGCTGCTCATGTTTGATTATTGACATGACATAAAAAAAGTCCGAATATTACATATTTGAGGTCGAGTTCTTCTAGCACATTACAATTTTCAAAGTTCTTGGTTAGTTATTCAAAGTAATTCCTTGTTCTATGTGGTTTTAAGCTGTACTATCATACACATCTATTGTTATATTATATGCTGCTTGAAAATATTAATAGCGTCGATAAAAACACAACATTATTTCTTAGAAATTTGTGGATTAAACATAGATTATTTTTCTAAACGAGGTCCGTAATATCATTTGAAATTTCCTGCTTACTTGAGAATGAAAGCACATGTAAGCTGTCGGCATTCTTTGCATAGTATTCGAAGTAACTTGATTCGCATTTTTAATTTGTGCGCTTCGTGGTGTGAGATTAAAATGTGTAAAAACAATGAATGGGTCGGCTGTGAAATATGATCAGTCATCCAGGTCTTAACAGCCAGAAACAAAGAAAGTTTCAGATATTCATGGCCAGGTTTGGTGATAATGCATTAAGTGATATGTTAAAATACAAAAATGGGTGAGATTATTCAAATTAGTTTGAAACACTCACTGATGGAGAAGTGGAAACAGAAATTGGGCTTTGAGGTGGCGGTGGGGAGGATACCCAAAATGCATTGTTAGTGCAATATATGTTTATACCGACAAGGAAATTATGTAGAAAAATAGAAAATTATATGTAAATTTAGATTTTTTAAAAATTTTTATTTGTTTCTTTTCTTTGCAAGATAGGTCTTATTAAAAAAAGACCCTCATATTTATTTGATTCAAATATTTATCCATGTATAGTCTATATTGCTTACATTCCATGTGGTTAGAATACAGTTGGGCCAGAAAGTCTCTTGACACCTGAATTAAACGCGTATAATCTTAAGATATTTAAGATTTGAACCTACCATCCAGATCAATGATATGGCAACAGTGCTCCTTACGTGAATTTCAGCGTGATTGCCGCTTATCTGTCACGTAATATCCAGGGTTTTTGGAAAGAGAATAAGAACAAAATAAGAGAATAACGTAAACAATTTTATGAGAGGATATTGAACATGAGATATTTTTCAGTAACATGAAAGCTGAGGTGCTATTTGTACGATGGGAAACTACCGACTAGTTACTGATTTCACTAACTACGCGTACTTGTATAACAAAAACTCAATCACATCTTCTGATATTACTTACTTTCTAAAGGACGAAATGCAACATGACAGTGTAGACACGCTTATGAGTTTACGGGGATATGTAACCTTATATTTCAAGATATACCTTTCTTGTCCTGTCTCACAACAGCGATTGCCATCGACACCAAAAAGCCTTCAATGCTAAAAGCTCCTCATTTTCTCAGAACTTTTTCAGATCATAAAACCTCCGTCGAGATCTTGAGTCGAAAAGATTTAAGAGGGGTGTGCATACAGCGTAACGCCTTTGAAAGAAGAATGAGCACGGAAACGATCTTGCAGAATAAAGAGGCATCTCGGTCGACCAGGGGTCTATAGAGTTCGTCTATTGGGGCGTGACTGAAGTAGAGTCCTGAGGATTCAAAAGAGATGTGAAATGAAAGCCGTGAATATTTCTAAGGCTCTTCAGAACGGCGGAACAAATTTTGGTCTGTAAAAGTGTCTGTTAAGGATTCTTTCGTGCTTTGCTTTTACATTAATCCGTGGACATTCTTTTCCGTTTCGAGCTGTATTTTTTCCCCGAGTTTTCTTACAAGAGTTATGTTTACTACTTTCTGTTTATTTTTTTATCTACGAGTTTATTATTTTCAGAAGTGAAGAAATCCGCAGAAACTTCTTATTTACACAAAGAATAATAGAATAGAAACCTGGTTAAACTATTTGGATCGAACTGGACCTTAGGTCGGATAATCAAACGGCAGGTTAAATTACGAAAGCATAAAAAAAATTATGTAAAATAAATCTGATTACAAAAATTGTTACATAATTATTTGTTAGGGATTTATTTATTTCATTGTAAAAGGCAAAGGTTTTCATTTCTTTTACTGTTTCTTTGGTAACACGAGTGCGATTTCGAAGGTACAGATAATTAAAAACCATTAAAACGTAAACCCGAGAACTTTAGATCTTTAATTATCAGTTTTATCACTAACTTTACCTCTTGATGAAGTATTGCGTGATCTTTGAGTACCGTACGTTTTATTTAGAAGCATCGCCTATGGTAATGAATATATTTTCTTCAAGCAATGCAAAGGAAATTTGGTTCGTGGGTAAGGGGGGGGCGGCATTCTTGGCGAAAATATGGCTGGTTAAATTGAAGCCGGAGAAGACTATTTTACGTTTTAATATTACATGAAATGAAAAAAAAAAAAAAGTAATTAAATTCGTTGCTATTAGTAATAATTTGAAATATTAGATAAATTTAAGGATATCTTACTTGGATGAGATGCTTTGACCTTTTAAAAACTGCATTTTTTATGTTAATAAATTTTATAAAAGTCCAAAATATTATGTTGCGAGGTTTTACTTATTTAATCCAATTTTAAGCCCAAATTTGGAATTTGGAATTTGTTTTATTATCTATTCATAGTTTGTAAAACTTTAACGAATTTTTGATGTACAAACTCAAACGATTTAAAAGCGAGCAATGGCAACACTCAACAGGGGGGGGGACCTTTTTATCTAAATCTAAAGCGCTTTTGCGATATTGTTGTTGAAATGAATTTTATGGTTTTAAGTGCGAAGAACATGATGTTTAATAAATAAAGATAACACATAAAACGTTGAAAAAACGCCCCTTTGGACGTAATTTAACACACAAAATGTTAAATAAACGCCCCTTTGGACGTAATTAAAACCTGAAACCTTTCAGATTTTTTTTATTTATATTTTATATAATTTTATTTTTATTTAATTATTTACTTTCGCTTTTCTTTTTTCCTCCCCTTGCAAAATATGCATCTGTTCGCGCAATCAAATGCGAAATTAAACATAACAGCTTGCACGACGGACCTCTTAATTTTAACATTTTATTACGGAAATTGCTTTAGTTTTATAAAATTTAATTAATACAAAGTGTTACGAACGATTTTCTACTACGGAGGCAGTAAGTTAATTTATTATTCACTGATTAATGAATAGCAAAAAAAATTAACGAGAACTGACAGAAAATATATTAAGTTACCTATATTGAAACAGCTCTCGGAGTACGATAAATTTAAGTTTAGAAAACTATAAAACAAAAATTGAAATCTCACAAAACAATTTACTTCACCGAACGAATGGCAAAAACATCACATCAGTCCACATCACTTTCGTTTTTTGAATTACTAGGAGTGCAGCCGAGCCTGCTGTTCGGCGCGAATGGCAGATGCATAGAAAAATGATGGAATGCTTTGAAAGCGATCCTTTCTCTAAAGTCCGGATTTAGAGTAAGAAGACAGTTGGTGGCTTTTGTTACTCCAATCAAGTGGAAGCCTTCCCTTCCTGTCATTTTTTGCAAAGCTCTTTTCGTCGAAAAGCCGGTAATCTAAATTTATCGTTTTTTTCCGGACAAAACCGTGACACGCAAAGCGCTCTGGAATCTTTGTTTTTAGTTCATTACTTGCTGTAGATGCATTACTTTTCAGCAGAGCAATATACTTCCTCTGCTGCTATCCGGACATTTAATACTCTATTGAGTAAGAGATGCTTAGTGGGATTATTGTATTGGATTTAGAGGAAAGGAAAAATAATGACATACTATGCCCTCCAAAGTGAGAGATAATCAGTTTTCTGAAAGATCTCGAATGACAAGATGGAAGTGCAAGTTCAGAACGTCCTACTAAAATAATATTATCTTCGTTTCCGGTAATCGCATCTTCCTGAAGCAGCAGTATCTGAGCATACATAACTTCTGAACACTGCAAGTCTCATTATTCGTTTATGTTTCTTCTGAAATTGGTTAATCTATCCAAAGACATTCAAACCATTCCGCGAGGAGAAGACAAATGCGGAAATCTATATTTAAAATGTTTAATATGAAAAACTTCTGTAGCTATGGTACATAACTGTTTCCTGCTTTGCTGTCAAACTAATCTTCATTTCTCTCTTACCACCCTAGAAGAATTCTAATAATATGAATCTTGAACAAAGTTGTCTTAAAAAATCTGTCACGAAAGTATTATCTCTTCAAGCAATGAACACAGCTATGATACTTTGTCATGATTAATAACCAGTTCAGGCCTATAGAGAAGTGTATCCAAATCCATCAGATTAAGAAGTCTCGAATTGAAATTTTTAGGAGTTTTTCCTTTTCATTTTTAAAAGCCTTCGAAGTTCACTTGGGATCAGTTGCATTTTGCGTCATCGTGCTTGTCAGCGAAAAATCAAAACGTTTGATCGCAAGATTTCGTTCCTTTTGTTCAGTCTTTTATTTTAAAATAGAGGTGATTATTTCATCAATTTGTATTAAAGATGCATAGGAACGATATGCTTATACGTAAAACATACGTCAAATTGATTCGCCTTATAAGTAAATAAACATGGGCCATGATAAGCTCTTTCCTAACGCCAAGTTGAGTGGTAAAGCAATTATGGCAAATACCTATGTTGGTTCTTAAATATGATTCTTAAATATCGTTGAATATTGTTAAATATGGTAAATATATTCAGACTGTTAAATGTTCGAATTTAGTACTGGCAGAGGTTTTTAATGTAATTCCTTCCGAGATCTCAAATTTAAAAAAAAAATCGTAAAAGTGCGATAAAATGTTTCAAATTAAGATATAAAGAATTTCTGCAGGTTTGGCACACGCCTTACATGTACTCGATATTGTGTCCCTTGTGAAGCAGCAACTTTGGTTCGGCGGAAGGTCTCGATTGGCATCTTCGTTTTGCATCTCATAGGCAACCAGACTTCGTAAAATTTGTTGCGCAGTCCAGCCGGGATAATGGTTAGTGACTCTGGCTGCCGTGCCGAAAGGCCCGGATGTTTGTATATGTATAATGTCCTTGTGGCATGGGGGCACCCTAAATATGCGGCGAGGCGAAAGTTCTCTCGAGAAGTTCGTGGTACGGGAAGAGGAGAGGGAGACCGTCGGACCTATTCCTTCGGGCTGCTCTTCATCAAAATTGAAAGCGGAGTTGGGGCAAACTCGTACTGCCACCTGTATGGTGCTCAAGGCTCTTGAAAACGACAGGCGCAATCTTGCAGTCCTTGCCACAATGCATTTCGTGATCTTGTTCTAATGTTACTGTCAATGAGATAAGTCACATAAATTTGTTGCACCACACGCGAGTTGTTTTGGCTGTGAGCGCTTCGATTTGGTAATGTATTGGTAATCTCCGTTGTACCTTTATCTCCAACTTTATACCAGCACACAAGATGCAGTAATCTTTGTGTTCACCAGTCTGCCATTACGACTGCCAGCTAGCGGTTGAATCAATAGTTACTTGCAAGGGCCTATCAGAAGCTCAAACTCGAAAAGAGTCTTTAGATATTGATGATCCCCTTTTTTTGCTGTACTGATTACAATTATTGTATTATAAATATTCAAAATTTCGAAAGGAATTATCATGTTATAGGATTCTTAGCTTTATTTCACTGTAATATGAAAAATGTGTGGTACTTTCGTCTGATTTCGAGTGTTAGACCTTCCGATTGCCAACCGAATTTGCTTCCAGACTGCACTACGAAGGCATGCGATAAGGAGCGGGGACATACTTTGTAGCGCAAAAGTGCTCGTCTTTGGTCTGCTACTTGGAAAGGGAAATTTAATTCTGCACCTTACTTATCTATATTAGCAAATCGCTAAATAATATAATCGACAATGATTCGACAGGTACCCAGTTCTCTCAAAATTTTCAGTAAATAATGGATATAATTTGCTCAAATTTATTTGCATTAACTCTTTTGTGGGTTTAAATAGTAAATTTTAGGAAATAAAAATTAATTACGTCAAAGCATTATTATCAGAATTCAGGTTTATTTTAAAATAATTATTTTGACAACGATTCTCCCTGATGATAAAATAAATTTGTGCTGAGGATATACCAATAATCTGTGTCAGCAATTTTTCTTTCTCTACATTTGTAAATAGCATTTCGAAATTCAAAAGCTTGTTTACTTAAAGGTTCAATTCAAAGCTCAAAATTGAATCGACTCTATTTTTTTTATTTCATGCAATTTTTTTTTATTATAAAATGTATTTTGTTCTTTTTCCGTTCTTTGATTTCTACTCTTGACACTACATTAGCATTCAGTATTCACGAATAGAAGTTTTCAAATTTCATTGGTCTCTTCGTGCTGAACTGAAACCAAGCACATACATTCAGCCATTATGTTAAGTGGATTCGCAGTGTGCTTGCACAAAAATATGAGCTTTCCTTCCTCAATAAGCATTCTCTTTCGAATATATCCCCTCTGTTTTGAAACATATCCTCCCAGGAAGTCGTATTCTTCCAGAGGTTTTTAAGACTGAGCGAACTCTCAACCTTTGGAATCTGAAGCTTTTCTTGAGTGGTAACCTTCAAGGATCACTTGCAACCCCAGAAACTCCGACTTGGGGGATGAATGAAAGGGTCCTTTTCTCAAGATCATCCTTAACCTCTATTTTAAGGGCCACCTCCAGATAGACTTTTAATTTTGAAAACCTCAGGGTTCTGTACTGTGTAAAGGACTTTATTCCGTGGAAATTGTTACCACTACATTCCTTCTAGCACTGACTAACGTCAACTTTCTCAAATGGTCATACGTAAATACCATGTATAAATTTAGGCTTGTTAAACTGCCAAAATTTTGCTGGAAAATAGTTTCGAAATTATTAATGCAAAATTTCATTATCTAATTTCTGTTTGCAATGAAGAAAAGAAATTTAATAGAATTGAACGACTCCTATATCATTTTAAACTGACTTTGACAGTATCTACAACATAAGGATAATTACTTTATTCTAGAATTATTTTTATATATCATGATGTTTAAATAATTTTCAAAATATGTATCTTTGTCAACTTCTATAGTAACCGTAAATTTGTAAGAAAATAACCTTTTCGTACAAAAACATTTTATTTTCTTTAAAGTATTTCCGTGTTGAAGTGTTTTCGTGTTGAGAGCGAAGTAACACTATTTTTAACTAATATGGGCATAAATTGCATTAAAATTAAATTACTGTAAAAGTATTTTGTAAAGCAGGAATCTGCATTATAAATGAATATCAAGGAAGTTGTTACTATTTAACTCATAAAAAGTATATTTCTGCAATAAAGGAATTTCATGGCTAATGATGTATCATCTTTGAAAATCATTTGCATTATTTAAATATCAGAATTCTTTTTATATTACTGTAAAAATCTTCCAAATTATTTGTGGTTTTAGAAGCTTTCCCTTCCCTTCTGATTTCAGTTTCCTGCCAGAATGTAAATTTAAATGATGCGTATGCAAATCTAAGTGAATTCAGAATTAGTATCTAAGCAGCTTTTTTAAAAGTTCGAAGAGGAGAGTTAATTTTGAATTTATACCTCGTGTTTAAAGCAACTTTGTACGTGAATGGTTGGTGCTTAGCCACTCTCTTTAGATTATACAGATTTTCCAGGCTCGGCTTTGCAGTTTGTAACCGATTTAGCGGTTTAAATGAAGGAGGAACCAGTCGTGTAGATAATCTTTATTATTATTATTATTATTATTATTATTATTGGTGATTGTACAGTTTATTTTCTGCTAAGTTAGTTAGCCGCAAGGTGTGATAAATTGTGAGCACCAAGTGAGCGCATTTTTGTTAAGCTCAAATGAAAAGATTATTTAAACCTTCTTCTGCACTCATCTTTTCTTCCAAGACCTAGTGAGAATTCGTTTAGTCTTTTCAATAGGGTCTACAGTATATGATTACAAAGAATACTAGAAGACTCTATATTACCAGATTAGTTTTATCTATGGGTTATATAACAGTAAGAGAGAAAAATAAAACAAGTCACTATCAGTCCAAAATTTGTTCGATGCAATTTACTCCTTGGAATACGAATGTCATAAGCTAAGATTTTAAGCTCTTTAAAATGTGACAAGTTAAACAATTAATGTTACAAATGAACTTGATTTGGATGCTTATGGTATGGAGCTTATTTCTTAATGAATGTTGTATTTAGTTTAAATGATTCTAATAAATTAATATCAGTGGCAAATATGTCAGTTCGAGCTGATGCTTTTGTTTCTTCCAAAATTGGAATCTTGAATTATAGAGCAAATTCTCTCACAAAATAATATATTTGGCATCATGTCGAAAATACAAGTCTATAATTTTGAAACATGAAACTATAATTTTAAAAGAAAACGAGGTTAAAAATTTTGCACGTGCTTTTTTTTTAGATAAATCGAATGGTAACTTCTACTCCGAAAAGTTCTCAGATAGAACTTGCGCCTTTCTGTTTAACCATAATATGAATAACATAAAAATTGCACTTCAGAGAAAGGGGCTAAAAATGATGATTCTCTTTTTTGAGATGATAAAGGCTTGGTGGCGATGATATAACAAATGTAATGAATATACGAGTATTCAGGAAAAAGATTTTTTATTTCTTTGTTGAATAAATCATAGAGAAGCACATAATAGTTATCTATCTCCGTAAAAGATTGTTTATTTTTGCGAAAGACTTTCTACGGGTGAATTGGCTCATGCTATTATTACGTATGGCAGAAATTGAAATGAAATGTTTTTAATAAATTTTTTAGTTATTTTATGTTAAATATAGATTGTAAGTTCTAAACAGGTAATTAGTTGGGACTATAAAAAACACATGCCTTGCACTGTGGTTTTACTACAAGCTAGTTAAGTAATTTATTAGATTTCAGAAGAAGCACGAAAATCCTAATAGCAAAGCCTCGGATTAATGACCCCCGCCTGTATGGAAGTTGCTTTATCGAAAATGAAAATTATTCTTCATAAGGGTACGGACACCTCCAAGTCGAGGTACTTCTAGAAAGACCTTCTGTCTTGAATAACAAAGGTTCATTTGCATAAGGGTGTCCGCACCCAATAAATAGTACGTTTCGTTATTACCCCCTTCCAACCTTTCCCTAGATTTCGATTGATAATTGAAATTTAAACCTCTGTCTCCCAATATTTTGGAAATAACAAATTCCGAGTATCAAACTGCCCACGGTATTAGGCTTAACGCCAACTTCAGCAGTCTTAAAATATGGGCACCAGTTATCTGCTGTATATTAGAAATCATAAGGTCCATAGTCTATTTTCTGTCAAAGTTAACTGTGCTGAGAATGATGGCGGAAATAGGGATACCGCTGAAAACCCCTACTTTCTGGAACGAAGCTGATTTTCCCAAAAAATTGAGTTCTCACTTTTCTGTAACTTAGGCTGACAGGGCATAGAGAGGTCCGAAAGGGGGACTAAGGGTTCTCCACACGTGCTTGTACATTAACGAGACAAGGCAACAGCTGCACAGAAAGTACTCTGGCTCATTTGTGGATAAAACCGACACACGTTTTCGGTATTAGTGGTTAGCGCCGCCAAAAGATAGGGTCCGACAACTGTGACAGACAGCAACAGACATCAGCGACGAAATTCGACACTTCCGAGAGATGCCGATGAGGAAGGGAAAAGAAGTGTTGAAGGAACTGAGTCGCAGTAATAAAGAAAAGGTTTGTTAGAACAGAAGGAATGCTACAGTAGAAAAAGTAAATATTTATATTGTTAAAAGGCTGTCGAGAATAATAGGTCGAGAATAAGTTTCTTATATTCACCAAAAATGGTTTTGAAATCGTTCAAGAATTTATGCTTCTACCGTCCTCAAATCATCGTTCCCTCTAATTAAGTTGCGAGAATATGCTGTTCTGCAATAATTTTTTCCCTATGCTGTACTGGTATTTTTACTTCCACAAAATACACACACAAATAATGCATTAGCACAGGCGCGTTGCTGCCTTGACAGCTGTAAATAAAAAATTAAATTACTGAATTTTATCCTTTAACGTCCGTATGCTGGGGAACAGACCATAGTAGATTAAATACGGTATGATCATGGTACAAATATATGCAAGATAAAAAATATGCAAATTAAAATTCTAATTTTAATTTTCAATAGCTCCTTAAATGCCCATTTTATTTTGAGTTAATTTCCCTTTCTGTCCTAAAAATAGTAACCGCTTATATAAATTTCTCTAAACTGTGTCATTTCAAAATTAATCGTTGTTATGAAATTCTTACACAAAGTTCATGACGCGGGTAACTTACATCATGCTTCAGACAGTAATAATTTAGAAGCTTTATTATTAAACAATTATGATAATCAAACCTAAATTAACATTGCAAAACAAAATTCAAAATTACTCTAAGATTCCATCTTGAATCTGTCGCATTTAGTTTTCCGCATCGCTTCAAAAGGATTTCGGTATGCTGTATGATATGTAACCGCTGAATAGCTCGAAATTTTTCACGAATCAGCCTGCTAATAATACAATTCTAACGACGTCTTATTATGTACGACGAGAAGAAGCATATGATAAAATAAAATTACTTCCCACAGAACTCCAAAATCGAATTTTGGTGCGTTATATAATACGAAATGGCTGATTTGTTCAGATTGGTAAATTTTCACTAATTTCCGTGCTAGCAAAATTCGAGCGACCTCCAGGATTCAGGCCTACAAGTGGTCAAGCGGTAAAAGCGCTGAACTTAATTCGACAGTAGTTTGACGTCTTTTTCCTTATTCCTAACATGAATACTTTCTAGTTTCCCTTGAAAAGCCTTTTGCGAAGGCATCTTTTTCCTTAATCTTCGCGTGCCTTCTCATAATCTAATCCAGTCGTCCAGGATTGGATTACCAATGACTGAACGAACTGACTATGTGCTGGTTTTCGTGGATATATTAATGCGTAATGCGAAGAGCAACCGTATCTTAAAAATATCCTAAAAATTTATATATGAAGGTATCCCTCTAAGCAAATAATTGTTGATGGCATTGCCTTAAAAATAACCTAGCGTAACCCGTAACACTTATAAGAAAAGGTGTAGGTGAATAGATAAGACTTCTAAGATAATCAACCTCGATTTCCAATTTTCTGTTTATGTGACATAAATTTGAATTGGCTTCCATTATAAGGTCATTCAGATAAACATCCCTCCCGACAATCCTCGAATAAAGTCGGGATAAATTACACTCATTTCTCTAAAAAAAAAGTGTTAGAATTACATGAATTCGAAAACTGGCTATACTATCTGCATATTAATATGTTGTTAAATATTGCACAGCATGTAAAATAATTAATACACGAAAAAATTTTAATTGATCAGAGTTTAAGGACTTAAATGCTGAAATGGAAATTTTTTTAGATAAAGTTTGAGAACAATTTATATACTAGAGTCATAACTCAGTTTTTCTTGACTGATGCATATAGCACTATACCATATTTACAAGTGTAATCAGTAAGTAAATCATGTTAATCAGTTATTAATTCATCCTATACAGAGCTAGATAAAAGCTTAACACTGGTACAGTTAATGCTGATATTGGTAAAATTAGCGACTCAGTTTTTTAAAATTTACTTTTGTTGTGAATATTAATGCTATTTACACATAGTACAAATTTCAATGGTACAATTCAATCACATGGTACAATTCAATCTAGAGAGAAAAATAGAGAACATTCAATTCAAATAATTCGTAGGACTAGTATTAGATATATTTAATAAAATTCGGGATAAACTGGAATTAGGAAAAGGAAATTTCTTTGCGTTCAAAAAATGACACTTATGATTAGAATCAAGCTTTTCGCTTATTTTCTTGAACATATTACAGCTTCACACAACAGATAATTGATTTCACATTTTTCGATACACATTCTTGTTTGAAGGTTTTTTAGTCCAAAGGGCTATTAATTTCGTTTTGGTATTTTGTGGCGTTTTACTATAACGGCGTTTTCTTTTCAAATTGTTGCCACCAAATATAATCGCCTTATTATATGTAAAGAAATTAAATAAAGAAGATTCTGCACAAATGTAGGTATGTTTCTCGCATTCTGATAAAACCATGGTACCTAGAGCCATCAAAATTTGACTAATGTACGTCTCCACCCGAATATGGGCATCTGGAAGCCCAAATTTGGAATTTGTTTTATTATCTATTTGATATTTTGTAAAGCATTTATGAGTTTTTGATTAAGAACTTAACAATTTCAAAGCAAGTATTGGCAACACTGTATGGGGGGAAGAAAAAAAAACCCACACATTTATCTGCAGCGCGCAAGAGAGTGTATCGGAAATTCTAAAGATATGCTCTTTTGAATATTTTGCGATATTGCTGTTGAATTTAATTTTATGGTTTAAATGCCAAAAACATGATATTTAATAAATAAAAATTGCACACAAAACGTTAAAAAAGTGCCCCTTTGGGGTTTAATATAAAATCTGAAGGCTTTTAGATTATTTATGTTGTTTATGGTTTTGTTTAGTTCAAAGTTTATGTTTTTTATGGTTTTGGGGAGCCCTGAGGGACTATTAATTTCGCTTCAGAATTTTGCTTTGAAAACTATAAACGGCGAAATATTTCCACCAAATATTATCGCCCTGTATTATATTTAAAGAAATTAAATAATGAAGACTCTGCATAAATGTATGCATGTTTCTCGCGTTGTGATAAAATAACGATACCTAAAGCCATCACATTTTGAATATTGAATATTTCCACCCGGAATATGGGCATCTGGGAGGCCAAATTTGAAATCTGGAATTTGTTTTATCATCAATTTCGTATTTTGTAAAACTTTAATTACTTTTGATTAACAAACTCAAAGATTTCAAAGGGAGCAATGGCAACGTTGTACAGAAAAAACGTTTTTATCTCCAACGCGTGAGACTGGGCGTCCGAAATTCTAAAGATACCCTCATTTTAAAATTATTTTGCGATATTGCTCTTGAACTCAATTTTATGGTTTAAGTGCGAAGAAATGATATTTAATGTTGCGTACGTACGGATTCGAAATGGATTGAATGCACAAGTCGTTAAAAAGTTAATAACATTTATTCTTTTCACAAGAAATAAAGCAAAATACTGAAATATTTCCTCAGAGATATTCGCTGAATATCACAATATCTCAAACTTTAAACAAAACGCAATTAAAAACAGAGAAAGTTAATTCAATCTCACAGCGAATTCGTTACAATCAATTACAGGATTAGGTAAACGAACAGTTCGCTTAAAACGGCAGCAACTACAATTGAGATGAGGTGTTTTAATTCGGCTTTTATAAGCTTTTTTATTATTTACTAGAATATTCTGGTAAAATCTCGATTTTTCTCGATATTTGTGGATGGCAACAGTAATTAGGAGATATATATTTATTAAATATCAAATGCACGCTCTCTTTTATTTTTGCTTTTCCGACGTAGCTTCCTCTTCAAAAATCGTCTGCGTTGCATGGGGAAAATAAAGCAATTTAATTATTATTCTAAATAAATACGAAATCCGTAACATTAATAAATAAGTGTAACACACAAAATGTAAAAAAACGCCCCTTTGGACGTAATTTAAAATCTGAAACCTTTCAGTTTTTTTTTTGTGTGTGTGTGTGTGTGTGCATGCGTGCGTGCGTGTGCGTGTGTGTGTGTTTGTTTGTTTTGCTTTTTGTGACCTGTGATTGTGCTTTTGTGTTTTTTAAATGACAAACTAAGAAATCGTTATTTTCTTCATGTGGTGTTCATATGACTTTTCGTTCGCTATTTATAAAAATCATTTAGTTTAACCAATAAGAAATACCCATGCTAAATTGTGCCTACATTTTCTACTTTACTTAAAGCTATAATTTATTTAAAATTTTATCTATTTGTGTATTTAGTAGACAGAGAAATACAGCTGTTGTTTTATGAAGGCATATATACATGTAATAATTGCACTTTTGGCGGAAGATGAAAACAATTCACGTTTAGTCATAGCCAAAAAAACTGTTTTGTAGATGTCTGGACATTATGGCGTAATGAATGATCGGATGGAATTTTAGAAGCACGACCAGCTTGATAGTTAAGCAATTATTACATATATATATATATATATATATACTGTCGATTTAATATTTTATTGGCTTTTATTTTAGTCTCTTTATAAAGTTTTACAGATATTTTATGTGCTTATTTTACTATTATTATTTTACTTATTTTACTATTATTTATCTATTCTTTATCGCTTATGTGTGAAAAGCTATAAATATGTTCTAATACTACTGCCAGGACTTAATTTCTGAAATTAGAAGAGCTGGAATACTATGGAATGCTGATAGAAAAAGGGGAAAAAACTTTCAGATTTTACATTACGCCCAAAGGGGCGTTTTTTTAACATTTGATGTGTTACCTTTATTTATTCAATATCATGTTCTTCGCACTTAAACCATAAAATTCAGTTCAAGGGAAATATCGCAAAATAATTTTAATTTTAAACTGAACATATCTGTAGAATTTCCGATACTCAATCTCACGCGCTGGAGATAAAAATGTTATTTTTGTACAAGTTGCTACTGCTCGCTTTGAAATCTTTGAGTTTGTTAATAAAAAATTCGTTAAAGTTTTACAAAATAGAAAGACGATAATAAAAAAACTCCAAATTTTACATTTTGGCTTCCAGATGCCCATATTCGCAGTAGGATTACGTCATTCAAAATTCGATGACTCTAGGTACCGTCGTTTTATCACAATGCGAGAAACATGCATACATTTGTGTACATTCTTCATTATTTAATTGCTTTAAATACAGGGCTGCGATATTTAGTGGCAATAGTTTGAAAAGCGAAACGCCGTTTAATGTTTCCGACGCAACATGCCGAAGCGAAAACAACAGTCCTTTCAGGGACAAAGCTCCTTTGGCCTAAAAATAAATAAATGATGAAAAATTAAACAAAATATAAAAATATGCAAATATTGATAAATAAAGTTAGTAATAATTAAACAAATAATCAATTAAAATATCATTAAAATTCAACGAAAATAAATAAATTAATAATAAATTAACATAAAGTCGGAAATATTAAATGAAAGTTAAGTAAGTTCATAATAATAATGCATGATACAGAGGATAAAAGGTAATTTTCTTATTCTCTCCGTCTGTCTTTCTTTTTTTTTTTTTTTTCTCAAATGGCGTGACACATACTTCTCACACATTTGTCGAGAATAGCCGAACTGATTAGTCTTATAATCGTCTCATCACCGAAAAACGTTATACAAGGTACGTCACCAGGGGCGGCGACCATAATATACTCATGAAAGGATGTAACAGTACACAAATAACCAGTTCTTACACGGGATTCAAACCCTTACCCTGCAATTGAGGCTAGTAGTCAGAATCCGCTAACCGTTATACAGTCCGTGAGGGCGATAAAACAAAATTAAATATTTTCATTTTTCTTCACACTGAGATATATGTGAATTTTTATTTTGGTTTCTAATCCATTTAAACATATTTTGACGAAATGAATATAGCCATAAAAATTTCGTTTTAGGATCGCCTTTTAACAAGGAGGACTATCTTCCAAAGCATTTTGTTCTTCGCGTGGAAACTCAGTCATTCATTCTATTTCTAGTGCTAATATCAGTGTTTTTGTAACTGCTAAATAAACTATGGCGTTAATATTTTCTGTTAACAGTATTTTTCGACAATATTGCAGTTCAGGTCTACGACGGAGTTTGTCTGAGTTGTAGCTGCAATGCGCTCTGGCTAAAGTTACGATTTCATCCACAAATTTGAGAAGTACCGGAATCAAACATTAGCTGAATTCAAGTCTTGATCTGGGTGAAATTTTTCAGGTCTTAAAATAGATACTAATAACATCCTGAACTTTTTCAATTCATAACTTACAACTGGTCATAGTGGAAGAAAACTTTTCTTTAGCATCATAAACTATTAACTAACCAGTTTTCTTGCACTTTGAGTAAGTTTCGTATTTTATCTTCATACTGCACATGCCTTCTACTTTTTATCATTTTTAAATAACTTTTTTTTTCAAAGCAAAGCATGATCAGAATTGAAATGGATGTTGAATTAAGTCTTTTAAAAGCCCCTCTGTTTTCATTTTTAGCTATGCTTCAATTTTCTAAAAAAAAAAAAGATGCTTCATTTCATATTATCATGCGGAGTTCTGAAAGAAGCCCAGAAATAAGAATAAACATTTTAAAATAAGTCAACTTTAAACGAAACTAAGCAACTTTAAATGTAAACTTCGAAACAGAACACTCGTCTTTGCGTAATAGTAATGCCTAAAACATAATAATGAATAGCGCTAAATTCAGTGCTAAACAACGAACACTCACTTCTTTCTGCCCGAATACTATGCCGAGACAACACGCAGACAGAGAAAAACTGGTCAATCATCTCGCATTGCGGAGGTAGGAGGGAAGGATAAAGTTTTCCCTTTGCCTGCTTGAAATACATTATTTCATTAATGATGTTGGTAGATGGATAGCATGCAGAAGCAGAATTAAGGAAGACACAACAACACACAGCTCATTCAGTTCTGGATTACTGATACGAAATAGAATCGATGACGTAATGCAAAACTATGTATCCAGAGTAATTAATAAGGATTCATCCATACGAATGTGTTAAAAAATAATTATTCCTTTTATGCGGTTTCAAATATATAGGCATGCCTGAGACGAC
>KK120989.1:221678-250736 GCA_000611955.2 Stegodyphus mimosarum | reverse complement strand
TGATTATTGTTTTTAGAATCATTCCTATTATAAATATTATTTTTAGAATTATTTTACTTAAAATTTCATCTTTGGAACTGGTCTTATTATAAAGATTATTTTAAATATCACTTGAGGTGTTGTTTTTATTCTAAATATTAAACTTGGGGGTCTATGCGAGTGCAAGTACTGTTCCTGATATTGCTTTTATTCTTTAGCAAGAGTATTTTTAACTCGTCTTATGGAAAAAGACTAAAATAATCTCAGCACTGATCTCTATCACCAAATATGCTATTAACTAGCGTTAAAAAAAATCTGTTTTAAGTAACTGTTTTAAGTAAGTATGTTTGATTTAACACGCGCATTGGGGGAGGGGGGTGCTGAGAGATTATTTTCATCGAGAGGGAGGTAGATAAATTTCGTACAAGGGAAACCCTTTACTGTCGACTATTCAACCAAAGGCAAGGGAACCTTGGATTAGGCTACGTCGAGAAGAACCGAATTACAAACTTAGTCTCTAGGATTAATTTTTAGGCCGTGCCCCGAGCGTCCTGTTTCTGGTTCTGCGTGCATATGCATCGGTTGCTGGGCTTCCGGGATTTTTCGCTTTCACGTCTTATCTCTACATTGGAGACTTTAAAGTCTATGTACAGAGCTTGGACCTATGCCATTTTGCGGTTCAAAATTCAGAATTCAGTTCCGACTCGTAGTAGTGAGGCTTCATGCAGTGTCTTGATGGTAGATCTGGTGGCTTGAAATGTAGATTGAAGTTTCACCTAGAATTTGAAGTGCTGTTTCTCTTTCTTATATTCACTTAATTTAAGAGGAATTCAGTTGGCCTTCAAAACTTTGTCCAAGTTAACAGGATGGAGTGAACTGAACCATTGGATAAGTGGGCGCGAAAAGTACGTAATTTACTGACTCGATTCCCAATGAAAATATGCGGCTAGGCACTATGGCGGGATTAAATGTCTTTTCTTGCTGCTTAAATTAGATTATTTTTAAATGGCAAGGTACACGAGGGTATTGACTTGAGGGAGTACATCTTCGTGAAGGTCTTTCTAAGGGAAATGAAGGCTACGTCGTATTCGCGTTACGCATGGAGAAATCTACGAAAGCTATCTATGCAACTAGCCCTTTCTCGTGGGTTTCGTTTGAGCTTGTGTCGAAGTACGAGCATTTAACGGTCTTAACCTCTCAGCCATTGCTGGAGTCTCTTTCCTTGCTAACTGTGTTTTCTTTGTACGATCTAGCAGACAGCTCCGTAATAAATTCAAACTAATAAGTTTATCAATATGCAATAAAACTAGACAAAAATTAAATACAAACTGTAAATTTATTCCATGTTTTATTTATATTACACAACACATCTTTCTAAAAAGAAATATCTTGCTCTAATACAGATTAGTATGGTTGTAAATTATTCATGGAAGTTCCTCTGAATAAGCTATGATTTCCTTGCTATTTTGTCTCAACTAAGCCAACTATCTGTTTTCAATTACATAAGGAGTACTCACCAAAAAATGTAGAAATGTATCGACAAACCTTCCTGGTGGCAGAATGGAACGACAGGAAAATTCATATTAAGAGTTACTTCTAATTTTATCCTGCCGCCTACTACAAATAACTAAAATTAAAGTATTTGAAACCTGCTTCATCTTTTCAAACAAGGATGAAAATATTCAGAACTGGAAGAGAAAAACTTTGAATTTAGAACATGAACCGTTTGTGAACAATTACTCCTTGCAGATGTAAATTTTGTTTTCTGTGGTCAAGAATACATTTGAACAAGTTTTAGGAGTAAGTAATCTTGTACTGTCTTACATGTGAGAGAGTAGTCTGTTGTGAGTTTGTAATCTAAGGACGATTAGTTACGTTTCCGCTCCGGTTCTTCAAACAGGAACAGGGAGTTTTTCAAAATGTACAAATGTCTACGATAAAATGCTGTTCAAACCCATTTGGAGAACTACGTATGTGAAGAAGAGGCCTTTCCTACGACGTATCATTAAACTGAAGACGCCAAAACTAAACGCTAATTGACCAAATGGAATCTTTACTGGTATTCACGAAATTCAAAAGTTCATCTGAATCCCAGCAGAATGATGTATAATTAAAGTAACATTACCATTTATTTAACAAAATTACACAGTAACAAACAGTAGTTATACAAAGTAACATTACAATTTAGTTTTTTAACTTAACATCCAAACAGCATTGAAAACGAAACGACGGCACTTTCTGAAGAGTTCTTCCATCCAAAATTGCAAGGCAATCTTCGGATGAATGTGGCGCAACGAGCCAGTGGCTTGTTCATTCGATGAGGATGATAAGTGCTCTCCGATCTAGAATTAAATTTCTGCGACTCTGATTTCACTCTTGAGATAAGCGGATCAGTTTGTAGCGTTCATTTCAGAACTGTTCAAGACATTTTTCAGGTAATTCACCCATTCAGAATGTTAACAGGTTCGTTACAAATCAATAGTACAACTTCCACGCTGCTAGTAATGAGTTAATATGCAATGCTTCTAACTATATGGAAGGCCAATAAAAGTATTACAGAGGTATCTTTTTTTGTGTGTGCCAGTTATAAGCAAATAGTTCTGAAAATTGAGTTTCCAACCCTTGTATTTGTAAAATTTGCAGGAAAGAAAACAGTCTTATGGAAAGATGCGTTGCATCTTGAGTTCTTTCATAAGCAATAGAGTTTTAATATTTAGGTAATGCTTCGTGTGAAATTTCTTAAGACAAAACAGAAATTTATAACACATATATTTGGTAATAACATCCATTTTTCATCCAGCCTATGAATCAGCTCACTACTAAAACATAAACAAAAGTTTTGGAGGGATCTTTATTTTCTTTCTTTCGTGATTACCTTGAGTTCGCCACTACTATGTAAGATTTACGTCAGAACCTCTTAATACTGTCAAGTTTTTGCAATGAATTGAAACGCATTCCAGTCTATTAACCTACGCACTATGACAATACAAATAACGCAATATTCTCAAAAACAGCAAAAACGCGCACTTTCTACATCTGTCTTGATTTTGCACTGGCAGTTCTTATTCCGATCTCGTGAAAATGGGACATAATGTTCAATGCACTTGAAATGAGAAACGTGAGTCTTCTTCTAGTCCATTAATAAGTCGAATGTATTGCATGACACTGAAACTGAAGACATAAAAAATCCGTAATGGGTGTCGTCATGCTTGCAATCGAATCCTGCAGGAGAGAAAAAAAATCACAATAAATTCGTACTTAAATTTGCTAATCCCGTAACTTAGATTCATCGCGTGATTAGTTTCAGTCTTTTTTTAAGTCCTTTTAATCCCGTCTGCTTCTGAATTTTAGTTAAACATTTATTTTCTTTCCTTTCCTTTTGCTGTTCTTGTCTTCAACATAAGGCCCGTGGAGTCGTAAAGTATTCTTATGTGTTACACTTGCCTCGTTATTGTATGTAAATTAGACCTCTCACGCAGAATCAGTCAAGACAGAGTAATGATATTGATTCTATTGAAAAAGAGTGAAAGGAAATGGTTCGTTCTCTTTCAATACATTCACATCTAAAGTAAATACGAAATATGTTTGTTATTACTGCATTTCTATATGCTAAATTTTACCGATTTCCATAAAATAATGTGTCGCATTCATTTAACTTTTAAGTCAAATGAATGCCATTCATTTGACTTCGACAAGTTCCAAGTTAAACTGCAAACAATAAATTCCTTTTCCATAGATTCATCAAAATGCAGTGGAATAATAAATATTAAAGAATAATTGCAGATATTGAAATATATTTAATATAAGGAATTCATAGATTAAGAATTCTTCGGAGAAAATTATCAATTCAGAAATGAATGTGGAAGAGAATTTCTTCCTGAAGGTCGCTTTCATACTCCCACACTGCTATTTTAGAACATGAGGTGAATCAAACTGAACATGATCTGAGATACCCTTTCAAGTGATTACAATTGTTTTCATTGAAAGAAATAAAGATTTCTTGAATCACACGGTTACAGAAGACGCGATTTTATATAATTCTGGAAATAAAATGTATAAAAATAGGCAAAGGAAACCTACAAAATCTCTCAAAGCTCAGAAAGAGAAAACAAATGTTGGTCGAAATCATAACAGCTCTGTGACAGCAAAGAAACAGATTTCGTACACAAAAATTCCAAACCAGTGACCAAAGGTAATCCACTGGTCACGAATGCATTTGTATGTCATCTGAAAAATTTTACTTGAAAGTTCTGAAATGTCTATGCTGAAGAATAGAACTGAATGAACTTCTGTTTGAGGCTAGAATATCGGTGAAATAGCAGCTAGTTTTTTTTTTCCGCGATAATATTTCCTGTTGCAAGATTATCATCGTTCAAGAGTTCTGAAAAAAATATAAAAAAATTCAGGTTTAATGAGGACCGATCGTTTCTTATTTTCAAAATCAGAGCATGGTTTATTTTGACCCCCTGGGTTTTCAAACTGACAAAGCGTCATTTATATGCTTTAGGCATTTTTATGGTATAGGATTTTAATATGCTACATATTTATGTGCTATATGCTTTATAGCAAAACTCCATTTATATGTCCTAGGCAAAGCATCATTTAAATTGAACCCTGGGAGTCGATGAAATTTTAAATGGAAACAATGATGATCAAGAGGTCGACTGGAGCCTGATATCCCGAATGTGGATCTGCAGTTGATTGGCATAATCAAAATTTCTTTGATTACAGGGGGGAAGGGAAAAAAAGAAAGAAAAAGAAAAGAAAAAAAGGTCACACAAAAGAAACTGCAAGGAAAAGACATCAATCTTTTTGAAGCTGGAACGATTACCTTCTGTTTTGGTTAAAAATTGTCATGTTTATATTGTTTTCAGTTTTGTATGTGCACAAATAATTTTAGTGAAATGTATGAAATTTTATGTGAAATTGTATCTTTTGTATAACATAACATGAAAAGTCTGAAGAGAGAGAAGCTCTGCCCGAAAAATAAGACTACAGGGGCAAGTATATTTAACACTGAGGTTAAATAGCTATCTCGCTAAAAGTGGTAAGATACCTCCATGGTCCTGGCGATGGTCTTTGCCATTAAGTGTGTCGCCAAATTTAGCAAGAAGTCTTCAAAAATGGCCAAACTTGGCGGCGATTTGCTGACATTTTGGTCCGGTCCCTGTATTACTGCAAACAAATAACTATAATTGATCCCTGTATCGAACTACAACCGCATCCGGCCCTTATATGTAATTTTAACAGTATATGACTACCAATAATTTCGAGAAACGGAAGGTACTGGAGATTTCTCGGAGGTCGGCGTAAAATTATATAAACTCGTAGAGAGCGTCAGTTCTCAGTAGTTTAGTTCAGCATTCTGTTCGAGATCTCCGTGCGATCTTTGCTTTTTAGATGCTATTTGCGTTGCCTTGTGTTTGATGTTCTTAATAGTTTGAAGTGTAACTACTGACCGTGCTCTGTGATAACGGTAAGAGCTGTACGAGTGCTCCTGTGGAAAGTTCTAGAACTGTTAAATGTTCTTTTTTGGTGAGTTGAAAATAAATTTTATCAAGCTTACATGGGTTCTGTGTGCATTTAATCCGTTACGAATCCGTACGTGCGCAACAATATCAATATCCCGGATGCGTAATGGCAAACCGCACATTGAGTTGATCAGTGTTAATGAATTTTGCTTACTGCGCATGCTCAATAGTGTACTGTTGGCCTGGGAGAAAATACTGGCGAATAAAAATAAACAACCCTAGAAAAGCCTGTTCGTCATGTATACCTAAGCGACTCTTTACGATTGCAATACTATGGACACTTTTTTTTTGTGCTTATTGCACTTGTTTCATTTCATTTTGGTTTATTTTGTTCATAAACATTACATTTAATATCAGTTATTTGTAATAATTTCTCTGGCTTAATTCAGTCATTTAAACTAGATATATTCCTTAAGTTGTTAAAGTATTTATGAATGGAACACATGGTAAATAATCCATTGCTTTTATTCCTCAGAAGTACAATCAATAAACAACATCCTGTAATGTTTCCTGTTTTGTAATCCTTCTTAAACGAAAATTTGGCACGTTTGCAATGGATATTTACACCTAAGTAATGAAGCAACGGACTGCCGAACTGTTTACGTCCAGATTCAACTGAATGTGCGGTCTGCCATTACGCATCCCGGATGAGAAAAAAATACGCTATTTTTACAACTTAATACGATTGTCCACTAATGGCAAGGGATCGTTTTTCCTCAGAAGATGTGTTATTACACACAAGCAGCTTGCAAAATTTAAAAGAAGGTTTTAATATTCGCTTCCATTGATATTGAAAATTTGAATGTGCCAGCATGGCTCATAAAACCAATGAACTGTGGTATGTTTGAATTTGATATTTGATGTTATGATGCAAGGATAATTTATTGCATTGAAAAAGGGTGTTCAAGCCCAAGTCTTATCCAAAACAATTTTTTTCTTGACATCTATACGTACATATGTATACGTGTATCTTGCATAACTTAAAAACGAGTAGCCATAGAATTATGTTATAACATATATGTGCACCTTCCTTTTTCCTTACATTTGGCTGCGAAATCGAAATCGCATATATATATATATATATATATTCCCGCTCTGTTACTTGGCTTGGTGAGCTAAGTTATTTTGTTTTTCTTATATGTTGGTAAATTATGAATTTTTTGTTTTAAAAGTGGTTGAATTATGTGATTTTTATGATCCGGTTAATGTTTTTATGCCTTAATTTAATCTGCATGCAACAGCTCTAGAATTATCAACAGTTTAAAAGTTTAACTGGCGAGTTAAGCCTAACGAATTGCTATTTGTTTGTTTGTTTGTTAGAATAGTGAATTAAGTCAGTTCTTCATCTTCAGTGTCTTTTTGCCGAGAGAGTCCAAATGTAGTTCTTCAGTTTTGTGCACTGAAAAATCTGCCTTTTGGCCAAATTGCTTGTTTTTGCGTAGGGACTCTAATTTTAATTGTAAAAATTGTTTTCTATCTGTTTTAGCTCTATCCGCTGTTTGATGTCTTTCTGTATTTTACAATTTTTAATGAAGATGTTTTTAGTTTTGATGTATTTTTGCTTTGCCGCGAAGTGAGAACTGAATTAATAGAATCAGAAATATGTTTAATAAAATTCGAGGAAATATGTTTAAATAAAATGCAGCAAAAATATGTATAATTTAATAGGGCACAGAAGGAAATCATGTGTTGTCCACATCAGATTTTTTATTTACCCAGTGGAAGTAGACTTTAAAATCAAGTCAAGCCAGTAACTTCAGTCAAGTCAATGGTTTACTTCGGGAACCAAGAAACGGGTTGAATATTTGTGAAAGATGTGATTTAAGATACGTTGAGCAATTTCATGCCAAATATGTTGCATCAATACATACATAAAAAATGTTGCATCAATACATCAAGCTACAGCTATTACATTAATTAAAATATAACTTATATGCAATTAGAATCTGTAATTTTGTTTCTGAAAACATTTATATTTGTAAAATAAGAAGAATAATAAGAAAAAAATTAAACATAAATCTAATAAAATATTTTTTTTCAAAAACATTTTGTTTTTAGTTCATATTCTTAATTTTATTGTTGTCTTTGCGTTAATTATTAGTCCAAAGGGGCTTTGTCCCTGAAGGACTATTGTTTTCGTTTTGCGATTTTGGGTCGGAAACATTAAAAGTCTGTATCACTTTTCAAACTGTTGCCACAAAATACTGCAGCCCTGTATTATATTTAAAGAAATTAAATATTGAAGAATGTGCATAAATGTATGTATTTTTCGCGCATTGTGATAAAACGACGGTACCTAAAGCCATCGAATTTTGAATGCCGTAATCCTGCTGCGAATATAGGCATCTGGAAGCCCAAATTTGAAATTTGGAATTTGTTTTATTAACGATTTCATATTTTGTAAAACTTTAACGAATTTTTGATGAACAAACTCAAGGATTTCAAAGCGGGCAATGACAACGTTGTACAGAAAAAAAAACATTTTTATCTGCAGCGCGTGAGACTGTGTGTAGGAAATTCTAAAGATATGCTCAGTTTAAAATTATTTTGCGATATTGTTCTTTAACTGAATCTTATGGTTTAAATGCGAAGAACATGATATTCAATAAATAAAAGTAATATACAAAATGTTTAAAAAACGCCCCTTTGGACGTAATTTAAAATCTGAAACCTTTCAGATTTTTATACAATTATTTGTATTATGATTTGTGTGTTGCATGTTATAGAGGAAAATGTAAGGGAATCGATGAAGAAAACCATTGTTTTAAAATGGGTCGATGCAAGAAAAGGGTTTCGCTAATTTAAAAGATGCTCAGCAACTGAGCGCTTGTGAGATGGCTTGAAAATTGCATTTCTTCAAATGAATACTAATGATCATTCATATACAGTTTGGGATCTTATAAAACAGTTTTTAGATGCCAGAAAAAGTTTCTTCGAATGAATGGAGACTCGCCATTTACAGAAATAACTCATTACTTTGACATAACATCAATCTCGCTTTCAAATTGCCGCATTTTGTATTTCATATTTAAAAAGAAAATGCCAAAAAAAGGGAGTGTTCTACCTTTTCAAGAAATTTTGGAATTCACAATTCCTATAACGTTTAACTAAAACAAATCTTAAGCTGCATTAATGCTAATTTTCGAAGTTTATTTATGCTTCGCTATGTATTATAAAAATGAAATTTTAGAAGCTTTTTAAGCTATTATTCTTCCTATTTATCTATGAAACTGGGGACGTTGTTATTCATTTTCAGAGTTTTTCAAATTTGTTTCCTGATTTGATAAATATATTTTTAATCTATGAGATTCTTTTTTGAGTGGCTTTGAAAATAAAAATTAGAACTTAAATATGGTTCTAAAAGTGAGCCTAATGAAGATAAATGTTGATAATGAAGACGAGTTTTCGTCTTTGTTTCTCTGGTAAAATTGTTTCATGATTAATTACTATGAGTTTTTTTTTCTAATTAATACCTGTAGCAATGATTTTAGCTACTTAATTAATGATTCATTTTACTTTCTGTTGATTTTGTTTTATAACGATACTTTTTTTTCTTTTATAGGTAAGTACAAGCTGCATTTATCTCTCACCTGAAATTTGGGTATGTGAAGTTGTAAATATGAGAAATGTTTGATGAAACAAATTTTTGTAATTTAAATAATAACATAAGAAATCAAATTTGTGTAATGTTTTCATGACAAAATTAGATAGCTCTTGTTTGTGGTTAGTTTGGTAATCACAGTTTTACGCTATTATGCTCTGAATATTTTATGATTTTTATCATCGATGAAGAATCTTCAAAATGGTAATAAACGGAGCAAAGCGAAGTTGTTTCGTTTTGCTTGAGTTGTTTATTCGATATTCGAATATCGTCAACAGTGAGTTTATGCGATAGAAATGTTTCCTGTCAGCTTTCACCACTTAAAAATAAGTATAATAAAAATGGTGAAATGGAAAAAAATTAATAACTTTTAAATGCTAGCTACTGTATAGTTTTTTTTTTCTTTAAACCAAAAATCTGGGTTGATTTACAGAATACTTTTATGCTTGAATAACATTTAATATCGCATAAAATAAATGTAAAGTGCTTGTTTGTGATTATTGGACGTATGTTGACTTAACAGTTTATGGGAAAAAATTCTTATTACAGATGCATTTTTAAAACTCGTAAATGAAACGCGTGAATATTCGTGAAACAATGGAATTTAGTTTGATGAAAGAACTAGTTCAAAAATTCGTCATTCAACAACTCTATGACATTAGTTGAAAATCAAAAGATGCAAGCTATTTATACATGTACACTGCGAAAGAAAAGGGACAGTTTTATATCTCGCGTTCTACTGGGCCGATTGATGAAATTCAAATTGCATATTCCATGTCTCGAAAGCGCAACTTAGGATATGTATTAGATTTATATATAATACATGTATTAGATTTATACATAATTTATATATGTTCTAATATAGGTATTTTGACACAAAATCGGACTTTTTCTGAAATGACAGGCCAATTTTTTTCCATATTTCAATTCTACGACTCCAAGTATGCTAAACTGCCAAGTTTTGTAAACATCGCACCAGTAGTTTTTAAAAAATTAGCTCTCAAAATTTTATCTCCTCAATGTTAATTCAATTTGGCATGTATTTATTAATATCTCTTTTTTTATTACACTTACTTGATTCCTTCTTTCACAGTTCGAAATTTAGGTTCATTCCAAATAAAATTCGCCCATTTTTATGATTTATTTTTAAAATTTGTATTTTTAAATGATTTTTATAAATTTTTGGAAAAAAAATTTGAATTATAACCTGTAAAATTTTTACAGCAACTTAAAGTAGATATATTTCTAAGTACACCTGCAAAAAATTAGAGCTTTGTATTCAAAATTTTCGAAGATATGCGTGAATTATTATGTTGGTGCGTTTTGAAATTTGGCATATTTGTTGAAAGCGATAATAACATCTAATGTGGTTTACGCACTTTGCTAAAATTATTTGAAAGGAACGATGTGACTTTTTTTCTACTCATGCACAATGTATAATGTACAAAGATAGGAAAAATGTGACTTTTTTTCCGCTCCTGCACAATGGAAGGGATAGGAAAATTGGTTGCCATGTATTAAGAAGTTAGCCAAGTAAATTATTCCTGGCGCAAACTGAAAAAAATTCGCCAAGTTTTGAATTTCACGGTAAAATTCCCACCAAATTTTACAAAATTTAATATTTGGGCGTAATTTGTGTTGTAGAATCGAAATATATAAAAAAATTGATATGTTATTTCAGAAAGAGTCCGATTTTGTATCAAAATACCTACGTCAATCGGCCTAGTGCAACGGGAGATATAGAACTGTCCCCCCCTTTTTTTTCGCAGCGTACCTATCACAAGCATTAGAGATAACAGTTGAGCCACGGAATGTGCTTCTTTTACGTGCCAAAAAATGGATTTCTTTGTCGTAATGCTTCTACAATTCGCGCATTTTTGTAAAACTGTTATTTTAAGCCTGCAGTTCTTATTTAAAAACTGTCAGAAAGCTGCTGAATATGCTACCTAAACTGAATATGCTACATTCTGGTTCAATATTTGCAAACAACTGACTTGAGATGATTTTAAAATTTGTAAAGAATGGGTGTTTGGATCTTAAACCCATCGATAGACTGCTAGGCAATGAATGGATTCTTTGATAACGGCAAAGTACGTTAGAATTATCTGCTAAGAAAAAGGATGCCTTCTCATGGAGGAAGTTTTGAGAGAAACTGCCTCGCATTTGTATTGCACGTAGATAAACCCCAACAACACCAACACTCATTTACTGGGATTTGAATCTATGTCCAGCTGCCAGAGTTTACAGGTTTTATCCACTCGGACAATAATGTATGGTGGAAATACAGTTACAACGTTACAGAAAGACAGTAATATTTGTGAACTACTTAGCACGTAGAACTGGACAATCGTTATATACGGGATGCTGAACATTTCTTATGTCACCCAGAAATTTTTCTATTTTTGCATCCCTTTTTGCCGTCACTTAATTAAGCCTCTGACTGTAGGTACAAAATTCATAAAAAGCGTTGAAAAAAAAAAGAACTTTCCTTCCTGCGAAACTGATCGCAGTTGAAATCCTAGCTGCTTCCCATACGATAAGGACGTTCTTCCCGTGTATTTAGGATAAATGTCGAATGCGTTATTCACGGATCCAGAGCCCGGAGGTTTGACTTAAGCGACAGATAACTGCCTAGCATATACTTTGCTTTCCTCCAGTAACTGGACCTACCAGTGGCCGAGCGGTGAAGTCGCGAACACTGGCAGTTCGGTCCGGGGCTCGAATCCCATCGAACGGGCTGGACGTTTTCATGGCTTTTCCCATGTGTAACGTGTATACGAGTCAGTTTCCCTTAAAAAGTCCTCCCCGAAGGCATTCCTCCCCTTAGGCTGATAGCCCTAGAGTGCTTTGCCATAATTAAATAAACCAAACCTTCAATAACCTCCTATCATATACCTGCCTTTCCCCATGAAACAAAATTCCATTGCTTCACTAGAATTCAGCGAAATTTCAAAGCTTTCTAACCGCCAATTCTTGTTACAGTCCGTTTTGAATTTTAGTTAGAACCACCCTGTAGAAGAAGTTTAAAATGTTTCTGCTTTTTCTTTATTATTTATTTTATTTCGACTGCGTTATTCTCCGTCATAATGCGTAGCTTCTCTTATATAATCAACATCGGTCTAGAATTTAAATTTCTCCTAGATCACGCTTTTCTTCTACACACTGATATCCTTATACCATTTTGTCAGCTTCGTTGTTTCTAAGTTTTAGCAAACAAAGTGTTCACTTATTCTCAGACAAAGATACGTCTTCTACTGTCACTTGTGCGTAAAATAAATAGAAGCCAGTTGAGAGATGTGTAGTGAAATGTCGAGAAATGATCGTGATTAAGAGAAGTGTCTAGCTCCCAATTTATCAAGAACTTGGAGACTTTGCCAAATCTCTGCACTCTCCTTTGAATTGCGCCGAGTGAGAAAACTTCTTTTTCTTAGAGACTAAAAATATGTGCTTTTCTTTCAACTTTTACCATTTTTTCCATCGCATAGACATTTTTCCTACGGCATGGCTTGTCGCGGTAAAACCGAAATGAAATATTTTCTGGATCAAGAAGAGAAAAACAGGATTTAAAAAGAAGACCATTGAAAAGTTTGTTTATTTATTTTACACTTTTTATTGCCCAAATACTGAAAAGTTCTTTACTGTAAGCTGTAGATGAAGTTTCTGTCGTACTCCAACGCTGGGAGGAGTATGATGAACTGTTTACTACTGCGGCACAAAGCTTACGACTGAAATGATAATAAAAATAAATAAATAAATGCAATCTGAAAACTGCAAATTGTAATATAATATCTTGAACAGTCTATCATCAAAGATTTAAAACGTTAAATTTAAAATTTTAAAAAGAAAAAAATTAAAGCGAAATTGCAATTTGATCCTAGATTTCAGTTTAACACCTGAAACAATTTTAAATTTAGACATTAGGACAGGCCTACTAGTTAGGTCTATTTTATATCCTCTAGTATTAAAGAGAATACTACAATTTAATTCAAAAGCTATGTAATATATAGGACCACTTACGTTTTACAAATATCATCCTAATTTTTTACAGCTTTTGAATAATGCTGATATTTTAAATCTGTAAAAGGTTTAATTTATTTTCAAAATAATGCTATATTTGTATAACTGTATATTTTTGTAACAATAGACGTTATCTTTCTAAAACTACTTCAAATTGTAAGGTATGCACATGAATGTTCACTTGAAGCTATAGAACTAAGTTGCACTTAGAATGAATGTGTTCTGTTAGAAGCATTTTCAGAGTTTAGATTGTTATAGTTAATTATAAATGCTTTTAACGAAAGAAGATCTTATACACTTTGTTGTCAACTAACTGTCTTGCATCTAGATGCATGTTTAAAGTTACTGTTGTCTTTTATAAGAATAATTGTTGTTCTTCTTTTTTGTTAAAGCAATTATATTAAATCAGTTCTTGTACAACTAAAATACTGTTGCGAAAAATTCGGCGGTTGCGCCTGTATGTAAGCTTTCCGGCATAGCACTAGGGTTGCCATAAAATAGTGTATGGTAGGGTTGCCAGATTGGCGACTTTATCGCCCATTTGGCGACCAAATCGGCGATATCCCATGGTCCAATCGGGAAGCTTCTAGAATAACTTCCTGTCGAGATATTTCTCGAAACGTGTCGAACTTAAAGAAAAGCTATATAAACCCTTGCGTTTCTGAGAGCAGGCAGATTGTGAAGCAGTGTGATTACGAGTGTGATTAAGTAGTGTAGTTGTTCACTGCGAGTGCTAAGCTACGCGAGAGTTCTGTGAACGGAAAGCGATCGAGATAGTGCTTTGCCGTGAAGCTACCTTTACAGTGTAGCTTGACAGTGTATTGGTGATTGTTCCACGGTGTTTATTATAAGTTTAGTGCTGCCGTGAAGCCACCTTTACAGTTACAGCCTGAAGCTGTGTTGCTGATTGTTTCAGCGTATTTATTGTAGATTTTCGACGCTTTTAAAGGTAATTTTGGAACTGTGCTGTAAATAGTGATTCTTGTAAATAAATTGTGCTTTTTATTGTTCTACATCGTGTTTTCATCGGATACTCTCAAATCCACGAACCCGTATAACGTAACAATACATTTACCAATTAAGTTTTAACTTTTATTCATTTAAGCAAAACTGTGACTGATATTAAAAGGAAAGCTTTAACCATATCAGATAAACTGGTAAATAGAAATTTTTAAATTTTAATTTATGCTTTGTAGTTAGAAATCACTTTTATTAAAATTGCAATATAAAACTAAAAATTTTATGATTTTTCTTTAATCATTAGCGTTAAAAGCAGAAAATATATAAAACTGGCTCAAAAGTCCTGCAAGGAATATGTATTTCTAAAACAGGAATTCATTAAAACAAGTAACGCCAGTTCCAAGAATAGTAAGAGTTAAGATATTTCAAAGATAATTTTTAGTGAATGCAAAGATTTGCAGATTTAAAATAGCATTGCTTGCAAAATTTATGACCAGTGTTTCTTGAGAAGTGCATATGATCTTAATTTATTTCAAAACTTTTACATGTAGTTGTATTTGAACTGCCACTTTTGTGTAAACTGTAATATATTTCATACAAAATACAGAGCATTTTGACATAGGTTCTAAAATGCAGTATAACAAAATTTAAGCTTCTTGTGCCATAGTATGAGTACTATATACTATGAAAAGAAAACATAGTCTTTGAGGTTTTAGAAGTAAAATAATGATAATGATGAAACAGGAGAATATAAACCGAAGAAAAGTTTCATAAATCTTATAACATTTGGTCACCTGGAAGAATAAAACTACCTCTGTTATCATAACAACCAAAGTAAGTAAAGAAAAGAAACTAAACATATATTTTCTCTGTAAAGTCTTTAACTTAAAATAGCGTATTCAGTCGAGAGTTAAAATACGGTTTTATGTTCCTAACTTTAAAAAATTTTTCTTTGAAGAAGAGAAGGGAAACGGAAATTCCGTGTTAAGCTCGTTACTAAACAGCGAACAACAGCAATCGGATTCCAAGAAAATGCGAAGTATTTTTTGCTCTTGTTGCATACTTTGAAGGCTGTAAAAAATATGGGTCCTTTTTTCACAGCTTCCATTTTGAAACAAAAGCGAAAAAATTCATCAAAAAATAAAACTATGCATTTTGAGTAACTTCTGGTGAAAAATGCTATTTTTTCAGGGGAGGGGGTTAATTAGACAAGGCTTTTGCGTATTACTTTCTTTAACTGAGTCTCCGTTTAGAAGAAAAGCGAACATTCTCTATACAGTACAGGTTTTCATAAAAAAAGGAGAGGTTTCACGAAAGAAACGACTGTACCTTTAAATTCGTCATACTTTACTAACAACATATCATATTCTAGATAAAAAAAAATTTAGAGAGTTCTTTAGCAATTGCACTCAACATAAGCTCCGTTGTTGAAAATGTTCAATCGATGTATCTCCTCTACGAAATTTTGAAATTGAGTTCGTACAAAATCGTTGTTGAAGAAAGCAACATTTTTACATCTCAGCTTTGAATGTACAGTTCTTGTAAGTCTGTATAACACTTAGCACGTTCATGCAGCTTAATTACTTCATAGAACTCAGGCTCACCGGCGACAAGGCGGTAAAATCACTAAACGCTGGAAGTTCCCATTTGGTTCGATTCCAGCGAATGGGCTGGCTGCATGAGCGTTTTCGTGTTTTTCCCTATGTGCAGCGTGTATGCGAGTCAGTTTCCCTTAGGCAATCCTCTATAAAGGCATCACTTTCCTTAGGCGGATATAGCCCTAGTGTGCTTTCAACTAAACCAAACCTTCGTAGACATCTTTTAGAATAACGTTTAAATATCTGGTTGTACTTTTCAAAATCTCCTCAATGCTATCAAAATAATGACTTTTGAGATGAAGCTTTAGAGCAGAGAAAATATCTGCAATATTAGTCTGCTGATTGATAGAGGTAGGGGGGATAGGAATTGTCACACTTAACTAGAAACGCTTGACGACACCGTGATGGCGCTTTGTCGTGCGCGTGTAAGCAGTTATTCGATCACAGTTTTCAGGCTTAACTCTCTGAATTTATTCAGAGGTCTGCTTATAACGCCTTCAGAAAATAGAGAATATCCAGATTGGTCCTTAGCAACAAATTCCTCATTAAATATCCCTTTCCAATCAAAAAAAGACAACCGGTCGTCTTCATTAGATGTTTTGAAACCTAGGTTTATGTGGCTGTTGAGTACCTTCTTCAGGCCAAATAGATGATTTTTGTCTCAGGATCATAAGAAAAGCATCAAGTTTCATCTCCGGCCTCAGTTTGTTTAAAAAATTAGGATTAATGCCTGCCATTTGGATCAAATCACTTGCTCAGTTTTCGAATCCATGACAGTAGATGTTCCCTGCATCAAAGCATACGATGCATAGAAAAATTTTGCGTGTAACAGCAAGCGTCGATGATTACGTCGATGATTGCCAAGCAAACTATGTGCCACAGGTTTTTCAAATTTTGTACCTATTTATTAATAAGCATTCTTAGAAAATATTTTAATAAAGTTAGGCTTGAGTGATTTGGAGATACTATCAAATGGAGTTTTATCCTTCTCCAGTCTATCGTATAGTGACATTATCTTTCAAGAGTGCATTAACACCAATGGTAAAGGAAGAGGGAGCCTCACCTTGTAGAAAACATTCTACTACTTAAATTTGGAGTGTAGCCTACTCTAGTAATAACATATCTATCTAGTATATTAGTCCTGAGGAAATTAGTATGTAGAAGCAATGATTCCTTGCCTTTTCGAATGGCAATTGTCTTAGCTTAACATCAGTGTTTTGATGATACAATGATTTGAAATTTGAATTATTATTATTATTCGATCAGCCTCTCACGATGAAGGTTTAAATTTATATGATTGATATTGCTTAGAATCGATGCTGCTTGTCGACACGGTATGGAATCGGTACTGGTATATGGCCGACACTAAGAGTATATAAACCATACAATAAAAAGAAAATTTTGATATTGATTTAATAATAACTGAGAGAGAATTAGTGCTTGGAGTCATCAAAAACATACGATCAGCAAATGGGAATCAACCCTTTCATAGGATGGCAGGATTGGCGTCGCATAGAATCATCTTGACGTAGGATCGGTACACAATTGATACAGACATACAATCGATATAAGTAAAGAGGCTTATAATAAACAGCGAGACATAATTAAAAAGGAAAGAATTTGATTAATTTATGAATTTTCCGGCGTAAATCGGCATTGGCATAAGACTGAAACCAGTTTTTGAGCTACCTTGTCAATCGTGTGCCTGTAGAGAAGCTGTCGATTCTGTGCTACATTCCCTGAACGTGAAACCTGTAACTATGTGTTGCACAGAATTCTGAAGACGCATTACGGATTACAAGCCAACAAATAAATCTCTTAAAAACGTGTCAGTCCATTTTTATGTTAAGATTCCCATTTTTATTGCAGAAAATATTGATTCACATAAATAGATAGTTTGAAAATAAAGCAGAATTTTTAGATACGCTTTTCAAGAATATGCGCGGTAGTGGTTAAGAAACGCTCTCCAGTTGCGCTAGGTTTATGCCTAAATGTAGCGTAACTGGAGAGCGCTAAGTTCAACTATCAATTAATCTGCTCACATTAAAGTCCCAAATTAAAAATTTTCCAAGAATTAAAAAGCAGGTATTTATTACACTTTCAAATGACATGTTTACAGCGACATGATTATTTTACCCTCAACCGAGAGAGAGTAAAGTAGGGTGGATATTACGGTTAATTTAATTTTCATATGTTTTTAATATTTTGTAAAATGTAACTTCTAAATGTAGGTTAACTCTTGTAAAATATGAATGTACTTTCTCACTTTTTAGTTTAGAAAAACTAATTTGGCAGCTTTCTTGTTACTAATGTAGGGCCAATTTTTTTCAGCGACATATTACAGCTTGATTAAGTGAAGACCTTAATCTTTTTTTTTAGCTTGTGATCCTTTTCTTTTCCACTGCGTTTAGCCAGAATTAGTTTAAATCGAAGTGCTAACGTTTAAGATCTGTAGCCATTTTGTTTTAAAAATGACCTTGTAGGATCTGACGCGCCATTTTGTGCTTAAAACAACCACGTAAGATTAGAAGCTCTCCCCCGCTTATGTTTAACATTTCAACACGATTGGACCAAGATTATTTAGCCAAGAGCCCGCCAAATGTACCACTCTGGAAAGACACCCCTTTTGTTTACCTTATACCATGTTTTTCTGTTCCTACATCCTTTTCCAGCGATTGTTTAATGTTTCTCGATATGGCAATCCTGCCAAACTGAGTTCTTATCATAGAATTTGGCAACCTGCCCTTACACGTGCATTATTGTTCAGTAAATTCAGCCATTCCTCAAGAAAAACAGTAGTAAGTTCTTTTACAGCTTTTAATTTTTCTGTTTCAGTTAATAATATTTCTGTTTAATTTTATATGCTTACTTTAATTTTGTAGCACCAAAGTAGATAAAAAAAATTTTTGTTTTTTCATCCGTTACTATTTAAAAATGAAATAAGAGAGGACTTCCAAGTTTTCGAGACAGCCCGTTTTTACTTGTAAGTGAGACTATTCGCAAACTGTTGAAAAGCTTAAATGAATAAGTAAATTACGTTTTCGAAGTTTTTCTGTACAGTTTTACTAATTTTCCTATAATCTTACTATAATTTTATAATTTATATGTTTTAATTTTTTGGAAACTCTATGTCAATAACATTTTATTTTTTTATTTTCATTTGTTTTATTTTCAGAGTACGAATGGTATGTTGGGGAAGCTCGATAGCAATCGTGAGACTATCTAAGATATTATTTTTCAAAAAAAGGAAATTTATTTAAAACGGTTTAAAGTCTTACATTGGCGAGAGGGACGAAACATATTGTTCGGCACTCATTAATCGACCCAGTTTGGTATTTCAGATACTTACCCGTTGACAAGTTCTATCTGAAACATTAAATAGGGGTGATTAAGATATTTTTAACATTTTTCTTTTTCCATTGCTTCTTTTATTATTAATTTTTGCATTGCTTCTATTATGTTAATTTTAATTTTAATTTTAACTATTACAGCTCGGCTCAGGCAAACTCGATCTGTTCGCATATAAGGGTACCCGCGTGTTATCGTTAAACCTCTGCTATAACAAATTTTAACTTCCCATACAAAAATCTTAACTTGACATTTTTGTCTACTCTCAAAACTTTTCAGTTTTACTATTAAGACATTTAATCTTTACCCTACACCTTTTCCTCAGGTAGGGCGATCAAGCTTTCTGTTTCTTTTGAACTTAATCTTATATGTATATTTCCAACAGCCGAATACTTTGCTAACTAAGCATTTAGTAGAATTTGCCGAACTTATAGATCATTTGGCCATTTGATGATCGAGAATGTTCCACAGAGTGTAGTATAGGGGGCGACCGAATTATATCCACGAGAAAGGGGAAGCTCTGTCTTAGTTTTGATAGAGAACATGCTAGGGGATGGAACACGCTAGCATTCCTACACTAGTAATCTCTCGGCCGTATTTTAAGTATCCTTACACAACAAAGACACTGTACACTTACAAATATCCGTGTCTTTCCCAAGATTTAAACCGGTCCTAATATTACAAACACTTTAACACCCTCGAACAGGGTTAGCAGGTGAAATAAAACTTAGAGCTGGTTTTATAGTGATGCATAGCTTCTGCCATTAGAACTAGTATTTTGCATGTTGTGAATTCTTTTGCTGTACACCTCAAGCGAAACGCTGTGAGCTTTTGCACGATTTTAGTTGTATTTATTTTGTGGTAACTCTGTTTCTTACGTAGCTTAGCATCTTATACCCTAGCTTCATAATTAAAAGCATGTTTAAGCTTTCATACATCTTGATTATTATATAAATAAAATTCTATCTGCTTTGGTGTATTAGATTTTTTAGTGTGAAGCTTCCATTCATAAGTTTTCTTACTCATTATTTTTATAATCCTTAGAAACTGGAAAAACCTGGTCCAGGACTTGTGCTTTCCTTCTGTATGAACTCCTGTAAAAACGGAGCTTATCTTAGAATTCGGTGGCATCTTAGCATTGCAGTTTTTTCCAAATTTTCTTCATTTTCCCCACCGCATTCTGTGTTTCTTTTCGCACCTTATAGTTGGCTTAAAAAGACTTAATACTGCAAACCAAAAGGAATAAAAATTATTAATTATTTATTGTCATATGTTCTTCTTTGTAAATCACACTTTATTGGATATTTAGTATTTCGCTTGCGTCGTTTCGTTAGGTTCCTTTTTTTGGGGGGGAGGGGAGGAGGTACTGAAATTAAGGGCCCAACAAATGAATGTACCTGTGGGAATAAAAATGGATCCCTGAAATCTACAAAATTAAGCCATGAAAATAAATAAATAAATAATAAATTCATTTAAAGATTAATATACTCATTTTAATTCAATCAGTCGAAGATTAATAGCTTTATTTTAATGCACACTGCAACAAAAAAAAGTGGGACATTTCTACATCTCCCGTTCCACTGGGCCGATTGTCGAAATTCAAATTGCGGTGTTTAAGGCCATACAATTTAAGTTGTTTGTTTTATTTCTGATAAGAAATATAAATATATTTTCAGGGGATAGAAGATTGTATTTCCTTAGCTCAAGCTACATCCATCCTTAAACAATTACAACAATATCATAGTTTTATTACTGTATAATCACAGAAGCCTCTTACAAAAAATTATGAGCAAACTAAGATTTTTATTACATACAAATAATTTGGCAATAATTATGAATTGTTTATTGCGTACAACCTTTTTTATAAAATGCTAATAGCATAAAAATAAGGGTCATATTTTAAAACACAGTAAAGTACAACACAGTATTAAGTTTCAAAAGTAATCCTGAAGTTACTACTGAATGAAAATTCCTTCTCGAAAACACTCCTCCTTGAACAACTGGCTACATTCATTAGAAGTTAATGTATTCCGTTGGGATGGAGATCAACAACTTACTCAATACAGAAAAGTATGCCAGAGTTGCTGCCTTTGGGAAAGAAAGTTTAGAGGAAAATTTCCTAAAGGAACTTGCTTCGTATTTATGTAGTACATGAGAAAAAAATTGTATACTGCAAACAGAAAACTGAGGCGAACTAGCTTCCTTTTCTAAAAGTTCACGGAAAAAGGTATGTCGCGTGCGTCAAATTTGTAGGAAATGTAATGGGCTGTTAAAACCTCCTAGCGTACTCTCTCCAGAAGAAATATACAAAGTGAACGTCGCCTGAAACGGCATAATTTTTACTGTAGTGCAAACAGAGTTGAAGAATCTTTCAACCATTCAACACAATGAATAGCATTTTGAACGACAGGTGTTTGAGAACAAAAGTTTGGATTTCATTATTTAGAAACAGATTGCTTTCATATCGTAACTACCTTACGTGCCAAATTTTTCCTCCTGTGATTTCCGAGTCAACTTTTTCAAATAATTCAAGTAATCCAAAATAACGTGACAGCTAACATATGACAGATAACAAAAGAGACATTCTATTGATGCATCCAAAATTGTCAGAATCGTTGTAGCAAATGTTTCTATGGATAATGCTTTGAAGACAACTAAATAATAAATTTTTACATTCTAAAGAAAGCTGCTGTAGTATCATTTTCCGCGAACTTTTTAAACACGTGCTTTTTCCCCCAGCTTTAACTCCTTGAGTGGTCATCTGGAATGATGATCGGTCTCATCGAATGGTGGTCGGTCGCCGTGGATGAAATAATAGCCAAAATAACTTGATAAGATTTACACTGACAGCAATGTATATATATATATTGTAGAACTGTATTAAAAATTAATAAAAAAAGATTGCTAGCTAAAACAAGATACTTTTTAATGTATGACATATTTGTATAACATCTGTATCCATATTTTATTTCTGACCTGTGTTTTTAAAATACTTCAAAACCTACAGCGATTGTATCAAAGAGCAGATAATATTATTCTGTGTGTATCTGTAAAATGCTTAAAAATCTGGTAAAATTTGATTGATAAATTTTTTGTGCTGATACATTAGCAACATTAAATGCAGTAATAATAAATTATACTGTACACAGCACGGTGCATTTATAAATATGCTTTCCCTTTTTTAAAAGCATGAAAGAAAAGAATTTTGTCATTTTAGCCTTACCTTCTAAAAACGATAGAAAAAGGGAAAAAGTACTCTATTTGTACTTACTGCATTATATCAAGTTCAGTTTCAAAGACTGATGCAGAAATAACAATCATGCTTTTCAGATAAAGCGCCATTTAATCAGCAAGAGATAGGTCTGAATTTCACACGCGTGTTAGCTCTCGTAGTCAAGACTGTCATGTTAAGGAAATACTAGGCGTGTTTATGATGCTGTATTTCAATATTCTTCAGCCGCTTTTGCTCGATACATGTTTTGTAATTTCATTTTCCCTTTACTTTTAAAAGAATTTGAGTACGATGAATATTGAATCAGAAGATACGGAAGTCACGAATGTACCCTCAAAGTATGTTTCCATACGCTTGTACATTTTTTAACAAGAAGACAGATATTACATTCCAAAGAATATAGAGAAAGAAATAAACGGATAAGCTTATATTTAATATTCTGACCACTAACCTAACTGACCTAACTGAATGTATGAAATTATCTATCTTTGTTATCTTAAGCAAAAAATTTTCAATTCTTTCGTCCCACACTGTCAAACCGCCTCCGAATTATATTCGTTACTACCGATCGTTGTAATCTCTTTGAAGCATGTTCTTGAGATTTAGCTCTGCTACCTGTTTCTAGTAGCCTTTTGTCACTGTGAAATAAGTAGTTCCTAATCCGCTGGAAATTCCAGACAGCGATTTGCATTTTTATTCAAATTCAGCAAGTTCTTATTATTATTACTACCGTTCACAAAGGTGACCGTCCTCTTAAAAAACCCATGCTGTAACCCTTACGATTGGCTCAGTTTAGTATCCCTGCTTTTTGCTTATGATGGTACTTTCACTGTCTTCAGAAGAGGAAGGATTACTTAAACAAAAGCACCCAAATCATTACTTTGTAAAGCTCATTAAAGTAGCTTATAAAGATTGTAAAACATTACTTCTTCTTTCTTTTCCTTTGTTGTTGATTTTTCTACGTGTACTTTTCCCAGTTTTTTAAACACTCCGTTCTCAAAATGGAAGTTTGCTTTTAAGATGTACAGACAACTAATATTATGCGATATGTGTAGCAAAAAAAAGCGCATAATAAAATGTTTTATGCATGCTGCTATAGTTATATTTTAGGCAAGAAACAATTAAGATCACTAGAGAAGGAAGTGGATACTGTACTGACTAAGTAGTTCAGATCCACAGGGAATTTTCACTTTGAAATTTCAGCATGAAAAAGGATGGCTGCTTTTCATATTTCGGAAGCCTAACTATTGGTATTAAGCAAATTCTGTAGACCAACGTATTGCTTTTAGTTATTAATATTTAACTAAAGAATTTCGTCATTTCTGTTATCTGCAGAAATATGTATGTGTACTTATGTGTGGTTGGGTGGGTGTGTAAAAGAAATATACTTATAGTTAATTATTACGTAATTCTTGTTACACCCATTTTCAAAAGCTTAGAGGAAAATGCTTTGAACACAGTTTTGTTTCAAAATTAAGAATTATTACCAAGTCATCTTCGAAGTAAAATTTAACTGAACATATATAGTTACTCCAGCGCTCTTAACATTCGTGGTAGCGCTGGGAGAATACCTCTCTTGTCTGTAACTTTAATATAGGCACTTAAAGACCTTTACACCCTCCCTCATATATGATAGTAACGTGTGGTGTTATCAACGCATAGCACTTATTTTCTGTACCTCATTTGAGATTATAGTTCAAGTCAACCTTTATTCATACGCTTTTCACGAAACGGAACATACTAAATGGAATGAAGTGACAATTTAACAATCAGAGAATTCAGCCATCTGTTGCAGTATCGTTGCCATAGTGACAAGAATAGCCGAAATGGCAAAAACGACCTAAAAGTGCCTATTCTGTGGTAACAGTCTATAGTATTTGTCATGGACGAGCTATTCCATTTTTTGGATAGATAGAATTTCTGAAAACGTTTAGTTAATCATTTTGATAAGAGAGAATAATAGAATCGGGTGACAAATCTAGATATTAAATCGTTTTTGTCAAACTCTGTTCTTATTCTATCACCAATGATATTAATAATACGATTAGACTTAGATCACCCAACAGGTTTCTATGTATTCAGGACTTCGATAATTAAATTTAACTTGTCAGTGGTGTGCAGTGGCATTGTTGTTGCGATTCTTTAGCCAAATTTCATCGAATAATTTCGTTTTCTTTTACTAAGTTATAAGAATTTAAAGAGAGAATCAAAGTAATAAAAAAGATATTGCTGAATGGTCGGAAGTTATCCATCTATCATTTTATTTGGAATACTCGTATATCCGGATTTTGCATGAGCATTTCCCATGACAATAAGCTAATATGGTTATTCGTAAAAAATATATAATTCCCAGTGAACTGGTGGCTTAATTTATAAAAAATTATAATTAAATTCAGTCAACACTTCTAACTACACAAGAGGAAATTTGATGCATGTTGTGTATCGTGAATATCAATGTAAAAAATTTTTAAAAAAGATTTCTCTTTCCTGACGAATAGGAACTTGTGTCTGACCGGCTTCGAAATCAATAGACTTTAATTCAAATTCCACTCCAAATTAAAGTTGCTTTAATCTCTCAATTTAAACCTCAAACTATTAAATAACCACCTGTAAAGCTGAAAATAAGAATAACATTTGGACCGAAACAATTGATGAAAACAAATCAAAAAAGAAGTCTCATTTCAGTTTTCTCTGTAAAAATCTTTTTGCCTCAAAGCAATAAACAGTTTAATACAGCAGTTTAACTATATATCGAATACATAAAAAGATTTGGATTGAATAAGTTGACCCTACCTAACAACGGCAGCCATTGAAAACTATAAAGAATGCTCTTATGTTTTATATCGAATATTTTGCAGAGTACTGCAGAACATCAATCCTGGGTCCAGTCTCCTAAAGCGATGTCTCACATTTTTGATGCTCCAAGCTAGTAAAAGTCACCTAAAGGTAGAAAAGTGCAGTGGTTTATGAAAGTGCAAGCCGGTCATCTGATATCATGACACGATTCGGAATACCGTCGCAAAGTCTAATCTATTTTTCTGCAAACCAACAGCAAAAATGAATAGCTTGTATCACCAAAGTAAAATTTTGTTTTATATAGCAAAAGAAGCTCAAAAACGTTGCCCAGGCAAATGACATATGTTTCATCAAGACTCCGTATTCTGCCACATGTTTTAGTACACTACAAAATGGTATGATGATAGAAATAATAGTTACCTGTTTCTCCTGCTGTTATCTTCATCCATTGCTGTTCCTCACGACTATTTACTGTGGCATATTTAAAAATAAAATACAACTGAAAAAGCGCAAAGCAAAGGCTCTAAAAGATCTTTAAAACTGATTAATAACAGAGATCAAGAAAATATCCCAGTAAATAAATTGAAAAGCCGTTGTTGACTTCCGAAGTCTGTACGTAAAATCTTCTATACTAAAACTAAACTAAACCCGGCGGCACAAACAGCCCTTAGAGAGCCATGGCCGGCAGTGTCCTGATAAATGCTTTCTAGACTGTGGGCTCCGGGGTGTTTGTGCATCTTTGCCTGGACAAGTGGTGAGCCTGTCGCAGGACCCCCGGTGTTTAGTCCCGAAGAGAACTTAGTACTCATTTTATCAACCCCCTCAAGAGATGAAAGGCTGAGTCAACTCAGCCCAACCCGAGAATCGAGCCCGGATCTCTGGTGCTGCTGCGCCACGCTAGAGCCACTGCGCCAACGGGCCATTTTCTATATTACTGGAGATTATGTTAAAAATCAGTGGGTTACCCGGGGCATTTCTTAGAACTTTTTCTCAAACCGTTCTTTATTTGACCGAGAAAAAAACAAATTTATTTAATAAAGAGTAATATAAATATGGATCTATAATTTAAATTCGGTGACTCGTCAACTTAAATACTGAAGTCCGAAATGCGAAGCTAGAAGATTGATACCCTCTTTGGCGACTCATAATCAACAAAATAGTTCAAAAACCGCTTGCGCTGCTATGCTAGTGTTTAACCTACGCCCTCTTATGCAAGATGTAGCTTAAAAAATAGTAATTTAATCAAATTCTTTCCCTTTTATTATGTAACTCTTTATGAGCCTTGTATACGCTGTGCCAATACCTGTTATATGCAGTATCGTTATTTAACGCAGTGTCGATCTGTGCTTGTGAGTACTTTATGCAGATGACACATGTGACATAATCTTCTTACTCAATAATCCATCATTATCAATATTTCCTTTTTTACTGTGCCAGTCGTTTGCAGTTGTCAGTCTCATGTTAAAGTTGATGCTGTATCGGTGTTAAGCGAGTCGATCCTACGTCGATTATATGCAGTATCGATTCTGTAAATGTAAGCTCTGAAATCAAATCTATTCATCTTCACACAGTTCGTCGTCCTACATTGTACCTGCTTACTTGCTGACTTTGAAAGCCACAAGCATTGTTTAGGGACACAGGTCTTTCTGGCATTGTTTAGGCAAAATTCTCGTAGTAATCCCGTCTCTCGGTACTCTACTTTTTTGAGAGAGATAGAGAGAAAAGTTCTTTTTAAAATCACTGTAACAGTATTTAAGAATCACTACGTAGATGATCTAGTTGAATAGTGTACGGTAGTGGGCGACATGTCACACTGTCAACTCAGTTTTCATGATCCTTAGATCCAATAACCGATGCCATGACTTAAAATTCGCATGTTAATCATTTCATCTTCAGAATGAGTGATCTAAAAAATTCTTGGTTGAGCAACTGACTGTTTCTCCCGTCGCGCTCCGATGACGCGATTTCCGATGAAAGTCGGTTTTCAAACCACCCGCTCGAATATTTTGTGAAGGGGAATTCCTGAGAACTAATAATCCAACCGAATCATTATCCTCTCTCTCTTCTCTACCTTTATTTTCAGATTTCACTGAGCGAAAAAAAGAAGTTCAATTATTATATGTGCCGTGGCCTCCGAGGTCAAAGATTCAGCGACGAAATTGGCGTAATGAGGCATGTTCAAACCTTCGCTTTGGCGTTAAATGGTAAACATTTGGCGCCAAAGGTTTGTTCTGGATCTTCCCAGGAATAACTCATGAATACTAAAGGGTAATAGTAAGAATGATTGAATTCATTGGAGAAATATATTATTTATTTATTTGTTTGAGGGTGATATTGTTTCTCCTAATCAAAATTCCATTTGGAATTTTGGAATAGATAAATAGATAAGCTAAAGTTACTGAAGACAGGAAGTGTTTAAAATAGATTGGATAAGAATAATAACACTTAATTCTGCTTCATAGCCTTGCTCAGGGAGATAAGTTAACAATCTTACACAGCTTGATATACGGAATTAGAATAGTGTACTTTGAGTCATTGATTTAGTATCCATGATTTCAGCTATGCCTAGTTTAAGATTTTTTTTTAAATAAAGTTTATAACGTTTTAATTTTTGGTAATAGTTTTTAAAGACCAAAACACGTGCGCCTTGAGAGAACGAATCATAATAAAAGAGTAAGCTTTTTAACGAACGAAATAATAACGAAACGAAATAAATTTTTATTTATTTTTATTTATTTTATTTATCTTATTTAGATAGCGTGAAATTCTTGGCAGTGTTCACATGGTAAATAAACAGTTAAATTTCTTTAGGTTACAGCATCGTTAGTTTCATTTGGTTTGTTTGGGATTTAAATGATTTCGCTCTATTTGGACGGCGTTTCGCTCGTGGCATGAGAACATCAAGATTGATCGAATGAATGAAATACGCTGCTTTCCGTCTTACATGAGAGTTTCACACCGACACTAATGTTCTGTTCCGTTGATGATGCTCAGCGTGCTTGCAACCACATCGGATGCGTCTGAAAACTTGTTGATCGTCATTTCCTATGCAACATTGCATCGAATAAATCTTGACACGCAATCGCATTTGAACCGGAAACAATGTTTAGAATTTTTTTAACGAAACGTGGAAAACAGATTCTTATGAAAACGATGGGAAGAAATCTAAAAACTGTTATGCGTATTACGCAAAATTCTTCCAAGGGAAATTCAATTAGTTTAATTTAAAAGCATGTTGATTCATTTGATTTTGAAAATCATGCAGGAACAAATAATGCAGAACCGTGCCAAGAATGGTAAGAGTGAAATTACTGGCAGATTAAAAAATATGAGGGAGCGGAATAGCAAAATAAAATGAAATAAATATTAATGAGAAAAGGAAAAAAATGTACAGGCGAAATTTTGAGATTTATCTTAGGTGCTAAACATTGTTGGCACGATTCTGAAAGCAAAATAATGTGTAAAAGTATTTTGGAGTGTTAAAAAATGATTCATGGATGAATAATTGCTAAGCTGAGGACATAAATTATATTACCTACTTTACGATAAACGAAAGCAGCAATAAAGTTGTGCAGGTATTTACAGAATAGTGATTTCATCTCTCTCAAACTACAACATTTGAGAAGCCCACTTGAACAATTATTTATCATTTCATATTACTTGCGTTTTTGTTAAGAACTATTGACATTTTTCTCATACTGCTAGTAATCTAGAATTATAAGGTTAAAAAATATTAGGTTTGAACAAAATATTTATTTTCACTGACTGTTTGACCTTGACTCTATCATTATTTCAATAACTGTATTATTGCAAAAAGTAAAGGTAATAAACGAAAGAACAGACACAGTCGCCCTGTGGATATGGTATTAGGGGACCTGGCTGCCGTAGCCTTTGCCCCTGGTTCAAATTCCTGAAATCGTATGGCTGCTTATAAGCATATAGTGTTTTTTTATGGTATGGGGTACTTAAAATACTGTCGAGCCTAAATCATCTCAA
>KK120989.1:148172-210882 GCA_000611955.2 Stegodyphus mimosarum | reverse complement strand
CCCCCCCCCCCAGTGTTATGTCAATGTTTTCTGGGAACAAGTATTAGTCAGCTAAAGAAGCGACACTTAGCTTTGCATATATCTTGACGCGAAACGTCAAAGCAGAAATAATAGTGTACTGTGTGTAAGATTCTCATGGCGTAACCTTTAACGTAGGAAATCGTGCCATCGAATCTAAGACGCAAGTTCAAGATGGAGACACGTTAACTCGTATTTCCATGAGTTACTTTTCCGAGACGCAGCTATCTGCTTTTTCAACATTCCTTTTCAGACAAAGAATCTAACAGCTGAGAGTCCCAGACGTGAAAAATATTATAATCATTACCACTGTCAAATCCCTCCTCTTCTTCGTCTCTTAATTTTCAAAATCAGCGCTTCTCCAACTTGTTTACTGCTTGTCTTCCCCCATCGGGATTGTCAAATGTTGACGCGTCTTTCGTCGTGCATTTCTGTCCCCCTTTCCAACTACTCGTCGGGATTCCGATTTCTGTCGTCGCAGGGCTTTTATATTTCCATCATTATTGTTATTACTGCCAATTAATTTGAAATGGCGGCTTTTTTTTGTGTTGTGTGTCTTTCTTTGTATTTTCTTTTATTTGTGTATTTTCAAATCATTTGCCAGTCTAGGATTCGTTGACAGGGCCTTGACCCACCATCTGTACTGTCTCAGAAAGAATTAAATTGGACTCGGCACTCGTGAATTTGCTGAAGAAATGAAGATTTGTTGAATATCAACCGCGCTTTTTTTCCCTATTTCTTTCTTTTTTATTCTTATTTTCTTTTTAACAGTAGTTATTGTAAACGTCTTAATATAACGCAATTTAGAAATAAAAGTAATTCAATGATGACAACCTAGCATGAGGAGAATTTCACGGCATGTCTCATTTAAATAGAAAGAAAGACTCCTTATCTGATGGATGAAATAATAAAAACGGTCAGTTATGATGAATTTTGATGAAACAGTTTAAGGCATCTGGCTGGTCGAGAGAGCAGATTAAGAAGTCTATTCAAATCTCAGTCTCTAATTTGCTTAGAATGAAATATGTAAAAAAATGTATTACAAGTTTTTAATTAAATGCACTTAAGAGTTTATGAGAGCTAAAAACGATAGTATTTTTGAGATACATAACTAAAAACAAAACTGCAGAACTGCTAACAACAGTAGATTTTAAATCAAAATTTATAGAGGAAACGATATTTAAGTAAAATGTATATCATTCTTATATTTTTGTAGAATTTCTGTATTATTACTTCTGTTTCTACTTGAAAATTTTAATATCCTAACACAATTAGTATATGGGCACTTCACTATTTTATTTTTCAGTGAATTATTCTGAAGCCGTTTAAGTTAAAACGTTTTCTTATATATTTTGTGGGGTTTTACTTATTTAATTCAGCGTTCAGTCCTTGAACCAACAACACTAATAAGCGAATTAATCGCTCAGGTGTGTTAACACAGATGTAAGACTTAAGAAGGGTTAACTACCCTTTATTTCTCAGAATAAATATAATACAATCAACTTCTAACTCGGAGTGTACAGCAAAGCCTCCACTTGGTCTTGAACTTAAAAGAATATGAAATTAAACTTAACTACGCTTAACTAAAGCTAACTGAAAGGTATAGCCGAAGCTATCAATATTCTAAGTAGTTGGCCCCTAAATCTTAATTAAGTCGGCGAAGCCAAATAAGGGCCTAATGTACGGCCGAGCATAGCAGTAGCTTATAGAGACGTTGCCAAAAAACAAACGCGCGCTTGTCAGGAACTCAGGCTTTCTCTCGAAGTCGATGAAACATCGACTTAAATTCTACTCTTTACTCATTTACATTAACTGTGTTTCTGAATTATATTCTGGTAGGAAATTGTAAGCTGAAACTAGAAAGACAGGAAAGATGCCTAAACTTAAAATAACTGTTAATAAAATTAGGATAAAGCTTACCGTTTCATTGTATAATTTTTATGCTATAGAAAAATAACAAGGAAAGGAAATTACTGACTCCGGATGCTGGAAATTATTCCTTCTAACCAGCAAAGCAAGGAAGTACGCGTGACGTCATCTTTTTCCGAGATCTGGTTAAGTTTATATTCAATTAATTTAAACTTCTGCTTGATTTAAACATTAGATCTCATGATCAGTTAAACCTCTTATATTTGTAAACAGCGAAGAATTATATCTTTTTATTTAAAAATCTGTCTCTGCTGAACAATAGTAAAAATCGAGCGATTTTTCAAGAACCGACAAAATTCGGTCAATTCCTTCAGAAATTTGAAAGAGCCTTCATTTAGAATATTATTTTTCAAACTATTCGATGGTGTGAAGATCGAAATTTTATGATGCTTAATTTCATCATTAAAAAGTTATGTGAGAAACAAGTAATTACGAACTACTATAATAAACAAACCTGTACCCAATTTTGAAAATATTTCCCGTCGAATAAGTCTATTGTCAATAGAAATACATAAGCATAAAAAACTGGGAGAAAATCTGGTCTATAGAAGGAGCTGAGAAATTTGTATCAAGATCTGACCTAAACAAACAGATAATTCAAGTTAATGAAACCATGCACTAAAAAATTATTAAATGATTACCTTACTGACTTATCAAAGAGTAAACTTTTCATCAGAGTTTTAAATTTTGGCTTAAAGTTACATCGAAATCTGGACAATGACATGAGTCAATAATGCTGTAGTTAATAATGTCGTAATGCTGAGAGTAAGATATTTAAATTTGTACTTATTTTTGTTGCGTAACAAGTGCAAAAGTTGCAAACAGATTTGAACTTAAACTGTTTTAGTATTCTACGCTTAGCATTAATTTAGATAAAAACACATGAATTTTTTAAATGAATAATTTCCTTTTTTAAGCCATAAAATATTGATTTTTTGCTCTAAATCACAGCTTTGTTACGATTCTACTTGCCTAATTTTCCCTTTATAACTCTAAATTTTCAACAAAATATTGTCCACTGAATAAAAGTAAAAACAAAAATATATGAAAAGACATGCAATTTACATGTTGCATCAAAAAGATTCCTCACAACAAATCAATTTTATTCTGGATGTAGCCGAGAGAGTATGCAAGAAGCTTGGTGAGGAATTTTGCAAGTAGCCAATTATAGGGTGTTAAAAGCCTATTTATGGTATGGACGATATTAAGATAATACTTTCTGTAAAATATAGTCTGGACAAAATTTAAAAGATTAACTCACACGATATTTTTTTATGGTAAAGACAAAGGAATGATCTTTATGGATTGTCGTTTTAAAACAACATCAGTTTATCCTGGAGACGAAGATGAAAATAATATAAGTCGCAAATCATAATAAAAACGCAACAGTATTTAACAAATAAATGATTCTGTTCGGAAGTGTAATTAAGGTGAAGAAAATTGCTTTCTTTGAAGCTAGACGTAATTTCTTGTTGCATTTTACGCTTTAATTTATCTACTTAGGCATTTTGTTCGTAAAAAAGTTACACCCATCCGAAATGTAATGCGTATGAAAAGACATGGAGATGATAATAGGAAAATACATGAACTTGAGATGCCTTAACGATACGAATAGGTATTTTTTTTTTCAGGAATAAGTGTAAAGAAATAAATAAAACAAAGAATATTTTGGAGGGAAGCTTAGCAAAATTTCGCAATGATGCCCTTAGAAAGCTTTCTGTCTATGTGCATTATTAATTATAATTCCTGCCAATTACACCTTTTTATTAAATATATCGTGATCTTTGTTTGTCAGAAATTCCACGTTTTCCTCTCAAAGTACAAAAACTGGACCGTTGCCACTGATCTTGATAGTGCAGCTCTTTTTTCTTCAAATTCTGCTCGCATAGATTCGATTGGACCTAATTAGTTCTAGAAAGAGGAATGCAATAAAATAAACTGAATAAGGAAAATATTTAAGCACTCCTCAAAATATAATAATCTCCATAAAATTCGTCATGCTTTTCTCATTTTGATGAGCGTGCATTTCTTCTTGGAATGCCATATAAATAGTAGATAATGAAAAGCATACTGAATTGCATAATCCTTTTACATCCGTTTATGCGGTCTACTTTATATTTTTTACCTTGTTCTGTGCAATACTTCTTTTGGCCTTTAATTTTTTAAACCTGCAAAAAATAAACAAGAGCAAAAAGTGTGCGAATGAAGGAAATTGAGTTTTAAGTAGTGCTTCGTTAATGAATGCAAAAAACCTTGAAATGCCTTTACAACTAAATTATCTAGTTATTTATTTCTAAAATATATGTTAGCCATCTCAATATTCTCTCTTCTTCCTGCATTCTGCATCCCCATGCGGATAACACATGGAAGTAAGAATTTATTTCCTACCTCCATGGGATAACAGTCCTGCTATTTATACTTCAGTTGTTATATATCCTCTGGAGGAGGAAATCTTCTAGTTGTGCACCATGAACGAAGGCCGGTTGGGTTGAACAGCCGACCCACTTGGTCTTTGTTGTTTGGCCGGCAAACTTATGTTGTTGAGTTACATGAGCATACAAGATTCTTAAAGCAAATTTGGATCTTGTGCTCTAAAAATGAACACAGAGCTCAGTAGTAGTACATTATAATATTAACAGTTAGAAATGAAAGAAATATTTACATCAATACGAACTTTTTCAACTGAATCTGATGGCTGGAAACGCGTATGTATGTGATATTTGTGTGACCGTGATGTGGACATAACTATTAAAGTTTTCAAACTATGTCTAATAGGATATATAGTTGGGCCGGTGAACAGTCGGATATAAAAAACAATCGAAAAGTTTAATTTTCTAAAATGTCTATAAACATAAATTTTTTATCATTGGATATATTTCATGTGGTTTCTTATCTGTTACAGTTAGGCAATCGATTAAAATGCTTAATAATTTTAAACGGAAGAAGTTTTGTTATGTAAGATGAATGGAAAATAATAATTTAGTTTTAAAGAAATGAAACGCATCTGCATTTAAATGTTTCGTTTGCCAAGTTATAAAAAAACTTCTTGTAAAAAACACCGGCAAATAATTCAATAATTCAAAGTATCGATGTATGTAATGTATAATCACTAATCAATGATTTAGTTTGTTAAATGAACTTATATATAGGATTTTGATCGAAAAGTTGAAAGTTCTGATGGAAAGTTATGAAGACTTTTTAGGCCAAGGAATAAATATTTTAAATTTCTTTTGAAACTGAGTTCCGATGTTGTATAGTACCAGTAATTATGCTGTTAAAGTGAAATTAACGTCAGAAAATTTCCTTTGGATTGGGCATCCTTTCGATAAAACTATTATTTACATATGCAGAAGATATTTGCCATAGAATTCTTTTCAATCAATGCAGCATTTCTGGCGAGACAAAAGTGTCTCCGGTATATCCGTTTCGAAAGCATTTCTTAAAACGCAAAACGTCAGTTAGAATAAAACTGAGTGATCTGTTTCGCCCTTGAGGGGTAAGGGGTACTGAACGAACGATAAGGGCAATTTTTTCCCTGTTCTCTCTCCACATCACTTTCCATTTCTAACACAAATAAAACGGAACGGACACATTTCTCAGTCCACCCCCTCCTAATTCATAACACAATAGCGACAGGGGGGCCTCAGAATCGCGAAATTGCCTGATCCATCAAAGTCACTCTCAGACTTCCAAACAGTTCGGGCACGGGGATGATGGAAAAAAAAATCTCTCTCCTCCTTCGGTGCTCACCTTCCATGATTCCGTCGTGTCTTTTTTATCTCATTCTTCGCTTCGCAAGAACATCTTGCTGTAAGTCAGTGTTGAATCTAGACGGCTGGTTTCACAATGTAATGTAACATAGATCACGTAGTAAGACTTCTGCGCGTGTCATGGTATTTATAAGCAAAATAATGGAAGTTTTTTCTCTCTAGTAGCACTTTAGGAAGTGGAGCATAAAAAGATCGCCCCTGTAATGGAATGAAAATAAAAACTGTCATTCGCAGAGCGGGGTAGATTACCCCTAAAAAAATCGAAAAAGGTCGGGAAAAGCAGTAGAATGGTGGCTTTTTAATTGGATGTACTTCTCTTTGGTAAAAGATTCTAAAAGCCCGGTTATGGTAACTAAATGAAAATTATGTTTCTTCAGCCTGAACTTTGTTTTATATTGACCAATCTTTAAACTGGTGTCTAGAATTAAATTACGAAAGCCCAAATCAAGACATTCTAAAGCAATATTAATCTGAATTTGGATATTTATCCATCAGGAAAGCAAAATAAGTAGCTGTCATATTAAATATCCAAACAATACTTTTCTTCTTCCTCTTTCCGAAACAAGCAAATACAGGTGCTGTGACTAAATGCTTACTTCTCAACAAATATAGAAGAGTGAAACTTAAATTATTATCTGGGAAATAATGGTTCCCATCCAACCTTCAGATGCTGAAAATCAAAAATATATATATTAAGAAATCCCAAGTTGAAAAAGCCGGATGATTCAGCATTTAGAGGTAACTTGATTTCATTCCTTGGAAATAGATTTAATAGATTTTAAAATATCGGGTTTTAACGAAAGTTTCCCGCCACCGCAAATATCGTCTGCATAAACATTTCGCGTTGATGTGTTTAATCATATTTTGTCAAACGATTTTCGGCATTTGAAAGAAAAAGACTTGCTTTAGAACACTGTATTGTGAAATTTGTAAAAAAAAATATCGTCATCATTTCGTACAAGACGCCTGAAATGGAACTACCATGCTACCAGATTAGAATCATCATTTACATCCAGTTATGTTGCAAAAGGTCAGCTACAGAATGTTAGCAAATCACGTGTACAGCTTTAAGTACTTTCACATAACACTGTAAAGGTTTGGGACCGAAAATTCAAAAACAAGGCCTATGACATTCAAGAAGCTGAGTGTTCTAACCGTCCTACTGATGTTGATGAGGCCCGCCTGCGAGAACTTGTGGAAGAAGATCAGTGTGCAACCATTCGAGAGCTTGCTAAGGAGTCAGACATTAGTGCCATGTCCATTAGTCGTGCTATACATCGCATAAACTTGACGTACAAGTTCAATTGCTGGGTTCCGCATGAGCTGACTCAAGCAGATAGGGACAGCCGTGTTGGGGCCTACACTAATCTGCTCGAATATCAACGCAAGGACAAAATTCTGGAAGGGATCGTGACTTGTGATGAAAAGTGGATTTACTTCAATAACGCAGGCCAAAAAGTGGGTTGGTCTACACCCAGTGAGCCCATCGGCAACGTCGCAAAGTGCTATTGGACTAATACAAAAAGTCATGCTTTGTATCTGGTGGGATTGCCGTGGTATTATCCGCAAAGAGTATCTGCAAAAAGGTAAAACCCTCAGCAGTAAGTTGTACAGCGAGATGCTAGTCCGTGATGACGCTGCTATCAAGGAAAATCGGCGAACTGAGTTCCGGCGCAAAAAGATAATGTTCCATCAAGATAGTGCAAGACCACGTGTATTTTCATTAATCGGCTGGACTCTATACGGACTCGAATGGGATCTTATGCCACATATATATAGCCCCTTTATCACTACCACCATATAGCCCCTTTATCACTACGTCGGACGTCTTCCTTTTTTTCACACCTGCAGCTACATCTTGATGGTGGTATCTTCTATTCTGCGCAGGACGTCCGAAACGAGGTTGATCTGTTTTGGGACACATGGCCACCAAGTTTCTGTACCGAAGGCTTTGAAAGACTACTAAAACGTTAGCAGAAGTTTTCGCAAGAATCTAAATCCCCCAGCTAGCTTCAAAGAAATTAACCACTACGGGTGGCAGTGGGCACGTTTGTAATAAAGAATGACACGGGGATAATAGATAGACTTTTGCTATTTCATACATGTGCAAGAGGTTAGGTGATTAGCCTAAGACGCAAGAACAAAATTTTAGAATATATAAAAAAGGTTTTAGAAAAGTTAGATATTCTCTATTAATTTTTTCAGATATTTTATGGTCTATGTGTTCAAGTCAAATTGGATTGAATGGTTCATATTTTGGTAGACAAATTATTCCAAAACTAGAGTGGCTAATTGGATCTCCAGATTTGACTTCCATACAGCATGTCTAAAATGCTTTAGAAGACAATAATGCTTTAGTCTTTCCAGAAATTTTCAAAAATTAGGGAAGAATCATGATCGGAAAACAGGACTTTCTGACCCTTTCCTTAATATTCCTTTGTCTTGTAAGCAACACGAGACCTCATTGTTTACTTTGCGTAGCAGTTAGACATTAACTTTCTTACTGTCAACTTTTCTGAAATTATACTACCTTGTGGTTTGTTTTTATACTCTAATCATTTGAATCCTTGATCACTATCCTAATTTATTGTTTTGACTTAGTAGGAATAAGAACGGCTTTTCTGCATCAAATGCTATTAAAGTACTCGGCCTTTTCTAGACAAAAGATTGATTTTACTTTTGCCAATTAACTTTTGGGTTCCAATATATTTGTAAAAGAATCTGGATTTCAGAATTAAATTAGTCTGAATTTCCTTTCATCTAGCATACAAGTGTATTTTCAGTTGTTCATCCTAAACATGATCATTTTTATTGTTTTCTTCACTTATTTATTTTTTTAATCTTCATTAATTGTTTGAAATCCAATGAAGTGCATAAGCTAATGAGCGGGACTTTAAAAACTTCCACTTTCACGTGTGTTACCCTGCTTTCTTTCCCTTATTCTCTCTTAACTCCATTTTATGCAGTAACGAATGTTCTTCCTTTAAAACTATGTACATTGTTTCTACTACAAAATTTAATTTAAGTAAAAGCTTAATAAGCATAAACATTACAAGAAGTGGTGCGATTACCTCTTTTGCAGTAAAACGAGGTTAATACATGCCTCTCAATTTAATGAAAAATAAATTTAAATTGCTAGTGCAAAAGGAAAAATTTATATTGCATTTTGAAACATGATGCATTTATTCTTACAAGCGGGATCTTTACTAAACAGAGCACAACGCATTTCTTTTCATTTGTGATTTAAAATTCCTCCGTCTCCAGACTAGCTTTTCTGTCATTACTATAAGAGGCATACTCATCAACTTCAAAGCGTGACCCATGCACGTCGAACTTAATGAAACGTAACTTTTATAACAAGAAATACTGCCATTTTCTAATTTTTTTCTTGCTTATTTATTTGCATAAAGGAATCGTCCTACAACCCCCCTTGATAGATCGAAGAAGGAATGGAGTACTTTCTTTCGATTCTGCATCGACAGAAATTTGGGATTTGAATTTCGAATTATAAAGTTATGTTTATTTTTGTTCTGGGATATTCGTTTCTTCAGAGACGAGCGAACACGGTTGTCTAGAGCTATCCTAGTAATAAAAGGAACATCAGTATGCAAAAGATATTTATATACAGAACTGGCGTATACAGCACAGTCATAGCATTTTGAAATTTAAGTTAACTTCTTTCCGTTGTTACTAAGAAAAAGTATTCCTATGTGAACAATTTTTGTAGTTCTTTTTTTTAGTATAGGATACTAGTGTTATAAGTCATTTTCTCCCTCCTTTCTGCATGCCTTCGTGCTGTAACGATAGCACACTCGGCGCGTATTCGAAAGATACAGGTCCGAATCCCGGCGAAGGCATAGCTCCTTTTTCATTTCTGCTGCTTCAAAAAATCCTAATGACTCCCAAACTAAAATGCCACCCAAAATAAAAAAAAAGGTGATGAATGATGATTCTTTACCACCAGGATTTGGCGATTGAGCCCCTTATTACCTAGTCTCCCTTTAAAAGGGAGAGTATATAAAGTATTTTCTCCCTCCTTTCTGCACGCATTCCTGGTGTAATGGCGCGTATTCGAGAGGTAAAGGTTCGAGTCCCGATAAGAGCATTGCACATTTTCCGCATCTTTAGGTTAAAATAACCTAATGTCTCTACAGTGTAAGGTCTAACCTTAAAAATTCTTAACATCTTAGTTTGCTTCATTGCTGAAACATCCGTTCATCCTCGGTTTGCCAAAGTCAGTTTGCCAAGAATTAAACTGCAAAATAGAAAATGTTTTCTATTTGATCATTAAATACGAACAATAACTGTTTATCTGGCTGATTGTTCATCGTTATTCGCAATGGTAGTTTGCGATGGCTTCGCTATAAATTGCGTGGTTAAATTCTATATTCATGAAAAATGTTAATTCATACTTTAGAATGATGGTCGCAGAAAAAAGGAGTCGATGTCAGATGACAAAAACTAAGGAGAGTTCACAAATTTTAAATGAAATTAAGTATACTTAAGGTCTAAATTAAAAAATTCTTTTTATCTTAATCACTTTAGTTACCTTCATCGCTGTCACTTCTAGGACAACAATGACTAAATACTAATCTCTGTCAGCTTACAAATTTTTGTTAGCTGCGTAAGTTGTGTCTAACTTTATTTGCGAAGTCCACTTGAACCACCGCGGTTTGCCAAATTCAAATTGCAACATAGAAAACGGTTTTTGTATTTCGCCATTAAACATGAGCATTAATTGTTTATTTAAAAACCTCGCGCAAGAACTTTTTTATAATATCTTTTTTTTTAATAATGCAAAAATCGTCTTTCGTTTTCCACATCTCTTCAAAAATGCGAGTGGTTTGATTTGTTGTTAGTTGGCTCGGCCTGTTTAAATGAAAGGGCTGGTAAATGAATATTATAGATAATTACTTAATGGTTATGCACGTTCATTCCGTTCAATAAGTCTAGGAGAAACTATTTTTCATAAAATATTTTATCGTTTTAAGCTATGTAATAAGCATTTTTAGTTAATTTACCAGAAAACAACAGTAATATTATATTATTATATTATATCCTTCAAATTCATCATTATTCTTATATTAGGCAGTTATACGTTCGAATTCTCTCCATGTTTTGTATTGTTCAATATAAGATAAGATAAGTTCATAGAACAGTTCAGTTATGTAAAAGAGCATCCGTTAAAAAAAAAAAAAATTTTGCTAATCTAAGACTTGTCTAAAATACTTTTTGGTTACCAGTCATTAGTTCAGGAATATATCAATTCAGGAAAATAAACTGAGATGAGAATGTATTGTATAGAAATTATTAGTGTACTTAGCGCAGAGCATTATTGCTTAGAGAGTATGCTGAGATCGAGATTCAGTCAAATTTAAAACATTTAAAATTTTTCTTAAGTACAAACTAATCGTTATAAGAATAAATTATAAAAATTTTAAAAAAACCTGCTTATCCTATATTTTTTCTCCTATATTCTATCTTCCAGAAAAATTCTGACGAGTTTCGTGTTAATTAATCCGTTATCTTATCATTTTATCTGGACTTTCACTTTAACTTTCGTCGGTTTCGACCAGGATGCAAATTAGTTAACTTATATAAGGGCTGACTGCTTGAGTTCAAGAAGACAGCGTTCGGCAGCCATCACTGGCCGGTCACTATATTACATCTCCTTACTCGAATCGTTTTTAGTTTTGCTGGCCGTAACTGTTTTGTGAGCTTCAACAGGCATGAGCTTGAATACTGTTTAATATTTTGATGTTACTGGAATGTTTGTTTTGAATTTTCCATAAACTGCGGCGATTTCATTCTCTATTATTGATAACCATTAATCTGACGTAAATAGAAGTGATTTATTTCAAACCTTCATCTGAGTTTCATTCATTAAAGCCTTCATCCGAGTTGTATCTATATTATATTGTATCGTAGAAATTAAGACGAAATGGTCAGTCTTCCAATTGACTTTACGATTCTAGGAGCTGGTAGTTAAAGAAGAGTAGAAGCGTGCAAATCTGTTGCTAGCAATGAGTCTAATGGCTTTCGTCTGCAGGAGATGAGGTCTGGAATTCGCTTCCGGCGTAATCAGAGATCTTGCAATCCTCATATATTCACGTTTTACTACTTACAAAATGCTTCAACGCGCACGAATGAAAAATTCAAACAATGTACTCAGACAACTAAGCATTTGATTACTGGGCAGGATTCATCCAAAGCCGATTTGTTGTAGTTTATATCTCCGTTTTATTCATTTCAGCAAGGCAAACATTCACTTGACAATTTTCCTGGGATCAAAGGAGAAAAACAAAAAGCAGCGGGAAATAAAAAAAAAAAAGAAGATCTCTGTCTTGGACAGCAAGAAATTTTCTGCCGTCTTCTTTCATTAAGAATCAATGGGATGGAGGAGATTATTGGAAAAGCGTCGTGATAAATGCCCTTCGAGGAGCCGATCTGCCACAAAAAGGATTTCAGAATCCGAGCAGACAATGGGAAGTGCGCGTCAAAAACCAGTGAGAGAGACTGAATGAGATACAAGGAGGCAAAGAAAAGGAATCAAAGTCCAAAGTTTGGTCTTTAATCAAGAAATGAATGAGATCTGCGTCTGTGAATGTGCCTGTGTCTCGAACACTGGCTAGTGTATCAAAGACACCCTTGTTTCACTTTCAGAAGGGGAGGGTACCTTGCACTGGGGGGCCAGGAGATTGTCTTCAACCAGAAAAGCCCGATTGTCGATGAAATAGTGAGTGATGAGAAAGATGAGTTACGGTAAAAAAGAAAAATTCCGGAATGCAATCTTTTTGATTGAAATGATCTGTAAAGCTCAGTTTCGAAGAAAAACAGCACATATCCATTATGTTACATATTCTGTCTCTGTTGGAGCAATTGTCAACGAGTCTAATAGATTGCCATCCAGTGGTAAAACGTTCAAGAGGGGAAAAGAGAGAGATATTTATGTAAATTACTGCATATAATGTACTTTATGTAAGATTTTGTGCTATAAAGACTTCTAGTATATTTGACTACTTCCTCGAAATTTAATGTGCCATCACAACATTTTTTATCAAAAATACTTCTTAGCATTAAAATATTAGATATTCATTATTAGATATTAATTTACATATTCCTTTCATTCAAAATTAGACATGAATATCTTTTCCTAGAAAGTAGAAAAATAGAGAATACATACAAGATACTGTTAAAGTTAATCAATACATCAATCATTCTTACATAATATATATATAATTTTATATAATATATATATATTCGCTCTCTGAAGATGACATGTGAAGTCAGCTTGCAAGAAATTCTTCCAAATGTTGGGGTAATTTTTGAGCTCACGTGGTCAATGCGAAGAAGTAGTGAAAAGTGAAATTAAATATGTGATGCATTTAAGGGGAGAAAAAAGATAGCTATTCTAAAGAAATTAATGATGAATTTGAATGACTGAGAAAAGGTGTTTTATGTACTACATATTAAAAATATCACTAAATATAATTTTATATTGGGAATATCATTGTATATAGAATGATATATCCTAATACATATTGTTCTATTTTTAAAGAGAAAACATATTTTTTAAAAAAGTGATATATAAAGAGATGGTAATAAATGCAGATCCATACATTTGTTCTTTTTAAACTGCTTTAATACTTTTTACTTGGCAGAACTTATGAGCTTGAAAAAATTAGAAACAAGTAATACCTATATAAGCATTTTCCTATTTTAAGCCAAATCTATGTACTTTGTTATAAGGTATTTCTTCCACCTTCTTCAAATGTCTTCGTGGTGTAGTGGTCAATACGCTGAGAGGGTATTCCAGAGGTCCGTAGTTCGAGTCCCGGCGAAGGCGTTTCTCATTTTTCAATACTCCTGCTTCAAAAATACGTAATGTCTCTACATTGTGAATAGTTCGATGATTCTCAGTTCATTCATTTTCAATAAATGGATTTTATTGTAGAATACTTTTTATTTGATCTCCAAATTAATTGTACAGTGAAACAAATACATATAAAACTACATATAAAAAGTGTAAATTTCAATTAACCTCCTATTAACCTTTTTCACGAGAGGTTTGTAAAGAAGAATACAATTAGTAGAGGGAAAATAATTTTTTGAATTTCTTGTTGCTGCGAATGCTATTCTAAAATAGTTGTTATTGAGACTAATCTCACTTGTTTGACAATAACGTCAGAATAGGTCTATGAGTATTAACGTGGCGAAGATTGCGTCTGTTGCTGGCGTGAGCTTTGGGCACCTTTAGGCACCTTAGAGATGGAAGAACGACTGAGCTCAGTTTCGTTATATCTGATTGGTCCAATGTTCTCCCTCCTCTCTTCCTCTACCAAACCATTCGAGAGGACCGTCGGCTCTGCGTGTATTTTAAGTGCCGGTATGCCACAAGGACATTATACATCCGGGATTAATTAGCCTTCGCTGGCATTCAAGACCGTTCTGAGATATCGAAGTGGAATGTACAGGAATAGAAGCATGCAATATCTATAGATATGTAGTATAAGATTCATTTTCCCCAGACATCCTATATTACATATATATTAGAAACATTGAATTAACATTTTAAAATCTGCTATTCAAATAAAACATCTCAAATTTTGACTATTAGTAATTTATTAGTGGACCCATATTAATGGACTAACATTAACAGAAAAATTCTTGGATGATGCTTATGGCTTTAATTCTGAATTTCAGAACAGGCTTATCTGATATGTGTTTCCTCTTTATAAATACTTTCAGCGATAATTTTCATTTAAACTTAGAATTTGCTCAAAATAAATGACGGGATGTAGATAAGAGATTGATCAACCAGTTGTAAATATGTGTTATTTAAAACTTTGGACGCCAGTAATTGTGTCCCAGACATACATATTCTACTTAATGCTGGTTTTCATTAAACATTTTCAGTTTTATTATCAGCCAACAAACAAGTCATTAATTCCATTCTGTCATGAAGAGTGACTATATTTACGAAAATGTATATGTAAAGTATTTAAAAAATAAACACATTTAAATGCGTATAAAAGCAGTGGCAAGACAAAATAAAGGAAAAAAATCTGTTTTGAATCTAATTTAAAAAGCGAATGGTACGGTTCTTTCGATCGCTTCGCGGTCAGAGGAAAAGTAATAATAATAAGTATTTAATTCTTTCGCATCTCATCAAAGTACGAGCTACGAGGCTCACCCATTTGAGTCTCACCATTTTGGATAGGATTCGTGGGCTCACAGAGCTAGCTGAACGCACCACGCACGCTCGAAAGCCAACCGTGGATGAGGCCATGAGGCGCAGATAGTCACCTCCCACTTGGCGGACTGTGGGCATTGTAAGCTGTCCCTTTGGATACCAGGAGCTAGGTCCGTGTATTTTAGGACCCACCAGATTCGCGACTGTCAGAGTATAATACTAAGTCAGTATTTCAGAGGTAAGAGAAAAACCTTTTCTTCAAGAGACAGTTTTCATTTGAGGAAAAGAAAGTAGTCGCAAGGAGATAAATCCGGAGAACAGAGAGGATGGCTGAGTACACTTATTTGTTTTCGGGCCAGATACTGGTGCATTTGTTCTGACATTGAAGTTCAGTAATCATTTTGAGAAAAAAAAATAGGTTTTCGACTCAATGATACAAAATATAGCTGAAAAATGTTTTTCTGAGATTGAGTATATGCCCACTTTTACAGGATTCTTTTTTTTTTTTTTTTTAAATTCGGTCTTATCATTTTATTGCCATTCTATGTACTTTACATTTCCGAATTTATTTTATTGGCAATCACTTTAGTTGCTATGTTAGACATATTTTCTGTTCAAGGAAAAAAAAATAAAAAACATATTTTGGTCTGAATTCTAATAATAATAGCATAATCCTTTTTAAGGCAGATTCTTTTTCTTCTTAAAAAAAATGTGGGAAAGGGAAGTTTAAAATTGGTTATTTTTGTTATTTTTATGAAGATGTTGTGATTGGCACTTTTGGTAGAAAGAAGATGAACGCAAGCATTTTAATGAAAAATGTGCTTTAATAAAACTAGGTGGGTACAGCAAATTGCTGAGGCTTACCAACCTATCAGTACCCATCTACGAGCAAGTCTTCCTTCTTTCCAACGATAACATCTTCGTCAATCGTATCATCGATTTCGCTTGAATCAAACCAGAGCTTCCTCGTCGTTGTTGACGAGTGTAAAAACATCCTATCACATCCGAGCAGTTTATCAAACGAATGAAGTGTGAAAGAACATTCATGAGGGGATACGTGGGCGACCCTATTTAGAACAGAGACTGGTACCCCCACGTGCAGGATCTGGCTTCCTTCTTGGACGGATTATGACTTGCTAGACCATGCTCCTTTTGATGGCTCATTTTTGCTGTCTTGTAACCGTCAGGTAAGAGGAAAGTAATTTTGTAAGAAGCCTTTTTAAATGATAAGTAGACTTATTTGGTCTTTTAAGAGCTATGGTACGCTTGGTGTATATTTCCAAGCTCGGATCTATTATATATTTGACAGCGGCTACGAAAGGCGGAAAGAACATGTTCATCTCCTCATCGTACAGTAATAAAAAATAAGTTGTTTTAAAATTCTGAAGTTCTTCTTTCTTTTTTTTTCTTTCTTTTTAATTTGAATATTTCGTGACATGAAAGCAATTAGGACGTAATTAAAACAGTGGGAATTTGTAGACAAATAGGATTTGTAAAGTTAGTAAATTAGTTTTAATTGTTGGCTCTTAACGTTTTAAATGAATTTTTTGGTTTTTGCTGTATGCATTAAGCGCATAAGTGAGCTTTTTTAAAAAAATTAAGTGGTTGCGTAATTATTTAGTTATTAAGAAAGGAAGCCTGATTCTTCCTCAACTCCCGATTCCATTAAGATTTTACTTAAAATTCGTTAAAGAGCTTGGTGAAGAACATAAAAATTACGTTATTTGTTAAAACCAAGTACTTAATGAAATGCACTTTTTTCTTTTATTAAATACTGCTTGATAACAAAGTATTTAAGATAGAATAACACACCAAAAAATTATTAATTTTGAAGTCAAACAACAAAAAATCAGCATCATATTTGCAAATTTTCACAGGACTAGTTTCGATGGTTTTACCAAACCATCATCCTCAGCTGCCAAAGCGCAAAGTAATAAGATAAGATATAGTGATTAGATAAGAATATTACCTGAAAATCTATAAATATAACGCTGATTTTGTTGTTTGACTTCAAAATAAATAGCGAAGTATTTTATATAGCAAAGTATTTGTTGAAGCAACTTAGATTAACTTCACACGGAAGGAAAAATTCTTAATTTATTCATAAATTCTATAAAAGAGTTAATTCGCAGAAGATAGTCATCGTCTTTATGACTTTTACGAACAAGCCTTAACTAATTCAAATAAAATTTTAAGCATTTATTAAATATTTAATATATTTGTATAAATATATATTTCAGAGCTGGTAAGAAATTTTCAGTTATTGAATTTTTTTAATGGTTTATCGAATTAAAATATAATTACTCTTATTTCTGTATGTAACGACTTTTTTTAAACGTGATTTAAGAAGCAAGCATGTGAGCAGTATACAACAGGCTGTACGTACTTCTTTTCTGTGAAGTATTTGATAGAAGTATTATAATACTTCAATCAAAATTTTGTATTGAAAGGAAAACTTCTGACATTTTTGGTTTCTGTAGCCTCTGTGTTTCAGACATGGTTTTTCTCTTCCTTTATCACGTTCATACTTGTAATCGTTTAATTATTTTTAAGATACATTAAATTCTATCTCCAAACAACTACAGAAATCCTCAGCTATCAGAAAGCACAACCTTCTTACTAAATTTTCCGTAAATCGAAATAATGTAACGCAAAGAAGTATTTATAACAAAAAATATAGACAAGCGTCTCCATATCTAAAAAGTTATTGCACATCGCTACACGATAGCATTACTTTATCCCTGGACTGCGCATCTAAACGGGGTTTTGCTTAAAGGAGACACTCAGGAAACATTCTCTGTACCATTAGTACTGCTCCGTTTCCATTTTTGTGTAACATGCATATCTCTCAAAATTTACACTTGAAATGACGATTTACGCCAGCAGAACGCTTTTCCTACCTCTCATTCACGTTCTGTACCACCTCAAAGCATCATGTCTGCACGCATATTCCGTTACAAAATCTGCTTATTTCGGTTCCTTGTGCCTGCTCCTACACTGCTGGCCACGCAAATTGCAACACCAAGAAAGACAAGAGATATCATAACAAACTTTATTTAGTAGATAACATGTTGACCAAGTATCAAATGATTAAATTTATAGGCTACTGTGAAGTGTGGTTCCTTCCAGAATCAGCAGTCAGAGTAGCCGCCATTGTTGGAGATCACCGCTGCCGCACGCCTCGGCCTTGATTCTAAGAGACTTTGGATGTGTTCTTGGGGTACAACAGACCAGCAGACAGCTTCCACACGTTGCCAAAGTTGATCTGGTGTGGCAGCTCGGGATGTAATCTGGGTCAATCTTTCAGCAACCATGGACCAAATGTTTTCTATTGGCGAAAGATCCGAAGAGCGAGCAGGCTAGGGAAGCAATTCAATCTGGCGACTGACGAAGAACCCTTGGACAATGCTTGCTACGTGTGGTCGCGCATTATCCTGTTGAAATATGGGTGTGGGCAAGCCCTGAAGGTAAGGAAGGACAACTGGCTCCAACACCTCAGAGATGTAGCGCTGGCTGTTTAAAGTACCGTCAATGCATATTAGAGTAGTGCGAAAGTGATATCCAATACCGCCCCATACCATAATACCCGGTGCAGGACCAGTGCGGCGGTGCATAATGCAGCTCTTCAGCTTCCTCTCTGCACCGTGTCTCCAGACTCGAATTCGACCATTGTGGTGTTGCAGACAGAAGCGTGACTCGTCAGTAAAGACAATTTCATTCCAGTCTACCGTCCACATCCTTCTTTCATCGCACCATTGGCGCCGGAGACGTCTGTGGTTCTGCGTCAAGGTAGTCGAAGCAATTGACGTCTTGCGGACAGACTACTCTGCTGTAAACAGCGTCGAATGGTACGCTGGATGATGGGTTACAGACTGAATGTAGACACTGGATGATGCGTTACAGACTGAATGTGCTGTGCTATGGTTCGTGATGTGACTGAGCGATGCGTCACTGCCATGCGCATAATTGTTCCTGTCATCACGTGAAGTTATGCACTGAGGTGAATATGATCGAACACGTCGGGTACCCTCCTGCATCTAATGGTCACATATCCGCATTACAGTTGTTTGCTTTCGTCCAACACGACTACCGATTTCCCCGAAAGATAATCCACGCTCTCTGTAGGCCACTATTGTTCCTCTGTCGAACTCGGATACTAGATCAAACGATGATCGCTGTTTACTACGAGGCATAACTGATCGTTTTTTTTTAGAAAAAACCACAAAAAAACGCAATTGCCGAGCTTGAAATCGTCTAAAATTCCAAGCCTTAAATAGCGCTTTGAAGTGACGCCACAGGCGCGCGTGTTGTGCGTCTGCGCTGAAACTCTAAGCATTTGCATATCTCACCTCCGCTAATGCATGTTGTAAATTTCATGTTATTTGCATGCTTCTTACGGTGGCCAGCAGTGCACATTTTCGCCAGATTGTTTTGGATAACTCTGATCATAGTATTTGCCATTATTCGCGGTGCTTCTTGAAATGTAATATCCGAGGTTACGAGTCATGGTTGTATGGTTCATTTTAAGAGACGAAACGACAGCGAGTACATGATGATCATGTGTTAAGCTGATGCTTTGGAGAATGAGATAATATGAATTTTGAAGTGTGGAGGAATAAATCCAGCTTTTGACTTCACAACTTGTGGCTTATATCCGTTGGAACATATCCAACTTTGACTTGTGTAATTCTTCTGTACTTGAGCGCCTCTTTGTCAAAGGTGAGATTTTACAGCTGCTATGGCTGATGTGGAAGACATAAACTTCGATAATACGAGCGATTGTTTAGACTCACTAATTTTTCTCACGTGGCGCATTATAGGCCTTAAAATATCCCATACACTCCTAAGTTGTTTTAAAAAATGCAGTTGCTGGCAAGGATACAGCGAAACATTACAATCCTTGTCCAAGATGAAGACTGAATGTTGCTTTCGTCCCCCCCCAGCCAATAAATGCGCAAATCAAGGAAACCTGTATTGGCATCAGGCATTCCATTTTACGATATTTTACTGTTACGTTCAGAATATTATTAGTACAACAATCAAATTAAACCAAGTAACAGTACAATTATATATCAGTCGTAATACAAAAAAAAATATCAGATTAACCAGAAATGCTTAATGTTTGATACGAAGAAAATTCACACGACCGCTTTTAAACTTTCTCTTCGATTACAGCGTACGAAGCGATTTATAACTCCTATCAAATTAAAAGAGAAAGGCGGGGAAAAAAATGAACTCCATTCCCTCTCAAATTTTTCTGAGGTTATGACACGACATGCTTCGAGAATTCTCCCCTCTGCGAAATTCGATATATCCTTTCATCTTTCCATAAGCAAAGAGAATAACAACGTAAAAAATAGAACGAAGAAATCTCTTACATGCTGTAAAGCATCCTTAAACGTACTCTCCTTGCCACCCTGAAAACAAAATATTTCAGAAATAGACGACATGTTTAAGGAATGGGGGATGAAAGAAATATTAAATTAAAAAAAAAAAAAAGAAAGAATTTCCGTCGAAGACGGATGAACGCTTGTGGGGATGGTGACTAGCGATGACTAGTGATGCGGATAAAGAGCGTTGTCATAGCAACAGATTCATCTCGTTTTCATCGTTCAATTTTCCTCTTTTTGAGAGGGACTACGAAGAGAAATCAGTGGCTGGATAGCTGGATAAAGAAAAAAATATGTTTCTGATGCTATTTATTCACATTAGTTCTTTATCTTCTTATTTTTACGGGATAAAATTGCGTTATGACATTCTTACGCTTCTTTTCACTTGTAGGGTCTGATATTTACTTACAGATGCTGCTTTAGAAATTCCCCAAAATATTAGCTTCACCGTTTTAAGGAATTTTTTAAAACACTATATATAGCACTGGTATAGTTTCTGTTATGTGTAAAATGTTACTAAATGCTAATTAATTCTACCTATTTGAATATGAAAATGCGGAAATAAAAACGAGTGGGAGTTGAACGCTGAAGAAGTGGTAGTATATGCGTGCATCTCCAACTGTTATGCAAACTTATCTCTATTTTTTCATCTTTTTAAAATGCAATTAAAAGATTGGAAACTGCTGAGAGCTCAAATTTTTGTCTCGAACTGTTTTCTCAGACTCATTGCATGCTGGTAAAATTAATTTCAAATAATAATCAATCTAACGGCTGACATGCAGAATTATCTTCATCTGTTGGCGAGTTTCCCTTAACAGCTAACTAATTGCAACCACAAGAAAAGTAGAACTAACGCATAAACACAAGTTCTTTAATCTACTCCTGCTGATTTGAAACTAAAATTATGAAACAAACTAAAATGACGATTTGTCACACTGCAAATATTGTAAAGATGGCTGCTTTTCCCTGTAGCGAAATTTCATATAGTTGCAAAACAATGTTCTCAGTATTTCGTTGCTATGTTCGCAAGCCAATTATTCTTCGATGGAGTTAGGTTCCTTGGAACCCGGCAGCATATAAGCATTCTGTACCGCGCCACGCGCATAGGGAAAATCCGTACTTGTGATTGGACATACTTTCCCATGAAATCATTTTCTCTTGCCATAATGACGTTTAAACAGAATTCTTAGTTTTGTTTTCGTTGAGTGACGCACATGAGTGATACGGAAGGGTGAAAATTATCATTTGCATTCTTTGAATAATAATGCCATAAAAATTGACATGCAGCCTTCAGCAGATGGCATCCTGTTTATGGAATAATAATCTCGACTGAAATGTAAAGGCATACGTGTTAGTAAGTATATTATTGAAATTTTGTTGCATTCTGTTCCTTTCACATTGCAGAAAATATTTCCTTTGCAACTGTATGTTTTTTCCATGGTTATGTCTTTCACACTTCTAATATTCTTAAATGAAGGAAAACGTGCATTCAGTATATTCGCTGAATACACATGTATAGGAAAAGAAACTTTCTCCTCTGGTAAACAGTATTTTTTTAAAAAGGTAAAAGATATTACAAATTTAAACATGGGCAATATTCATAAAGTATACATTTATAGGAAATATTCAATTTATACATAGCTATCTCTATTTCTGTGTTCCAAATCTATAGTAGACTAATTTCAAACATAAATTTTACTTTTTCAGACTGACTACAAATATCGTGAATTTACTGTGTATTATATTAGCTCCTAACTTTTTTGCTGTTTCTCAAAACTCACTTACATCATGCTTTCGGAGACTGCATCTGAAAATAATCTATAGTTAATGAACATGAAACAATGACTTAATAATCACAAAGCGTTTAATATGAAGGCTTTCAATTGAACAGTAGATTTATTAAAAACCTTTGCACCTAATATTAATACACATTTACGAAGTTGTCACGCTAGACGAAATACTGATTTTCCTCTCTATGGGAAAAAAAAGAAACTAAATTTTGTATGTTAAATTTACTATATTTCAGTGCCGTAATAAGTGTAATCGGCAACGAAAATACAACGCACGCCATTAACGGTAATAATCTTTTCGGTACTGCTCTCAAAATGTAAACAAATGATATGGACGTGTACTTTCAAGCCCAAGCAAAATCAAGGCGTTCCTAAGCGTAGAGAAAATGATGTCATCGGAAGCTGTATCCAATCACAAGGATGGATTTTTCCCTATGCGCGTGGCGCGGTACAGAATGCTTATATGCAACCCGGCACTCCGATTATAAGGTATTTCTCCCGCGTTCTTAGCTTGCCTCCGTGGTGTAGCGGTCAGCACACTCGGCGCGTATTCGAGACGTCCGTGGTTCGACTTCCCGCCGGGACATTGATCATTTTTCATCTCTCCTGCTTTCAAAAAATACCTAATGTCTCTACACGGTGACTCTACCGCCCTATTGAGTAATGCGATTTAACAAAGTTCTAATTCAAAGTTAAACACGTGATCGGTCTGCATTGTAGCTGAGCTCTAAATTCACTTACTAACAATACTGCTACTTATCTGCATTTGGCCTTCCACAGATTCAGCAAGAGCTAATTATCATCGAGATAACGGCGATGCGGCGAACATTCCAGTAGGCCCCAATTAAGGTTAAACTTAATTACTTTTGTAGTATGCCATATGCCTTTAAATGTGCGTAAATTTTTCGTTTGAGTGAACCAAGAAAGATAGAGTAAGCTGAACTCTAACTATTAGTAACACTAAAAATAATTGTTAGAAGCGCATATTTAAAAACATTTTGGGAGAGCTTAGTAAGAAAGCTAGTTATCAATTAATTACGAAATTTATTCCTGTCTATAGTTTTTTTCGTATTGGTGCATTCGATAAGATATTTCGTTTTAACCAATTCATAAAGTTTCACGAGAATTACTTTAATTAAAGTTCTCTTCCTCAAAGTGATGAAGAATTTGCTTTGGCCTTGCTGGTTTGAAGACATGCCATGGTACCTTGTACAGACATTATGTATTTTTTTAAAGAGAGATGAAAAATGAGACTCGAACTTCCGACCTCTCGACTTCTCTTCGACTTCCGACTTGCCGAGACTCGAACTTCGGACCTCTCGAATACGCGCCGAATGTGCTTGACCATTACAGCACGAAGGCATGCTAAGAAGGAGGAAGAAATATCTTATAACCTTTTTACTTTTATTAATTTTCTTTTACCTTTGCAGTATTCACACATAGTTGACGTCAATCTGAATATAACAGACTAGACGCAAACGACTGTCAATTGAGGCTAGATTAAAACTGTTTAAAATATCTCATGTTCTACTTAAACTACATTGAGTTTTCTCCAAGACGACTTCCCACGATTCCAGGTGATTCTGGCCATCCGTAGCATTGATTCTCTTATACACACGATGCAAAATATCAATATGTTTATGAATGATCGTTTTAGGGAAGTTCTCTCCCTAAAAGGACTCACTGCATAAAAATTTTGTTTTTCTGTTTAATGGCCAGACACTAACTTGTTAATCATATCATCGAGAACGTTACTTAGGGTCACAACAAAAGTAAACCGATGTTATACGCGTGAAGGGAGATAAACAGCTTCAAACATTTGTACCTTTCTTGAAGTTCGAACCCAAGTTCAACGAAATGGCGTTTGGCATCGATAACAAGCATACTGAAAAACGGCAAATTTGCACTTATTAAAAACGTAGGCATTTTAGAATATTTTACATAGCGAACCAAAATATATAAAAAGTGTGCTTTATTTTGTGCAAAAATGTTTTTGAATTAAATACTTTGCAGTACAGACGAACATGTTCTATCGAATTTAAAAGTATTTTTGCGAAAATAAATTGGGTGTATATCTTCTGCCTTCCATAATCCTGTAATTATCCGAAATTCACGCTTGTATTAATATTTCTTCCCCATATTCTTAAAAGACGTTCAACCAAATTTAGCGTCTGTGAATACTGCGTTTGTTACGGCTGCTCGTAGAAGCAATTTTAGCCTTACTGTTAAAAGCTCAAACTGCACACGTTCTTAAAGCAAACAGCAGAGTGCTTTCATAATCATCTGCAGTTCCACCATCAGTGGATTTGCCGTTTTGCATCAACTGCAAACCAGACTACGGGCTTTGCTCAAATATATGGTTGCAGGGCTCTACTACCAGTTGATTTGCATGATAATTAGATCCATTGCCTTGCATAACACTTAATTAAAACTCTGAGGTGTTAAATGATATGAAACTACAAGTCTTCTAAAAAAATAACTTTTTATTGTATTTTTAATAGATATATTTGTAATTTCTTATAGCTTGTTCTCTTATTAGTCCAAAGGGGCTTTGTCCCTGAAGGACTATTGTTTTCGTTTTGCGATTTTGCGTCGGAAACATTAAATGTCGGTTCACTTTTCAAACTGTTGCCACCAAATATTACAGCCCTATATTATATTTAAAGAAATTAAATAATGAAGAATGTGCATAAATGTATGTATGTTTCTCGCATTGTGATAAAGTGACGGTACCTAGAGCCATCGAATTTTGAATGACCTAATCCTGCTGCGAATATGGGCATCTGGAAACCCAAATTTGAAATTTGGAATTTGTTTTATTATCGATTTCATATTTCGTAAAACTTTAACGAATTTTTGAAACTCAAAGAATTCAAAGCGAGCAATAACAACGTTGTACAGAAAAAAACATTTTTATCTACAGCGCGTGAGACTGTGTATGGGAAATTCTAAAGATATGCTCAGTTTAAAATTATTTTGCAATATTTTTCTTTAACTGAATTTTATGGTTTAAGTGCGAAGAATATGACATTTAATAAATAAAGGTAACACACAAAATGTTAAAAAAAAAGCCCCTTTGAACATAATTTAAAATCTGAACCCCCCCTTTTTTTTTCTTTCCATGTCATAAGACATTTAAAAATAAATAAATAGTTTTGTATCCAATCACCTAGATCGTAATCACGTTGCAACTCCTTAAAAATCAAAGTGCGACATTTAAAACATTGTCGTGGTGAAATTCTTTTCGAGAGACAGGCTGAAGAGAGATTCTCGCATCCATCCTTCCCGAAGATTTTGCTTCATAGACAAATTCGTACTGTTAACTAAAACGTGCTGAAAGACTAAACCAACTACAGGTGCAGACGTTGTCTTTTGACCACGATAAAATTGGACTTGATTTGACTTTACCGTCAGACATGATGACGTCAAGTGAGATAAGTCACAAGAAAATCAAAGTAATAGTTTTTCAAATCCAACGATTACAAGGCAGCATAGTTTATAACCTAATTTAACTTTCTTTGAAGTTATATAAACGCCTCGCGAACTCATTTACTAACACGCATAAACCATTAACTTTCACACTCATTGCTTCAGTATGCCATATATCGACCTCAGAGTAGTGGGTGGTTGTAAAGAACCTCGAGGCACCTCAGCTTCATAATTAAGCCTCTTTTCACGCCTCGGTCTCATTTGCGTCTATCTCTCTGTGGGAAAATAATGAAATAAGCAATGTCTTTAACCACTTTCGGTTAACCGAAAAGAGATAGATGCTCGTGCTGGCCTTTTTCGGGCGTTATATAGGTTGGGGGAGTCACGAGTGCACATTCTGATCATTTAACGGGGTTGGGTAGGAGGAGAAGGGAGAATATCGTTTGCGGTATCGGTGTTAATGACTGCATGGATGGGGTCTCTTTTAATCTCCTTTCCATTTGGCTAGAAAGAAATTCCCCGCGAAACGTGTTGGCGGAGAAGGCAAGTCGGAAAATTTTAATATATTATCTTGTTTCCGATGCAATGGAAGTGACCCAGATATCGAGTGATTATCACACATTTTGGCCGAAACGCCTACCACTTGAATATCGCAGGTGACGTCACTGTCTGAATTATGTGCCATCTAAATAACCGTGAAGCACGATCGTTCGAAAAGAGCCGAGGTTATCCGTGGCCAAAGGATTAATTGAACAATTCCTGAAGAAGAAAATTTCAGTTAAAGAATGTATTGCGAAACGATCTAGCCTCACTATTTTAATTTGACTGAACGATGAAGTATTGTTATAAAAATTTGAGTAAAGCTATAACGTTGTTTGTTCTATGAATTGAAATATAATTTTCGTGCCTTCAATTTTTTTATTTAGTTTTTAAGCATAGTTTTCTATCAGTGTATAATAGTCTTTAATTTTATTTTATGAACTTATCCTATCACTTTTTAAATATTTATAAATTGACGTAAAAACTATTTAATTATTTACACATTTCCAGTTTTTTGTGCCTGCCAGTAACCGAGTGTTTAAGAACCTTGTACCTCTGCGTTCGAATCCCGACAAATGAGCTGGCTGCATAGTGTTTTTCATGTTTTTTCCCCATATGTAGTACAAATACGAATCTTAAAAAGACCTCCGCGAAGACATCTCTTCTCTTATGCAGCTAACTCTCGTTTCTTTGATATTTTCAAACAAATTAGCCCATTTTTGATGTCGTTTGTCTCAAATTTCGTTTTTAAATCGGGAAATTGCAATCGTTGCTTGGACCTTTCAGATTACTTCATGAGGTTCCATCATTCAATTAAACATTTATTTCTCATTATATATATCAAAACTTTGATACACGAACAAAGACAAATTGTAACCTAAATTTATGCCTTTCCTCACAGCATAGATTCGATTCTAAATGTATGTACATGTGTTTTTTTTTCGCCTACTTTCGATGCTTCTTCTTTGGTCGAATTTTGTATGATTCTGTGGATATATACAGGGTGTCCCAAAACGACCGCATAAACACTGCACAGCAAGATTCCTCGTTGGGAGTAAATAAAAACTGCCCAAAGGAGCGTTCTTCTACGATCCATAGTTGACAAGAAAAATACGAAAAACCAAGTATGACGTCATTGCCGGTGCAAGAAAAAAACGCTTTATTGAACATATCAACAACAGAACTGGCATATCTTTCCAGACGATAATGTTTAAAACGTTCGCCGCGCGTATCTGGAACTGGTGTATCGAGACGTAGTGACAACACCAATAGATTTAGTTGCTCGTCTGCGTGCTATTTGTACTTCGGTGGACCCCGCGATCCTGCAGCGCGTGATGACAGTCATTCCACAGCGTGCTCAAGCCTGCCTCGACATGCTCGGCGGACACTTTGAACATCTGCGTTAAATTGTGCCTATACTGCTGTTGATATGTTCAATAAAAGTGTTTTTTCTTGCACCGGTAGTGACGTCATACTTTGTTTTTCGTATTAGGAACTCTTCTTGGGGCAGTTTTTATGTACTCCCAACGAGGAATCTAGCTGTGCAGAGTTTATGCGGTCGTTTTGGGACACCCTGTATACATAATATGTATTACTTAAAAAGACAGATTCCTGCTCCCTTCAATAGTAAGGACAGTACGCATACATTTTGGTTTCTGAAGCTGTGGAACCAAAATATATATGTAACTGAATACTTTTTAATAGTATAGCAATCAACAAAGATTGCTCCATTGCTAAAATTTCTGTTTTAAAATTTCGGCACGCGCGTTTGTAATCGGGATGTATTCTACGTGGAGAAGAAATACTTTAAATCAGTCGATTTGAAAATACTCTCAAGGAATCAACGTAGGACGAAGAGAGATGCGAGGCAGTTTCATTTCATTGCTCATAATATTCACACGGTCATCATTCCTGTTGAACGTAGAAGATATAATAAATGCACTTCTGTCCAACTCATTATTCGTGGCCCTGTCGAGATTTTAGGACTAGAGATACACTGTAATAACAATATGCATTCGATTGAAGTATAAAAATAGACGAAATTCATAACATTAGCAGAAGTTGGAGGCCGTGATTTGTTGTTCTTACTTCAACCAATATGTGTATATATTTGTTTAAAGTATTTGTACTTCCGCTTAATCAGCAATTTCAGTTTGACAGTGTTAAGCACAGCACTCCGTTAGATGAACACTATATGAATGAGCTTAAAAAACTAAACGAACATTTTCGCCTCTAACGTAAAGAATTTTTTTAAGGAGAAGAAAAAAAAAAGACTATTAATAGTTTTAATTTAGCAACAACTTCGAAGAAAATGTTGAAAAGCACATTGGAGCGCACTGAAATTGGATGATACAGAAAACAAACACATCGAATTCGTCCAACTACCATTTTATCTTTTATGTCTATGTTCCGTTTCAGAAGAACAGCGTTATGTGTTGCAGACCAATGAACACAGTTTCGGAAGGTAAGCATGTGGCATAATTTCGAAAGCAACGTTACTTCAAGGAGTGACTCTATTAACTATGTGAAATATTTTCTCGTCATTAAGTATAACAGCAAAATATACGTTATACTTTTCTTTTAATAACAGTTCAGTTTTATTCTGTTAATGGCGATGCTGTTCACTGTTCCGTTAATGAAAATGTAACATTGCGATTATTACTTCATTTTTTTTTATCCTATCACTCTTTCACTCGATATTTCGAAACCAGTAATTCGGAACATCGTGCTAATGTAAGCTTATTCTTTATGCGTCCCAGATTATTTTTTTTCTAATGATAAATGTACGAAAACTTTCCTACTGTTTTGCTGAGTGAAACGACTTTTAAAGCAAGTACCTATAGACTAAAATGAGAAACATATACTAGTTGAAGTATTTACCTTATGCTTTTTTGAAATATATGCTTTTTTGTAATCATTATGGATATAAAAACAATTACTGTCTCACGTAAAACCGCTATGAAACATGTTGACTATTCCCAATTTCATGTCGAAATAAATATTTCCGGGGACCTTGGCTTCCAGGAAATCTGATTGGTTGGCTTACGTTAAAATCTCGCAGAAGTACATTCTGCGCTTCATCGTCTATGCCAGACAGAGCTGCAGGCAAAACACTTTTCGCAAGCGTTGTAAATATCCTGGGTAGGTACTCGAAACACACCGTCGAGCGTAAATATTTCAGCTAGACGGTTCCCGTTCCAACTAGTACTGGAAGAAATTCGTGAAAATTTTTTTATAGTGTTGCGCATCGCTATATGTATGAAAACCCAATAACATACATATTACATGGACGTATCTTAATAATTTTAGTAGCTGGGCAAGAATAAACATAGTTTTAATTTTTATATATAGAATTTCCATTTTTAAAGTGGATGGAAAAATAAATGTTCTAAATGCTTATATCTTGGCTGTGGATGGAATCCAGAACGTCTTTGCTCGCAGAGAGACTAATATACCCCCTCCCCCCAGCTACGTACCACTGGATAAATTCTACTTAAACATGAGATGGAAATAATCTGTTACTTACTAACTAATGCAAATGGTTGTTCATTTCAAAAGGTAACTGTTAAATTCTCCAACAGAAGCACTGTTAACGCACTGGGTGTTTTAGGCTAAATGTATTCTAACAACAAATTTCAACAAGGGTATGCATTTTGCGTGTTACTTGACTTATTTTATTTGTCTGACAGTAACATCAAAACAAGTCCATGGCGAGAAAGGTGAGATTGCGTTAGCCGATGGCATCGACATTGGGTACCTTAAGGTGAAAGTACGACTTTGCCCCATTTCGTTCCAATTTTGAAGGGGGAATTCCTCTCGAGAGACAGATCCAAGGGCCTCCCGTACTCCTTTTAGAAGGACTTTCGACTCCACATGTATTTTAAGTGCCCCCATGCCGCAGAAACTAAAATATTTAACCAGAAGACTACACTTACAAATATCCTAGTCTTCTCCGTGATTCGAACCCACGCCCAACGATATGGCAACCAGATTCGCTAGCCAACATACCGGCACCAGGGCATCAGTGCCCGTTGCAAAGTTTCTAAATAAACTGAATAATGGAAGCATCTTTATTATTAATTTATACCTTTTTCATTAAATCGAAATAATTGTGTTATGTAATAAATTATGCTTTAAAATCACTGCATAATTATGTTTAATATTTAGTGTTTATACTTTAATTCATTTGCATCAATATGTAATTATGCTGTTTCTCTCCCGCAAAAGCATTTTTTAACTTAATCTCCTTATTAAATTACATGAAAAAAAGAAATAAATTTTAAAAAAAGGCTCAGATTTCATTCAACTGTGATTCAAAAGGGTTTCTTAAAGTTTTTCTACGCTCTCTGTCATTTTATTATTAATAATAAGCATCATTTTCTTGAAACTTATGTCATATACGAATCTACAGCAAAATTACAAAAATTTTAAAAGCAGCATGTCTAAGAATTCCCAATAAAGTATTACATGTTGACATACATTTTTTTGTCCCCCTCAGTTTGTCATACCGGTGTACAGTTTTCTAGTAAAATGGCTCGTAATTTTTTTAAATTATTATTATTAACGTTTTGTATGTTAAATTATCCTTTAAATAATACATTCTTCGCACTCACGCCATATAAAATTCAGCTGAATAGCAAATCACAAAATGCTTAAAACTGCACATCTTTAGAATTTCCCATAGATAGTCTCGCGAGCTGGAGATAAAAATGCTTTAATCCGTACAGTGTTGTCACTGCTCCCTTTCAAATCGTTGAGTTTGTTAAAAATTCATGAAAGTTTTACAGAATATGAAATATAAAATTCGAAATTCAGAAATTCGTCTTCCAGGTGCACACGTTCGAGTGGAGGACTACGCTGTTCAGAATTTGATGGCCCTAGGTACCGTCTTTTTTTCAGTGCGAGAAACATACATACATTCATGCAGATTCTTCATTATTTGTGTGTTGTTTGTTGCACCTATAATACATCGAAGAATGATTACTAGATTCTGCTCTAAAGAGAGGTTCTTCATTATTTAATTTCTTTAAAAGTAATACATGGCGATAATCTTTCATGGCAATTTGAAAAGTGATTCAAGCATTTAGAGTGATATGATGCTTAATCCCGTTTCCAGACGAATAGCCCTTCCGGTTAACGTCCTTTTGGGCTAAAAAGGAGAAATAAAAAAGAGGGGGCGGAGAGGAATGAGAAAAAGAAATACATGAGAGAGGTTTAACTTAATCATTGGTACCTTGAATCTATTGCTCCTTACAATTAAGTTCGGCTTCAAAGGCAAACTTTTAGATACCGCATTTACTCGAAAATAAGGCTTCGTCGAATATAAGAAATTCTTTACATTTTAGAATAAACAGCCAAAGTAATAATAAATAGTAAATAAGTAATAATAATAGTTAATAAATAGTAAAAATAAGTAGTTTTAAGTAATAAAAATGTAAGTGAATAGGTAATTTGCAGTAACTCCGAGGAGAAACACAATCTTAATGTGTTGTCGTTCCTTCCGTGTTTCCTGAAATTAACAGCACCGTTCGTTGGAAAAACTTAACGATACATTGTTACCTATTTGTTTTCAAGCGCATCAGTACTGTGGATGTACGCCTTAAATTGCCTTAAATTAAATCGCTCGCCCAGACGTGGCTATTAAAATTAAAGTGTAACTTTGCATTTTAATTTGCACTAATAACTATGCACTAGTGATTTCCTGTAAATAAATAATGTAAAGAAAATACTAAAGAGTATTTAAACAATGTATAAGACACTACTAAATTTTGGGGGGGGGGAAACCATAATGCAAAAGGGTGTCTTATTAAAAAAAAGTATCATATAGGCTCCCTAATTTGACAATGCTTGTATTCATAAAGTTCTTCTTTGCTCGTCTTTCAAGTGGAAAACCTATGCGCGAAATATACACGGCCAATGAAACAAATCCAACATTTCTATTAGAAATATATTTAGAAGAACGAGGGGGGGAACTTGTGTGCTCAACAATCCATTACGCTGAAGTTGATGCTTTGTTTTGTGTTTTTTGAGGGATTGATATCTTTCAGCTTCATTTACTTCAGAATCATTTCGAGACGGCTACCCGCTTGGCAGAAACAGGAAGAGAAGGGAAACAACACATTTCCTGCCCCATGCTGTCCTTCTGTCCTGTCGGATGATGATTGAAACGTGACCGAACCCATTCTCGAATCGCCCACTGGAGTTCTGCCTTTAAAATGCTCTTTCTAAGCTTAGGTACGCATTTAGGAAGCACAATGAACACGCTGACCGCGAAACTGACCACTAGTCAAAATCACAATAGAAGTCATTTAAGGTGACACGGGATTTTAGCTCCTTATTCTTTCTCCTTTGTTGCTCTTCGGAGAGAATCAGTCGCCTGGTTAAAGGGTTAAGAGGGGTGTGTGGGGTCTGAAAACATCCCAGCATTTGGGCATTTCTGCCCTGCTGCTTGAAATTCTCTCTTCTCAGCCATGATGTTGTTATCTGTAATTAGAGGATGCAGTTGGGCATATATTTCTAATTTTAAAGCTTCTTTCATTGATAGTATCCATACTGATATCAATCGATCTTATAATATTGAATAACAGCATTAAATGATATACGTGGAATATTTTAAAAATGGTTTGTAAAGTTAAGTTTCCAGTGATGAGATCTGCTCCTAAAGACATAATCGTAAAAGATATGTCTGGTGATTGCCTGTTTTCATTCTTATGCTGTACTGTAAAAGAGAAATGTGTTTCCTTTCGGTCTTTCCCTCAGGTATGTGGTTAGCAAAAATTCCCCTGAAACTGAAAACAAACACCATTTGAATTTCTTATGTCAAACGGATAAAAATGTCGTTTTAAAAGTATTGCAGCTTTGAAAACCATTTTCATTGCGGGAAATTAGTTGAAAATATTGGATTTTTTTCAAATTTTAATCATGGTAATTTGTAAAATCATGTTGCCACAATAAAAAAAAGTTTACGATATTTATTCTCCAAACGTTGTCATTAAATTTCGATATTTAGAATTCCTATGCAAAGGATCTTCTTATATAATGTTTTCTAATTTTCCAAACTTTCAAAAATTCATGATCAAGAATTTATCGAAGCTTAGATAATTTATAATTGTCTGTTTTGCCGTTCTAATAGATCTTCAATTTATGTTATTTTCTGTTAGGAAATTATTTTATCTAAATTCAAACCACCGTTTCAGACTTTCATCAAAGAAGTTTTAATCATTAAGATACAGCTTACTGTGCATCTTTTGAACTAAAATGCTGCCTCTTTTGGTCATCTATTGTTAAAATCTCGTGAACGGGGAATGAAATACTTGAGTTACTAATAACTATTCAATGATTAAAATTTTTACAAAAAAAAAAAAATGCAAAAAAAATGCAATAAGGTACAAAAATAAAACTTTTATGTTTTGCTTGAAAAAAAAAAGAAGCTTCAAATTTCATACCAGATTGATGCTGGATTCACATTTGAAGAGAAATTCTTCATTCGCCCGCCAAGAACTCTTTCCTTTCCACGCCACCAACACTTCTTCCCCCACCAAGAATTGCTATTGGCATCTAGTTGTCAATGCGCTAAGGAATGTTTACAAGTGAATTTTACTTTCAGAGGTCCATAAAAATTTTACATAACTCAAAAGGAATAATAATATTGTTGTATAGTGTACTGTGAAAGTGTGTTAGAACTTTGAAAAACGGCATGCACATCATTTGGCGCAAAAATTGTTATGAAAGTAAGGCTGGCGTGCAAACATCTATTAGCAGACTGAATAAAGACGCAGTTTCTTGAACATTGTCACTATGAAATTTTCGAGAGCGAAAAGCGTGGGAGACCGGGGTTGTGATAGAATCCCTGTCGTCAAAGAATGTCTCCTGCTGAGGATTGGGTTTACTCCTGAAGCAACAACTGGAAGTACATTTTGAGCAAATTTTTATCAAACATTTATAGAAATTGGTTCCACAAATCGAATTTCTGCTTTGGTGGCCTAGGTTTCTTGATAAAAAAAAATGAAATAAAATAAAATTTAAAAAAACAAAAAATTTGAAAACTTTCAGATCTTACATTACGCCCGAAAAGGTGTTTTTTTAACGTTTTCTGTGTTACCTTTATTTATTAAATATCATGTTTATCGCACTTAAACCGTGGAATTCAATTCAACAGCAATATCACAAAATAATTTTAAATTGAGGATATCTTTAGAATTTCCGATACAGTCTCTGAAGATAACTTTTTTTTTTTTTCGTACAGTGTTGCTATTCCTTGTTTTGAAATTTTTGGGTTTGTTAATCAAAAATTCTTTAATGTCTGGCACAATATGAAATAAATAATAAAACAAATTCTAAATTAAGGCTTCCAGATGCCCATATTCGAGTGGAGATGTACCTTATTCAAAATTTAATGGCTCTAGGTACCGTTGTTTTATCACAATACGAGAAACATACATACATTTATGCAGATTCTACATTATTTAATTTCTTTATATGCAACACAGGGATCTAATATTTGGTGGCAACAATTTGAAAAGTGAACCGACATTTATAGTGAACCAACGCAAAATGCTAAAACGAAATTAATAGCCCTTCTGAGCTAACGCCCTTTGGACTAATAAAATTTTATTTTGATCCTTCGTCATTATGTCAGAAATCAATAGTTTCTTTGTTGAATATCCAAAATGTTTCATGCTGTTCTCTTATATCTCTACTAATCCTAGTTTTACAACTTCATAGTCAAATATTCGTTCTATTCAATCATAGTTATAATATTTCAGGGATTTTTTTATTGTTTCCAATGATAGATTTATAAAGCGGGTGCATCTAATTTTTGTCACCAAACTTGGCAGGAAACCTCCAGGGTCCAGCCCTTGTATAACTGAAATTGGTATAAATACCTCTGTGACTGTAACTGTATCTGGCCTTATATGCAGCTTTAAGTGCATTTGCCTTTTATCAATTTCCAGAAAGCGAAGATACTAGAAATTTCTCAGCAGCAGGGGGAAAACTATATAAGACAGGGAAAAGCATTAGTTTTCAGTTTTTAGTACAGAGTTGACTTCGGGGTATTGAGAGATCTCCCTGCGAGCCTCGCTCTTTTAGATGAGCTTTGCCTTGTGTTGTGTTTAACATTCTTAGTAGTTTGAAGCGGTAACTACTAACTGTGGCGAGTACTTTTGGGGAAAGTTTTAGAACTGTAAAATGTTTCTTTTGGAAAAATAAATTTTATCAGGCCATGATCGATTCTATGTGCATTCAGTGCTTTACGAACTCGTACGCATGCAACAATACTTTAGGTTGAAAAATAATTTTTACAAATGAATGAATGGTACACTTGAGTAACAAATGTAATGGCGTAGATGGTAAAGCTGCAAAGACTCTTCAAGCAATCTCTATTAATCAAAAAGAGATATCTAAGTTGTGGAAAAGCAATTGTGATGAGACATTTCTGCAATTTGGTTTTATTTTCAACAACTATGATAGTAATGAAGAACCTATTTGTTTAATTTGTAATAACGTTTTATCTATGAAGAATGTGAAGCCACCAAAACTAAAAAGGCCTCTAACGTCAATAAACCGAAAGTACACTTCGAACGACTGTTGAAATCTTCATATAAAGAGAAACGATATTTTGAGAAATTTATGATAATTAGCAAAAATCGTTTATTTGCGTCTCACGAAGTTTCATTTCTGATTGCTAAAAATAAACAAACCATACATCATTGGAGAGGATATTGTTATAATATGCTGCTATTAAAATGATAGAAATACTTCACGGAAATAAATATAGCAATGAAATTCGGAAAGTTCCTTTGTCAAACAGCGCCGTCGATAAAGGAAACATAGATGAAGAATTATTAATTCCTCTGGAAAAACATGCCGGAGTTCCTCTGTTGTATGTTCCCCTGCTTTCACACATAGTTAAGTATTTAAAATATTATAACTTTTATAAAACTGAATGTTGAATTGGGAAAATCTCGCTGGAGTACGCGCAGATGGTATAAAAGGCAATTAGGGGCGAAATTATTTCTTAAGCTCTCAACAATGACCATGTGACTTTAACAAACTGCGTATCTATTCAAAAGCCCTCACAAGGGAAAAAAAATTCAGCAACGGAATTTAAAAGTGTACTTCAGGATGCTGTAAAAGTTATTAAACTTCATTAAAATCAATGCCCTTAACAGCTGTTTATTTTAAAACCTCTGTGAAGACTGGACTGCGGACGCAAAAACTTATTATTACATGCAGATATAAGATGGATGTTAAGATGGCGAAGTTTAAGGTCTTTGTTATTAAAAGATAAAATTACTATTTTTGTGACCGAACAGAATTCGGATCTTGCTGCTCTTTTTAAAAATAATTTATGGCTATCAAACTTATGCTATTTGTCAGATATTTTTGAGAAACCAAATGATCTCAACTTGTCTCTTCAAGGTAAAAAATAGCAATATTTGGCTTCGGATGATAAAACTGAAGGTTTTATTAAAACAAGCAACATAGTATAGGTTAGTATAGGGTGGAAAAGGATTCATGCGCTATGTTTTATAATAGAAAAAAATAATTGTAAAACTTTAATTACAAAAGTTATTATAGATGATTTTAAAAACCTAAGAAAACAGATCTGCAAATATTTTATTTCTTAGAATTTTAATTTCAAAAATTATTTTTCATTATTTAGAGTTAAAATTTATTTTGATTGACATAAATGAGATTAAGTGCCTGCTATATATAGGGCCCATGACTGAATTCTGGACTGAAGCTAGAACTGAATTTCAAACGATTTATGAAATGAAATTTATTGTTCTTCCGGCATTCGGCATCACATACTTAAAAGACTTTTCCAATTTTAACGCTTATTAAATCCAAATATCGTTACACACTGGAAAGCGCTGAGGATGCTTTATTTCCAGCAATGCCAAATATTGTACTAAGATTTAATTTGTTATGCAGCCCATCTTATTAAAATATGGTTTTTCTTTCTTTCGTTTCTTTATACTTAAAACGAAACCTAAAATTACTTCTTTTCAATGCATATTGCTTATCAAAGAAATAAATCATTTATGGCCGAATATTTACTTTCCTATCTTTATTTTGACACAGTATTCAAAAGGGGCCGTGAATGAAAAAAGTTTTTAGAAGCGTTCCCATAGAAGTATACTGCAAAAATTTCTTGAATAAATTTTCTTCGCCCCCCCTTTTTTTTAATCATAACTAGATTGAGTTGGCCTACGTTGCCTAGAATTTTAAAATGAGAACTAGAACTGTTAATGTATACGATGAGCAGTGGCTCAGAAATGAATAATTAGAACATAAATTATTCAGTAATATACTGGCCTTTTAATCTTCAACATCTCTGCCCTTCTCCTCATGCCATGTCTCATTAATGCATTTTATTTCTTATCCCGAAATAAAATGCTCATGAATAAATAACTGTTTGGTATTGCTACAGTGTTACAGTAGCCATGTAGTTGACAAAATTTTGACACTTGAGTAGTTGAAAAGGAAAAGATCGCAACTTTTTGAAACGGAAGGAAAGATGGCTTTTTAGCCGAAGGCGATATTGGAAGAATTGCTGATTTTCTGTCAGTGTTATTAAGGCTTTAAACTCTTTTATACTTTATAGCGAAAATTATATTTCAGCCAGTTTATCTTTCACAATATGATCCCGTGTATTCGATCTTCATCATTCCCTTTTATCCTACATTCCGACATCCTGTGAAAACTTAATTTACGTGCTGGAAATTTAATTAGTTTCGTTATCATTATTAAAACTGCTATATTGTGCGTTTCTTTCAAGGTATGTTGTCCATTTTTTTTTTCCACCTGCGCAGTAACTTTGACCATTATCCAAATTCTGATAGTAACCAGAATTTTCACTAAGCAGCTTATGGCATTTCGTGAGTTTAACTATCAGTTAACAAATTTGCACCCTCGTTTTATACCTTTTTCGTTATGTACTCGTTCAGTCCAGAGATTTATGCAGATTTGATTGGCAAGAGGGTTAGTGTAAACTTACAGAAAGAATCATAACCGCATGATTTGTAGCAGACAGACGTTTGGCTGTGTAAGGGCTGCCGCGCTTGTTACCTAACATCAGGAAGCCGCTGCTCAGTTAAGACAGTTAGCCGAACATTTGTCCAGTTGGTACGTCCGTCATGATTTGGATCCCGTTGTGGACCTAAAGGTATTCTACTCTTGAGTAGAAGTACTTGTACTATATACTGTTGAATTTTTAGTTAATTCCTGCACATCCAAGGAGACATAGTTTTTGTTTTTTAATACTCTTTTAATACTTTTGTTTTTTAATTTAACACTCACAAACTGTCAGGTATTGCTTGTGTGTTTATGTTTCCACAAACAGTGTAAATTGCAGTCGATATCTCGCATTATAGCTTCAAATTAAACTTGAGGGATGAAATTTCAATTTAGATATGTAGATAGAAAGACCCCTGAAGTTTCATGAGCTTGCTGAACTTTTACATAAAATGTATAGAATACATACCACCATTCTGTACTAGTTGTCAAATTAATATAGTATGTTTACTTCCCCTCCCCTTTCTACTAATTTTACCGCTTGAAAACCGGAATGAGAAAATATGCAGTGTATGCTAAATAGTTGGCTTAAATAATAAACACAGCACATATAAAGACACGCTTATATTGTTGTATTATGTATTTCAAAGGACTTGAACAATTTCTATGGTATTTGTATACAAAAAAGTTTCTTGCTTGTGTATACATTTTGCATTGTCACCATAAATCAGAAGGTCCTGTATGAAAAAAATTAGGGACGCAAGGGGAAGAAATATGCTGGTAAATACGGAACTCCTTTTCTATTGTAAAACATTTATATTGTACTATGAATATAATGGATCCACATTTATTTACTAAAGAAATAATTTTACAATTTTTAGCCATATGAGGGATCAAAATATCCACTTTAGCAACACATCTTCGGTAGTTGTGTGTTATGCGGCCGACCTTCATTTCTTTTATGCTAGATAATCAGGACCATATTGAAAGCTACTCGCATTGTTAGCCATGCTAAGTTCAAATGACAATTCATTGGAAGATTTCTAGGGCTATAATATGCTAGAAACATAAGTGATGTGTATTTGACGACTTAAAGCGACTTATAATGAGAGCACACGGTGGTTAATAGAAGCACCACTTTGAACAATGAGGACAGGACAAAATCATGATAAGAGCATAGTTACACTCCAGCTATTTAAATTAGTGTGTATTCTTATGCAGAAAGACATAATGATCAAAACATGCGAATAATTAATAAACAAAATGAAAATATACGTAATACTAGCGTAATTTTATTAATGTTTGACACAAAGGAAAAGATATAGGATGAGAGAATATACAGAAATGTAGATACATGGTTCAGTTTTTCTCGCCTTATTTGCATGCCTTCTTGGTGTAGTGGACAGCACGCTCGGCGCGTATTCGAGATGTCCATAGTTCGAGTCCCGGGAGGGCATTGCTTTTTTTTTCATATCTCTTACTTTCAAATGTTACCTAATATCTCTGTAGTGGAGCCCGAACTGGAGAGGGTGGTGGATTATGATTCTCCACCATCAGGATTTGGCGATTGAGTCCCTCAGTCACCAGTCGCCTTTTCAAAGGGGCAGTATATAAGGTATTTTTCCCTTTTTCGCATGCCTTCGTGGTGTAGTGGTCAGCACTCTCGATGCGTATTCGATAGGTCCATGGTTCGATTCCCGGCGAAGGCATTGCTCATTTTTCATCTCTCCTGCATCTAAATAACCTAATGTCTCTACACAGTAAGTAAAAAGTAACGTATAAAGAGTTAGTTATATGCAGAGAGTTGAATATGAATCAGTGATGATGAGTAACATAGCTGGATATGCCGCTATCTGCTATAACAATGAGAAATGTATGCTATGGAATTGAGTCTCTGTGGGACTATAATGTATAGCTATTTGTTTCACTTTATATATAAATGACAGTATCTTTGCCAAGGCAACATCCCAAGGAAAAATGTGCTTACATCTAAGTTCACGCTATGTTTAAACACCGTTTTATACTTAAAATTGTTTTCGTAATTCTGAAATCTATGTTTTATTACCTGATTCTGAATCTTCATAATATTTTTCCGTTGATAAATCATGGTTCTTTCATGTTGGAAATAAATTATTTTGTCCTCATTTCTCAAACATTCCACCTAGTATTTATTCCGCCTAGTTTCCACCTAGTAGCGACGGATTTAACCTTTGCATATGTGCGTTTGTTTTTATAACAAACATTTCCCCGATTTCGCTTAAATGCTGCCTGACTTATTCAAATAAAATTGCACATACATGAAGCAATGCATATCCAGCTTTAGGCCTTTGTGTATGTTGTTCACTAACTTTGATATCTGGCCTGAAAAAAAGCGTTGATTTACATAGCATTTTAGATGGTGACATCTAGAAATCTGCTCCTCGTTAGACAACAGTACGACAGTTGGTGCACCCGCTGGCTGGTCGAAATCATTTGAGCGTGATAAAGAGTCTCGAATTTCGAGTAAATTTCGATCACCCGGGTCCGTTTGAAGGTTTGACAGGTGGCGGAGAGGGAGTGACAAGCAGCTCCCCTTCCCTTGCAATTCTCTGAATGTCCACGTGCGCAAGCACGAACTCTGTCGTGTGCACACCATCTGCTCCGATGCATCTCTTTCTTCTCCTCATCTGAATCGAAACCAGTCAGAAGCATATGTTTGAACATAATTCTTAAAAGAACTAACCATCAGTCTTATAATTATCGTTCGATCGAAATTATTGCAGCTTCTTTACATTGTGCGTAAAATTTATGAAATTATTTATTAAATCTTTCATAGCCATCTCTAGAATATCTCCTTATTACTCAGAGGTCTTCGCAGTTCAGTGGTATATAGCCAATATGTAATATTTAGATCTGAATTGGCAAGTGTGATTATTATACCGAATGACTCAAAAATTTTAATTTTATAAGTAATTTTGATATAATTTGTTTTATTATGAAGGGCGCAGCTGGCAGGGCCAGATTTACATAAGGCACTTGCTTAAAAGCTTGAGATTCTACTTTTAGTGGGAGCGTCCCATATTCTTTTGTAATGTTTAAAATATGGTAACTTTACGCACCTTTTTTAATCGTAGGTTTGTATAAAATGAGTGGCAGAGAAAAAATAAAAAGGAAAGAGAGAATTTTTAAGATTTTTCTCTCCCCTCCTTCATTTTGTCCTTCTCCTATTAATCTAATAATTCTCCTCCCCCCAAACAACAACCTAGTTCAAAGCGTATAAGCTTACTTTTTTTTTTCAGCAGATAGCAAACTGAAGCTATAAAAACAAAGCATTCAACTTTTGGAAACAATTTTAAATGAAAAAAAAAATGATTCTGTTGCGAAGCCCTGACCCACCTAGCCTGTTCATCGTTTGGTTATAAGATTATACTAGAACCAGCCTATCCAAGGACAAATTGTCAATCATGCTCCCTGGACATATCGCAGAAATTTGTAAAGAGATATAAATTAATATAACTTTTAAAAAAAAGATAATTAAAAACTCAGAAAAGCTAGGATTTGTGGCCTGCTAAAGAGATTTTCATCTTCTGTGGAACTTACCCTGGCAGCCAGTCACATTAAATCCTCTAAGTACTCTAAATTCAGCAGAGCTCGCGGTTAAGATAGAATCATACATGTTTCATTAATAATTACCGAAAACCTATTTTAAACGGTAAGAACGCTGGCACTGTAGAGCAGGCTGGGGACCTTAGACCTGTCCATTCTCAAATGGAAAAGTATGATTCACACTTTAAAAACCGCGAATGTAATCGGCCTATATAATTAAACTAAAATCGTAGAAAACAGTTGTCAGCATAACTACTATGTTGAAGAAAATGACTTACAATTAGACTATGCGTCACGGTTTTCAATAAACTTCAGGAAATTTAGATTAACTTGAATGCATGTTTTCTTCGAATTCTAATTTCAAATCAGTACCCCCCCCCAAAAAAAATGTCTAGTAAGTTTCCTTAAGAATCAAATCGAAGTATACTTCTTAAACACCTTGATATGTCAGTAAACTTAATGCTTAGATCAGGAAACTTTTAATTCGAGAAGCTAGAAAATATTTAAAAAAATTTAATTCAAAAGCTTAAAAGCTTCATAATGACAACTGTGGCTAAACATTTAATGAAAAACGAGATGGTCTTTGCTGGGTTGTTTTTTAATGTAGAAGATTAAGCTATAATGCAAGAAAATCATAGAATCAATTCTTAAAGAAAGTCAGACAGAAAATGTCTCAGAAGTGAACCATCAAACTGTTTCTCCTACAGATATCAGCAAACTCCTGAAAATTAAATCTGCTTCTTAAATTTTAGACGCGATACCCAAATACTTGCTCCAAATTATCGTCACATTTATGTAATTAACAATAATTATATAAAATTATTGGTTGTTAATTAAGCTTTACGAATTAATTAACAGTTATGTATTAATATTCGTATTTGTATAAGAAATCAAAATCATAAAAACATCTTGCAAATCACCAAAAATTGGTTTAAGACCCAGATTAAGAAACCTTTCCTTTTAAGGCAATCAAATTGTTTTCGTATTACATAATGAAATTTACTTGAAATCTTCTTTGATAATAGCTTTAATTTGCATTCGATTTCTGTATTAAATAAGTAATTAAATGCTCATTTATACGATGTGTGTGAAATATTTAAAAAATATCTGCGTTATATGCACGATCAACATTATTCCGTGTGATATGCGCTTAATTAAATTCGTATAAAAATAACAGTCAACTTATTTATACAACTTGTAAGAGTTAGAATGAGTATGTATTATACATATTTATTATAAATACTGCACTGCATTTACATATGTATGTGATTTAAAATCATGAGAAATCTTCTTTTGAGTTTTTCCTTCACGTGCTTGCGAGCACCTGTGGCTAACATCGTTTGTTAGAACGCAGGTAAGAAAATCCCTTGTGGACGGAGATTGAATTCAGGAAAAGAATCATTAAATTTTTCGTGTTATTGAATTAAAATCACTTGTTTTCACGATAAAATAAGCATTTACTTTTAAAATATAAAATAATGGAAAAACGAATAGGTGCTTCAGAAAATTAGAATGATTTCATGTATTCTCCAACGTTTCAGTTAAGTGGAACCGTATTCTAATTTGGTTTTACTTTTAGAGACAAATAGCTAACTATCATGCTCTTGCATTTTTTTAAATAATAATTTAAAACAACTGCTCAAATAGGAAGACAGATATCTCATACATAAACAGAGCGAATTAAAAAAAGAAATCCTCCTCTTTCGGCTGCCACCTTTCTATAAGTTCTGGGAGGGTCTTGTGCACGCACGCATCCCCGTGATCAAAATAGCTGACCCAAGGTGGAAAGTAGAGGTGTTTGTCAGTTCTAAGGTTACGGGTTCGCTTCAGCATTTGCGCTGGAAAAGGGATTAGGAACCATGGACAATGGAATCGAGACCCCCTCCGTCGTCAGAAGCCGGAGATTAGTGACGCTCCATTGTCCGCCTTAAAAGATCCCATTGCTCGAACCTCTTCAGAACTTTCTTTGTAATCTTCCCGTTCAAAGGACGGTGATGAACGAGTTGGCTTCCGTTTCTGGAAGAGTTTTTAGGGGACTACTCGTCAATTCTTTGCAAGTTATGTACATGCTTACGTATGGCCTGCTTTCATACATTTTTATGCGTTCTGTGGGTCATTTTCATATGACCTGCGGGATGGTAAAAGTGCGGTTGCGGAGTATAAAGAAAAAGAGGGTATTCTTAAAAATACTGTACCAGGTCTTTACTGGGTAGTTGAGATGGGGTTTTAATAAGGCATTGAAATGTCATGAAAATATTTATTTTAAACACTGAAATCATTATCTCCACCGATGGGAGAAGGTAGAAGTACAGTCTCTGTTATTTTTCAAGGGTTTTCAAAATGCAGTTGGCTTTGTAACTATTTGATGATTGACTAAAATAAGTTATTGATTATCTACTATTTTTTCTTGTTAATAATTTTTTAAGTTATAAATTTTAATTAATAACTTTATAATTATAAAACTATTAATTCAAACCAAAATTCAAATCCCGGATGAGCATGAAAGTTTTTAGAATTTCAGACAATTTCAAAGGTTCATACCGTCCAGGGTTTAGAAGGCTCCCCAAACCCTCCTTCAAACCTTCATAACCCTTTTTTCCTCTTACGAAACAAGTCAAAGTGAATATTGCGGGATATGAAAGAGCAGTTTGTCCTATATTTTTTATTGCATGATGCGGGTAAGGCCGTGATGATATTTTGCAACGCTCCTGTTGTTTGCAGGATGCGATGTAGGGAAGGGAAACACATTTCTTCTGCATAACTCTTTTTTTTTTCGAATTCGAGTTCCAATTAAAAAAATTGCAAATACGCCAAAAACGGGATCTGTTCCTTATAGAAAGGTAGCAGATAGTGCGTTAAGCTGAGTCGTCAGAGTTTCGTTTCCCAAAGATAGGAGGACAAGCAGCGGAAAATGAAGGTTCTGTATTACTATGTCTTTGCTATTTTTGCCCATTAAGTCATTGTGCGTACATCTATGTCTGCTTCCTTACCTCAGCGTTGAAAGTAGAATGTAATCGTTCGCTGTGGCTGACGTTAAAATTTTGAAGTATGACAATGTGCTTGACTTTTAGACCGGTACATTTTTGTATCATATACTTCTTCGAAATTCATCTAAATTTCCTATAAAACGGTTCGAGATATCTGCGTATTTTTTGCAATTTGAGTCGTACTTGTCTGCAGATTTTATGCAAAGCAAATAGAACGATAATTTCGTTTCTGCCTTTTTAATCCCTTGTACAAGTAAAAATAAAAAAGGAAGTAAAAAGTAAAAGTTAAAAGAAAGTATTGTAATCGCTAAAAAATTCGGGTATCATATTTCAACGAAAATATCTATTTTGACCGCTATCAAATGAAATTTAACGATGTTTTTGAGTGACTTTCGTGCGTAAGAACAGGATAAAGGACTCTTCAAAAAAAAAAAAAAAAAAGTTGGTTTAAAATGGGCTCTGAAGACATTTTTTCGTGGCGTCTGTGCGTACGTACGTACGTATGTATCTCGCATAACTCAAAAACGTGTAGCCTCAGAACGTTGAAATTTTGTATATAGGACTGCTATAACATGTAGATGTGCACAGCGCCTTCATTCTGGAATTTGGTTGCAATCGGCCACACCAAAAGTATATAAATAAATATATGTATATCCACTCTGTTACTCGGCTCAGTGAGCTCAGTTTCTTTATTCTTATAAGTTTATAAATTGTGCATTTTTTGCTTTAAAAATGATTGGATTGTGTTGTTCTTATCTTTCGGTTAAGATTTTTATGCCCTTAGTTAACCAGCATGCAATAATTGTGGCATTATTATTATTCTGGCATTATTTAAAAGTTTTTTAAGTGCGGCTAAGCTTAATTTTTGGTTATGATAGCGGCCATATTTGTTTACATTTGAAGTTTTTCAATCTAGAGAAACTAAGCTTCGACCCGACAAAGTAACGTCTTCTTTTATTATTGCGAATTAAATTATGCTTGATTCATTCTGGAATTATCATTTAAGTTATTAGCAATTTTTGGCTCACAAATTGTAGTTATAATCGTAAAAACTGTTTTATAATTGTTTTAACTGTACTAGGTGTTATGTTTTTCTATATCTTTCAATTTTTAATGAAAATATTTTGAATTTTTATGTATTTTTGCCTTACCGCGAAGTGAGAACTGAATTAATTAATAGCGCATGCGCATTAGGTAAGCGGCGCTGAATCGTCTGTGAAAATTGTTTCTCTTTTATTTTTTTAATTTCTTTCATACGTGGTTTTAGATTTATTATAATATTTGAATAGAACTTGTGGTAATTCTTGAGATGCTATAATTTTTGTTCATTCTGAGTTATAAAATGAATGAGATGTGACGCTCTTAAGTGAACCTAGCCCCGAAGTGTGGCTATGGTAAATAAATATAGCGAACTTTAATGAGTGTATTTATTCTATTGTGGTTTATGCGCTATCGACGAAGTAGATTTAATTCAAAATTCGTTAACTGTTAATTCAGTATGTTTAAATGAAATGCAGGAAAATTCCGTATAAATATTCCGTACAAGGAAGTCATGTAGTGTACACATCAGATTTTTTGTAAAAGCGAAAATTTCTTGATTCCGTCGGTTAATCGAAAAAAGCCTTCCTGAAAAACGAAATGAAATAAACTTTCAAACATCTGGTAAGTCTATGAAGACAGTAATTTAGAACAGTACTCTCTTATAAATTTCAAATTTAAAAACGTTCCCTGGTAGATGAATTGATATATAGATAAGAACAAAATACTTTTCAATTTGTTTTTGCAAAACTGCGCTTGCAGAAAATTATAAACTAAGTAAAATCGTGCTAATCATAACAGAATTTTAATGATGATGCTCATTGTATGTATGATGCTTTATATGATGTTCATTGTTTTTCTTTCCATTATAAAGAGATAACTAAGAACGACTTTTCCTTTGCTGTGGTAATGAGAACGCAAACTAACGTCAAGTATTTTATCTCACTTTTTAATCAAACCGGTTGCCAGCATAAACAGAAGTAAAAGAGGAAGAAAAACATTTCTTCTTATTATATTTAACTCGTAAAGATTTTAATTCTTGGTGTGCCAAAATGAAAAGGTTGTTAATCCGATTAAATAATTTTTATTTCTTCATTTCACTTGATGATGTCAAACGAAGGTGGAACATTTGCAGAAGAAAATTATTGGTTACATATGTCTGTTCTGCAAATTTGCCGATACGCAATGTCTGTTTGTGTAATTTTCGTGTCATAATGTTATTATTCGAACGCTTTATTTGACTTGATTTCGAAAAAAATAACAACTTCTTACTTCATCTTTTTTGGCATATTATCAAGACTTTCATAAATTCCGTGTACACATTAAACAACTATTAGCTTTTCTCATGTCACTGAAATGAAGTCATGTAACTAGTGTGAATGCATTCATTTCAAAGTCAGGAAGTGTTTCATAATAACAAAATCTACTTTACTCTATAATTATGAACTGAAAATTTTATTTGCTTTCTGTTTGCATCATCGAGGAAAGACTATAAATGCTTACAGCTAGGAAATGTATAATGAATGAAAGTAAAATATAAGCACATGTTTTCTATTCTACTTTCCATTTATTCAATAATTTATTATTATTTCTCTTTAGAACTTTCTTTTTTTTTTTCTTTTTTTTAGCCTCTCCTACAACAATCACTTTTTTTTGTTTGTATTCCTTCCAATAATAGCTAAGGAAATTATAAATTTGGTTACATTTTGTAATTTTAAGTTTATTTAATTCTGTATTAAATGCTTTAATATAGATGCACTGGTTATCATAAATTAAGCAAAAAGCACAAAAGTAGCGATAAGACCCTCAAAAAAGAAAAAAAGCCACACCACGTAAAATTTGAATACGTTGCTAAGTAAGAGCAGCTGAGTAAGCAAGGTGATGATATTGCCAAGTAAGAGTAACTGCAATATGCAAATTAGTGGCGCTGCACTCGGAATACGTCATCTGCGAGGAGCATAAAAGTCCATGTTTGAGAGCAAGCCCGCATATCCTCCCACGTGTCCTGAACTTTCACCGTCTTGTAGCCTTCGGGCAAGTTTCACTGAGCCGGACAAGTCGTGCTTCGCACGACATCCCGGCAATACTTGACTGATTGATTGAAGCCTGCATATTTCACTGTAATAGAAAAATCATCACTGTAATAGAAAAATCACCATCAGAAATCTCAGTTAGCCAATTCGTAACAATTACATCCCGGCATCATTTGCCTGCAGAACTACGATGGAGAGCCATTGGGAGACTAGAGGCAGGACAAAGTCAAACAGAAGTGGGCAGATGGCTTATTGTGAGTCCTGTAGTTCATAGACTTTGGAGGCAATTTCAAACCACAGATTCGGCATTTAGGAGGTTCAGCCAAAACGGCCAACTGCTATGACGGGCGCCGATGACCGATATTTGCCATTATGTGCACGCAGGAATAGCACCCCTACTCTGACTCTTCTTAGATCCTCCCTTGCTACAACCACCGGAAGGTTGGTGTCGACGTTAACTGTGCGTAGAAGGCTTCACGAAGGTGGTCTGCATGCGAGAGGCGACAAGCCATTAGCGTGCCTCTCACGTCACGCCACAAGAAAGACCGTTTGCAGTGGGCACGACCACATGCCCACTGGACGCCTGATCAATGGAGGGTTGTTCTCTTTACGGATGATTGAGGAACCATGAATGCTCAGGTTTATAGAGATGACATCCTTGATGCTTACGTGCACCCATATGCCGGGGCAATAGGTGATGCTTTCCTGTTACAGGACGACAACGCAAGACCGCACAGGGTTCGCATTATAGATGATTATATTCAACAGGAAACAATTATGCGTATGGAGTGGCCAGCTCGATCTTCGGACTTGAATCCTATCGAGTACGTTTGGGATGCTTTAGGGAGATGTCTAGCTGCTCTCAATCTGCCCCCTCAGACACTTGCAGCGCCTACAACTGCTTTGCAACGGCAATGGCTCTCGCTTCCTATGGAACTGATAGACCGCATAATTGAAAGCATCACACATCGTTGTATTTGCTGTATTGCTTCTAGAGGCGATCATATTCCATATTGAAGGTATTTTTCCTATAGCAAACTGACATCTTCGATTTGTTCATTTTATACATGTGCTAATTTCCATACTACCATAATTGTCTGGTGATTTCGTTTTATGTTATTTGATACCTTACTATGTGCTGTATATTGTGGGTAAGTTTCATAAAATTCTACATGTAACTTTTTCAGTAATCATGATTTTTGTGATTGTTCCTTAATTTATGATAACCAGTGTAGTTTATTTATGTAAATAAATCATTCATTTTAATTCAAATGCATCTTCCGTTTGCATGTCAATATTCATTACGATCATATTTGTGATAAATTTGCATATTCTGCTGTAGAATAGGGTTTACTTTGAATTTTTATATTTTATGCAGTTTGATCTTGTTAGTTTATAACAGTGAAGTAAAGTTAGAGTAGCGTTAGCCGGAAAAATATACCTACAAGTAGTAGAGCTTTAGTGATTTCGCTAATATAGAAAAAGATATGGGTCTTGCTACTGGAAATACTACACGCTTTAAAAATGCATCGTTTCGCTTTTTTGACAGCATAGAACGTTTGTAAGACATTATTTTGGAAATAATATTTAATTTTTAGGAAAAGAATTAACACTTAATATTGATCGAAAGAAATAATAAATTACGTGTCCATAAATCTTAGTCGCGCAGTTCGTAGGTTTTCTTTGTTCTGTTGTAGGGGAGTTGGCATTTAGATAAGGAGGAGGTCTTGAATTAAATTTCTCGTAGTTTGTAGCCTACCATCTGGAAAATGAGGTAGTTGTACCGGGGCAAGGATATGTGTCTGATCAAAGGAACCCAAGTTTTTTTCTTCGAACGCTTTTAGTTCATAATGCTGCATTTCACCCTCTTATCTAATTCTTTCTTTCACCCTTAACGGTGTTTCTGTCCTTGTTGAGCTAATGTTTGTCTCTTATTTATTTCAATTTCATTTCGAGGATACGTAGAGCTTATTGTAATTTTTTACGAAGATACTCCTTAACCAATACTCGTTGGTCCGAATCTTTGAAAGATGATTTAACTCCTTTCACATTGCAACATGAGTTAAAATGTCCTACGTAACGTCATTTCTTTTCTTTTTTTTTTTTTTTCTGTAGAGAATGCTCTAGTGTCTTCTATATTACAAGTTTTACTCACTGATATGATTTTTCTGCTAATGTTTTGAACAGAATGGTATGGATTTTCATTGGTTTGCATTTCAAAAGATTTGGGTTCGTAGATCTGGAAGCTTTATAATATATATTTAGCTTATTTATCACATGTTGGTAAGAAAAAATGTTTTTCATTATTAAAAAAAAGTCTTATTTTAAATTTTTGGTGAACTTTTGCTTTTTTAACTGCAATAAAGACCCCAATTTTGACATTTTTTACTGGCTACTGTAGAGAATTTTATTCGAAGAAATGCCATAAGAACGTGTAACTATTCACTTTTCTCGCTTGTAAGAGGTACTATAGAAAAGTAAAATTGTTTAGCACCCTAGTATTTGCTGGTAATTATCTCGTTAAGGAAGTGATTTTCATGTTTTCAAAAAATAAATGAATGCTTTCTTATTAATATGTAATGAAAATCATTGAATCCAAGATTAGATTTATAGTCGGCTGGATATTTTTACACATTAAAATGTAGGGTATTGTGTAAATGATGCTTATGATGTTTTGTATTTGCACTGACTTCTACATTCATACTTGTAGGCCTGCAATCAACTCATAATTAGTAATGAATTATAAATATTGTGTTATGAAATTGTAAAAGCTGTTTATTTTTAGTATGTTTTTGCATTAATTTGCATTTCCCAAAAAGCGTTCAGATAAAGATAGAGCCCGCTGCAGAGTTGAATAAACAAAATAATCTGTGTTATTTATGTCAGCACTAATAGTATACTACTTTTATTTGCTAACTAAATGGTTTAAAATTTCAAGTTCTCAGAGGTAACGATTTTCTTTTCAGTAATTTCAATTTAATAGAAAAATTTCTGGTGTTACAAAAAAGACGCGAGAGTAAAATATCCTTATCCTCTTGTATTACAACTAGATATCTAGAAATTTGCAATTCCTAATTTTACATCCTAAAATGTTTGAAAGATGTTCTAGAAATCTTTCAAATTTTATGAATATCTTAGGATGTAAAATTAGAAATTTTATGTGAAGTGAATTTTAAATTATAATATAAAAGGAACATTTTTCGGCTTGATAATAACAATAATGTCCTTTCTGAGGACTTGCTCTGAAGTTTAGTTTCCGAAGCAGGTTTATTAGCCACGGAATGTTTCGCTTTCCAAGTGTCCACACTGAAGGTTCTTTTGTGAATAATTTCATTTTTCTTTTTTTAGGCACATCAGTGAGTTTCACTTTTCTGTTTCGGAGCATGTATTTCCTATTAATCTGTACCTCCAAAATCCTGCCTGTTTACTTCGAAAATAATCCGCTACGCCAATTTACTTTCTTATTCAACAACACAAAGTCGAGTGGCTAAAATGATGAAACGTGAATAGTTTGTGTTCGTTTCTGAACACCGCAAATCAGCTGGATTGCTCCATAAAGCGTCGATGTTTTTCAACACGTATAATCGTGAATACAGGCCAGTTTTCCTTAAAATAATTTCTTCCTGCAAAACATGTATTCATGTGGGCAATAAAAACACATTTAAGAAGTTTGGTTTATTTTTGAAGCAAATACTTTTTATACACTTAAGTATTCCCTTGTACAAACATAACAAAAGCACATCTTTACTAGAATGTTACCATCTTGCATTTTTGTTCAAACGGGATCGGACTGAGATTATTTCAATAAGGAACACAAAATATGAATATGACAAAACATAGAAACTCAAAGGTCGTAATTAATTCACCAATTTTTATTTAAAAATGCTACGGGTATTGTGTTTTTAATATTGTTAACAATAATCCTCTCTTTCCTCTTCCTATAAACATTTCTGAGCAGCTATCACTCAATTCCCTCCACTTTAATCTGCGGCAATAACATATGCCACGCTTCCCCACTAGATATATCTTTTCACATTTTTGTTTGAATTTTTTCTGCCTGCAGCACATTACAATCAGCAATTTGAACCCTATCCTTTTATATTCCTTTGAGAGACTAGAAGATTCTCATAAAAAAATTACTGAAAGAAAGAAGAAGAAGAAAAAAAACTGCACACTATGTGAAAACCCAGCGAGGGACCCATTTCCCCTCCAACACTTCACGCGAAACGACAGTGGGACGAATCGGCCTTCAAAGTATGAGAAGTCCCTTATAGAATAAATGAATCGGAAGAACGGCGAAGAAATTTAATGTGAAAAAATCGTGCTGTATTCGCTGTGGGGTAATCGAGTCAATGCAACTGAAAGAGAATTTTTGAGGCATAACTGAGAAGAGCCGTTATACATGCAGGCGTCACCACCAACAAAGCTGGGAACTTCAACGCCCCTCTACGCAGCTTGCACTTTTTTTATGCCGCCCATTAGAATTTTTGCAAGTAACTGTGGAAAGAAGAAATATGCCAGTTAATGTCAAAACAGCCATTTTATTTGAATCCCGCCTAAAACCCTGACCCTTTAATGAGTTCACGGGTCTAAATTAGAATAGTGTTTTATAATCACCTAAAGGACCTACTATCCAACTATTTGTGACAACTAAAATAAAGGAGTCAACACAAGATAACAAGTTCGAACCAAAGGTAAAAAAAGTGTAATTAAGTTATGCTTTTTCTCCCTTTATTCAATTATAATATTTGCGATGGAAGTACTCCTCATAAGCACTGCAGAAAATCAAATTTCTTTAGCTAAATGGTACAGGCATAAAATTATTTTTACTTGCGTCAGGTTTCAGATATTCAAGGACATAGGTTCCCATCGTGGTCGCTAAAGAAATCTAGTGCAGTGTTGCTAGTCCAAGGACTATACAACATTTTTTAAGGAAATGTGGGCAATTCGAATACATATAGAAAATTTGGTTAGGCAAAGATTGTAAGGTTTTAGTTAAACTAACCAAGTTTTATTTTAATTTAAATCTTTCTATCTCCTCTCTGTTTCAACTTCCCGTCAGAAGAAGCGCGCGTTTTCAGCTTATGCTAATTTTGAAGTACGGCCAAGTACTATTTAAGCCAGAGGTAGAAACCTCTTAGCGTGAGAGAGCTTAGTCTCAGATCACGGTTACTCTGTTCGACGTTCGCCTGACCAGCTAGCAGTTAAAATTTATAAGCCATAGTGCTTACTACGTGATTGCATTGTAAAACAATTTGAAGTGCGTTAGTATTAGTATATCTTGCTACGCACCCTTCTAGGTAGAGGCCAATCTCCGCGAATCGCTCTGCGAAGCAAAATTTGATTTAAGTTCTATTTTAATTTAGTTAAATTTATTTGATTGTTAAGTTCGACCCAAGTGCGGTCTTTTACTTTCTGTATCTCTCCCGAGTTGGGAAGTGTGTAATTAACAGTGATTTAATAAAAGAGGATTTCAAATCCCTTCACGTGCAGTTACTATCCAGCCCAGCAGTACATCAGAACAAAGCTTACATTTCATCAGCTCACTGTTCCAGTTCAGGAACTGAGAAGAAACACCCTGGTAAATATTTCACAATGTTCTCCAAGAACACACACAGAATACTCAGTCCTGATAAGATGTTTGAAACATTTAAATATTCACTTAATTATGCGAATATCACTATCCCACATTTTTATAAGAATCATGCCAAAACTACTCTTCATGCATGTTAGTCCAAGGACCAGCGGACTGGATTGGATTACTTCAATATGGCACACAAAATATTAGTACAGCAAAGTGCACTGTTAGGGTTGTCTGCTTCAGTGTCGCTTTAATATGTTAACGGGCCTTGGCCAAACGAGTATACTGGGCCCCCTACTACAAACATTCACAGAAATGAAATGTAAAGGAATTAACATGGGGCCTTTATGCTCGCGAGGCCCCGAGCAAGTGATCAGTGGGTCCCTGTCAAGAAGGTCCTGCTTCTAGACTGTATGAAAGCTCCATTTTATTTCCCGGTTGAATATACAAAACTGGATCATTGAAACTAATTTTTGAATTTGGATAATTAGAATTCATGATTTTTTTTTTTTTTAATATTCCGGGATTGCATGTATAAAATGTAAATTACGTTATAGGGTATTTTCTATCTCCTTCCACCTTGCCTTTCTGGTATAACGGAATATTCGAGAATATTCACCACCAGGTTTGGCGTTGGGTCCCCTAATCCTCAGTCGCCCTTTAAAAGGGAGAATATATCTATCTCCCTCCTTCCAAATGCCTTCGCAGTGTAGTGATAACGCACTCGGCGTGTATTCAAGATGTCCAACGTTCGAGAAGTCAAAGTTATCAGTCTAAAATTCTAAAAGAAGAATAATAGGTCTCTACTACGGTGATATCCAGTAATGCGTAATAGAATGTTCTATTAATATACTCTACAAAACACACTGAGGTAAGTATCTGCATTTTTTTATCAGATTCATTACTGAAAAATGCTGTAAGAAAGATTTAATCATTACAAAATTCTTTTCCAAGTAGGGCGATGATTTTCACATTGACTGAAGAGTTTTCGAGAATACGCACTGAGATTTAGAGCAATAGTTAGAGCGACATTTAGAAGGTATTTAGAAGCTATCATAAAAATTATCAAATCGAAATCCAAACTCGATTAACTGATGTGACATTGTTAAATATTTTCAAGTTTACTGCATTAAAAACGAAGTGGATTTCGAAACTGATGGTGAGAAATCGCACTGTCACTGAGAAATCACACAACAAATCTCACTGCTCACTTTAAATAGTATTTTAAATCATTTTTAAAAGTAAATTATTTTACAATGACTTATAAATGAATGTTAACCATTGGCATTTAGATAAAGTCAAAACCATGCCATAAAAGATGCATTTTTAATATTAAATTCTGAAACAAATTCTAAAAACACGCCTTTTGGTCTTTTTATGATTTAGTGGACTTCCTGTTTCTGTTATCGATCTTAACTCTATAAGGTTAAGTTACCATAGCAGATTAACTGCGCAACCGATACCAGATTTTATTATAAACTCAATGAGATTTGTATTATATATTTCACACTGTACTTTACGTTAGAGCTTGCTCATATGCCCGTTATATCTACTACAAATGCTCGTTATATCAACTTTTGTCGATATGGCAAACTTCATGAAGTAATCCGTTTCGTCCCATATATCTTGACCGACTAAATCGTGTGAATCCATACAGTGTGAAGATACTAAACATAAGATATAAAATATGTAAATCGTACGACTATTATATAAAGCTGGTGATATAAATGGAACTAAAACAGCCAATAACAATTTTACAGCAGTATTAATTATCCAAATAAATGCATTGGGAACCGAAACTAACTCATTCTAAATTAAGATTTCAACCTGAATAGACGTCACTTGCTTTCGACATTTCGGCATAACTGGACTGCCGTCTGCTGCTCTTTTCTTACTGCAAAGCTTCAAAAAATGTTAACGTTTTGAAATAAACACTAAGGTATTTCTTCCGCCTTCTTCGCATGCCTTCGTGGTGTAGTGGTCAGCACGCTCGACGCGTAGCCGAGAGGTCCGTGGTTCAATTCCTGGCGGAGGGCATTGCACATTTTCCATCTCTTTTGCTTCTAAATAACCTAATGACTCCACAACACGAATAATGCCCCAAGTTGTTTCTAGCCGCAACAGGCTTTTTAAAATAAAGATGAATATTTAATATGCCTTGTCTGCCAAATTTGCTCTTAATTACGCGTTCTACGTTCTGTGTTATCAATACTTATACATCATTACACTTAAATCCCTCACTTTATTACATATATAATGCAACTTGGTATTTATATATATATACATACTATTAAAATTGAGAAAATAACGTAAATGAGATTTTAAAACAATATCGTGCGCGACTGCTGCTAAGATTGACATAAAATAATTATTTAATCAAATTAAATTATAATTAAAAAGGCAAAGAATGACCTATTTTTACTTCCTTGTACGAAGTAAGAAACAAGTATTGTAATCGCGAAAAATTTCGGGTATCATGTTTCAACGAAAATATCCATTTTGACAGCTATCGAATGCAATTTAACGATATTTCTTCTGAATGTCATCTGTACGTAAGGACAGAATAAAAGACTCTTTTTCCTCCCCCAAAAAAATTATAAAACTGATTTAAAATGGATTCTGAAGAAATTTTTTCGTGGCGTCACGTATATATGTATGTATTTCGCATAACTCAAAAACGAGTAGTCTTAGAATGTTGAAATTTTGTACATAGGACTGCTATAACATGTAGATGCGCATCTCCTATTTTGGTTGCAATCGGCCGTGCCAAAGGTATATAAATATGTGTATATATATATATATATTTATCCACTCTGTTACTCGGCTCAGTGAGCTCTGTTTCTTTATTCTTATATTTTTGTAAATAATGCATTTTTTACTTTAAAAATGATTGAATTGTGTTATTCTTATCTTCCGGTTAAGGTTTTTATGCCTTTAATTAACATGCATGTTATAGTTGTAGAATTATCAACAATTTAAAAATTGTTTAAATACGTCTAAGCCTAGTTTTTTTGGCCATAGCAGCCATATATTTGTTTACATTTGAAACTTAGCAGAATAGCGGATTTATTGCCAATTTAGAGAAACTAAGCTTCACAACAACAAAGTAACGTCTTTTTTTATTGTGAATTAAATTATGCTTAATCCATTCTGGAATTATCATTTAGGATATTAAATTAAACCATATATTGACTCAGCATGGCGCCCACAACAAATGAAGTCAGTTTCTACACTTTCAGTGTCTTTTTGCCGAGTAAGACCAAAAGTAAACTTTCAGTTTTGTGCACCGAAAAATATGCCTGGCCGAATTGCTTGTTTCTGCGTAGAAACTGTAATTTGAGTTCTAAATTTCTTTTAAATTGTTTTAACTGTATTTTGTGTTTTATGTTGTTTTATATCTTTCAATTTTTTAAAATAGATATTTTGATTTTTTATGTATTTTTCCCTTGCGCGAAGTGAGAACTGAATTCATTGAATGAGAAATACTGAATCGTCCGTAAAAGACCTTTTTTTTTTTTTTTTCTTTTTTAATGCATCGTTTTAGATTTATTGTAGTATTTGAATAGAAAATGTGGCAACGATTATATAATTCTTCAGAAGATGTAATTTTTGTGCATTCTGAGTTATAAAATGAATGAGATGTAACGCTGTTAAGTCAGCCTAGCACCAGATTGTCGCTATGGTAAACAAATATAGTGAATTTTAAAGAGTGCATTTATTCTATTGTGGTGTATGCGCTATCGACGAAGTAGACTTAATTCAGTCCCATAAATTTAAATGACATACAAAATGCGTATAATTTAATATTCCGTACAATGAAGTCATGTGGTGCACACATCAGATTTTTTTAATTTAATCATATTATTAAAAATATTTAAGTAAAGGTAGTGGATTCTGTTAAATTAACATACTCTGAGTTGGAAAAGTAATTAAGTAAATATATAAAAAATACACAAAATGTAAAAATTAAATACAGCTGAAAAAAGGCTGTTTTATCGCCGTCGGATTCAAACGTTTTCAAGAAGTAGAGGAACCTTACACAGTTATTACCACTTTTTCTGGCATTATCATTTATGTTTCTGGTGTCTACCAATTAGCTGAGGCAACGAAATGAATTACTTTAAAATAGTTTTAGCTATGAAAATTAAAAACGCCATTTCTACCTAACCAGTCTACCAAAACAAAAGTAAATCAGCTGTAATTTTTCAAATACAAATTCATTGAATCAATCAATTCGTTAAGTATGCAAAAAAGGCTAAACTGCCAAAAAGAAATTGATAAAAAATTGGGATTTTGTACAATGAGGAATAAATTAAATAGCATCTTATTCAGTCTCTTCGCATCAATATGCAAAAAGGATTAATTAAACAAACCAGGAAAATCTGTACTTACTCCTAGTTGAAAACTCAAATGACAGATACTAATTGTTAGTTGAAAAAGGAGTTAGTAGGAATGTAAATCCGGGCTATTAATCGAGATTTTTAATCTCGCCAAGAAATACCAGCGAAAGAAGTTTCAAACATTTTAAGGAAAAAATGTAATTTTTAAATGAATTAAGTGATTCTGCAGATGCTAAGAAAAAATTAATTTTAGAACAAAATAAGTCTTCACGCTTTTTCGGCTATAAAATCGACTTGTTTGAATTTGGAAGTTGGTTTAGTCAAAGAAGAGCTAGAATTTGAGAAAATTAAAAAGACAGATTTACAGAGAATTACAAAATTTGCGTTTACTGGGAATTTTCCTCAGCTATTCCCCTCAATACCATACGTTAGGCTTAAGAATTCAGATCATTTTTTGCCTGTTTAGTTATAATTTAATTTAATCAAATAATTATGTTATATGTAATTTTACAAATATATTCGCGTTGGGGTGTATATTCTTGACTCTTTGGGAAAAGAAAAAAAAATTTTTTTAGAAAGATTTGAGATAATATTTATTTAATTTTCTGTTTTTGCACTCAAATAGTGAAAAAAGGCAAAATGTGCATTCAGGGCGCACTAATTATTCATGTTTAATGTTTTAAATAAGTACCTCCTGATGAGCCTGTTTGAAGAACTAAACTATGAATAATTAATTCGCAGGTTTTCATAAGTGTTTTTTTTAAATTAAATGTTCTTACACATTTTAAAGAAATTTTTAATTAATAGCTAGTTTAAAATGCTCAATATGATTGCTAATTTTTTTACTTCCTTGTGCGAAGTGAAAAGGAAGTATTGTAACCGTGAAAAATTTCGGGTATCATATTTCACCGAAAATATCCATTTTTACCGCTGTGGAATGCAATTTAACGATGTTTTTGCGTGACATCCATACGTAAGGGTAGAATAAAGGACTCTTTTTTCCCAAAAAAATTATAAAATCTATTTAAAAGGAATTCTGAAGAGATTTTTTTCGTGGCGTCTATGCGTACGTACATACGTACGTATGTATGAATGTATCTTGCATAATTCAAAAACGAGTAGCGTCAGAACTTTGAAATTTTGTATATAGGACTGCTATAACATGTAGATGTGCACCTCCTATTTTAGTCTCAGTCGGCCGCACCAAAAGTATATAAATATATATATATATCCACTCTGTTACTCGGCTCAGTGAGCTCAGTTTTTTATTCTTATATGTTGGTAAACTGGACATTTTTTGCTATAAAAAGTAATTGATTATGTTGTTCTTATCTTCCGGTTAAGGTTTTTATGCCTTTAGTAAATCTGCTTGCAATATTTGTAGAATTATCAACAATATAAAAGTTGTTTAAGTGCGGCTAAGTCTAATCATTTTTCCATGGAAGCCATATTTGTTTACATTTGAAAATTAGCAGAATAGTTGATTTGTTGCCAATCTAGAGCAATTAAGTTTCGCAACAACAAAGGTAGCGCCTTCTTTAATTATTGCGAATTAAATCATGCTTAATCCCTTCTGGAGGAGGAAGTATATTCCAGGAAATAAGCGTTTAAGATTTACTTCGTAATTTTTAATATAGATATTTTGAATTTTTATGTATATTTGCCTTGTCGTGAAGTGAGAACTGAATTAATTGAATGCGAAATACTGGATCGTTTGTGAAAAAGTTTTTTTTTTTTTTTTTTTTTTTGGTTCGTTTGTTTAATTTCTTTTATACATCGTTTTAGATTTATTGTAGTATTTGAATAGAACGCCTGGCAACGATTAGATAATTCTTCAGATGATATACGTTATTTTTGTGCATTCTGAGTTATAAAATGAATGAGATGTGTTTCTGTTAAATGAAGCTAGCGCCAGAGTGTCGCTATGATAAACAAATATAGTGAATTTTAATGAGTGCATTTATTCTATTGTAGTTGGTGCGCTATCGATAAAGTAGATTTAATTCAGTCCAATAAATTTAAATGAGGTGCAAGGTGCATATAATTTATTATTCCGTACAAGGAAGTCATGCGGTTTACACATGAGAATTTTGTAACCTAATTTACAATTAAAATGTTTCTTAAACTTTCCAGGATAGTATAATATTTATGGTAAAAAAAATTTATTTTGTAAAATTAAATTTTCAGTCTTAAGCTGCTTAAGCGCTTGATTTTATTATATTTTTTAAATCCTTATTTTTTAGTTCTTACTTGATTACTTTTTAAAAAAACTGTTTGATACATACATAAACTTAATGTGTTTGCTTCTATTTCAACACAATTAATTTTAATATAGGTGGCATACTTTATTTGAGAGGTATTTTATTAGATAATTTTTGATACATTTCGTAAAATTATGAAAATTTAGGAAATTTGTGAAAAGTTAACACAATGCTGATGATCTCTAAATCTAGATTTAATCATTTTCTCTGTAATATCTGTCTTCTTGATTCAATTTTCTTCAACTTATAATGTAAATTTTAGATAAAAAGATCTTGGTGATGTTCAAAGCAATTGATTTGTAATTATTTGTAATTATTACAATGGACAGAGTTGAGGAGGAAAACTATGATCATACTCTGGTTCTAGGACGACAATCACTAAAAATGCTCTTTCCTTCTGTCGCAATATTGATTGTTACACAGCTATAAAATTTCTCAATATTAACTTTTCTATTTTTGCTTTCTCCATATTTAGCATTTAATGCACACCTACTTAAAATTTTCAGCTATTCAGCACGTGTTCGATACAAATTTCTCGAATGTCTGATGAAGATAAACCCTCCACCTGCATACTCTGGAAAAATTCCATAACGCTTCAAGAATACAATGTATATTCGTGATAGTAATGAAATAATGATAATGCAAAATTAAAAAAAAAAAGTTAAATTATGTTATAAATTAGCAAATAATTTAACATTATGCTAAACGTCATTGGCAGTTTGAGTCTTTTAGAAAAATATCACAGGCATGTTCTTGTGGAAAAAACTAAACCTTTGCTATATTTTTAAGCACACATCGCTCCACTTTCTTCAGAATCTTACAATTAGGACAATTTACATTAATGTAATTAATTTAATTACTTTTCATTTTATATTAATTACATCAGCTGCAGCTCGAAATTGCTTTGGTAAGAAAGAAGTAAACTGGTAAATTTATTTTACTGATTTGAATGCAATTTCGAACTTTCATTCTATCTCATTAGCGCAAAATGAATAGACTGAGTTCATCATGTCCTTTCGAATTTTTATTGCCTTTCCCCAATTATCTCACCCCCTTCTGTGTTTGCTAGTACAAATACTTCTAAAACGTTTTATCGCAAAATCGCAATTCCACAAAATATAATTGCGGAAAAAAAAAAAAAAAACCGCACAGCGTCATTCCAGATTACGAAATTAAAATAACATCTGCTTCAACAAATTGCCAAACCAAAGAGACGGCTCATCAAGAATAGTTCATCTTAAACTTAGAAACACGGTGGATGGCAGTAATTTTCTGGATTCCGTTAGTCGGATGATCGGATTAATTATCGATCGCTTTTCATTTCTGTTACCATACTTGACACATAACATGAAAGTAACAATAAAGTGTTCATCCTGGATTAGTAGAAGGAAAAAAAGAAAGCGAGTTCATCCCTCTTATCTTGCCGTTTCATATCGGACTACGGCATGACGACTTATTAAACATCATGGCGGGGAATAGAAGGAACCACAAACAGGTCGGGACAGCATGACTGACGCTATCATTCTTGGGGATCGCGGTTCGTCCCTTCAAAAATGAGCCGTTAAATGGAGTCTAAAGACAGTGTTTCTGTCGCGTTCGATGGTATGTTCCGATAAGGTTTGGACCACGACGATGAAGCCGTGATTTTGATGAAATGCAATTCAATGGTGCGGACTCTCGTCTCTTTCTCTGTCGATGACCTCTTGGCTCCGAAAGGATTCACGTTATGCGGATCTGTCTGAATTTCTTTATTTCGTTTTATTTGCACGTTTGTGTCTGTCATCCCGAGGCAAATGTTCCGCATGTCATGACTGCAAAGATACTTGTTTTGAGTTTTCCATCGTTTAGTTAGTTATTTGTTTTTATGTTTATTTTTAGCTTTCGTGGTGGATTTATTTCGATTTCCTCTAGACAGAGGAAAAAAAACTGTAATGACCGTATGATGCCTAAATAAATACTCACTTCAATTTTTCAATCTTCGTCATCTTTAAGCACAAAAGTGCCAGAGGCAATATAATATGTAATCTGAAAACATTAGTGAATTTAGTTTTATTATACCGCAGAGATAGCATTACAGTTGTAATTATATTACTTGGCGCAGTGCAACAATTACAGATTTTTTTGTGAATCACTTTTTCATATTGTAGGACATTTGCTTGCGATATATGAAAAATTCGCTAAAAATAAAAATATTCGCCGATAAAAATTTAGTTTGATAGATTTTATTAAATATAGTAATTTTAAATGTAAAAGACGCTATTATAGAATCAGTGAGTACGATTCAGAAGTCACCGAACTGTCGTTGTATATGTTATTTGCCAAACAATGGGAAATATTCGCTAGTATTGATGTTTGAGTTAAATAAAACAGTTGCATAGATTCACCCAACGTGACCGTTTCGTTCAGTTTTACTGCCCTCTTATCATCTGCGGAGGTTTGTCTTCTCCAATATCCCAACTGCAACTGCCACATGGAAGGGGCGAAATGAGAGTTTTTCTATGTCATCTTTCATATATCTGTTTAATAGCCTACCTCTATTTTCAAATCACTAGCTGAAACTGATATCTACAATTCATTAGTAAATTTTCGTATAGATAAATTTCGATAATGATTGCTAAAGTTGTTTTTAGTCCAAAGGGATTTAGTCCCGAAGGACTATTACTTTCGTTTTGCGATTTTGCGTTGATTCACTCTGAATGCCCGATTCACTTTTCAAATTGTTGCCACTAAATGTTATCGCTCTGCATTAAAGTTTAAAAAATGAAAAATCTGTATAAATGTATGCATGTTATTATTTATTATTAT
>KK120989.1:118214-147802 GCA_000611955.2 Stegodyphus mimosarum | reverse complement strand
ATCGTTTTGTTTTTTTTTTTTTTTTTTTTTTTTTTTTTTTTAAGTCAAAAAGGGCTTTGCCCCTGAAGGACTATCGTTTTCGTTTTGCGATTTTGCGTTGAATCACTCTGAATGTCCGTTTCACTTTTCAAATTGCTGCCACAAAATATTATCGCCCTGTATTATATATGAAGAAATTAAACAATGAGGAATGTGCATAAATGTATGTATGTTTCTCGCATTGTGATAAAACTACGGTACCTAGAGACATCCAGTTTTGAATAACTTAATCCTACTGCGAATATGGGTATCTGGAAGCCCAAATTTGAAATTTAGAATTTGTTTTATTATCGATTTCATATTTTGTAAAACTTTAACAAATTTTTGATAAACAAACGCAAGGATTTCAAAGCAAGCAATGGCAACGTTGTACAAAAAAAAAGCATTTTTATCTAAAGTACGTGAGACTGTGTTTCGAAAATTCTAAAGCTTTGCTCATTTTTAAAATTATTTTACGATATTGCTGTTGAACTGAATTTTATTGTTTAAGTGCGAAGAACATGATATTTTAAAAATAAAGGTAACACACAAAAAGGTTTAAAAACGTCCCTTTGGACGTCATTTAAAATCTGTAACCTTTCAGATTTTCTTTCTTTTTTTTTTTTTTTTTTTTTTTTTTTTTTTTTTTTCAAGTTTCTTTTCTATTTTAATATATGTTATACTTTGAAAGCTATATAGGAAACCCTAAATAAACAAACCCAACAAAATAATAATAATTTGTAAGCTCTCGGATTTTACTTTTTTTTTTTTTTTTACTTACATACACATGCACGTATCGGGAGCCAGTTCGAGAACAACTCTCCGGAAACGTTTCAATATTTTTTTAAAAATATTTTTAACCCTTTCGGGCTAAAATATTTTAAAATAGCATCTATGCTATTAAAATCTATGCGCGTTTGTCTATTTGTTTGCTTGTTTGTGGCATCATGTCCTCCGGAACGGGAGACTTGAGTTTCGAGAGAAGTACTCTCGGATTTCAAAAATTCGTGGGAAGCCATTTCGACCATTCTCATCTTCGTACGACTTTAATCAGCCGAGATATTAATTAAAAATTCTGAAAACGCTAATTTTAGCACTCATTTTTACGAATGGCAGCAGTCTCGGGAGTCGCTGGAGATACAAATGCTTTATTTCAAAAAGTGTTGCCTTTGCTCGCTTTCAAATAACAGTTGCATAGATTGCATAGATAGTAGAGTTTGTTAATAAAAAGTTTGTAAGTTTTACAAAGTATGAAATAAAAAGTAGCATTGCCAAACATTAAATATGTTATTATTAAATAATGCCATATTCTGACGTTGAAGAAAGCACGCGATTGCATCTGACGTCATTGCGTCTCGAAAATTTTTCGTTAATGACAGCATTTTAAATAAGTAGCTGCTGTTGGCAACTTTATTGTTTCAGGTAAGGATAACTGATACGGTATGTTATTGCCAGTTTAATACTCCTATTAATATTGAGAAAAAGTTGTTATATTACAATAAATTTAAATCATGACGTCATACGTATACATATTAACATGAAGTGTCAAAAGTTTTTGTTTCCTGGTTTGACAACAACATAATAAGTAAATAAATAAATAAAATAAAATAAAATAAAGTAAAAATAAATACGAAATGGTTGTCGCTTAGAAAGAATGAACTGATTTCATTGATACTTAAATACTTATTTTTTTTTTTTCAGGTGACATAAAACTTATAAATTTTGCTTTGTCCGCAGCCCTCTAGTATCTTTAGAATTTCCGATAGACAGTCTCGCGAGCTGAAAATAAAAAGGGTTTATTCCATGCAATCCACTGCTTGTTTTAAAATCCTTGAGTTTTTTTTAAATTTCGTTAAAGGTTTTATAAAATATTGAATAGATAGTGAAGCAAATTCAAAATTCGTTGTTCCAGGTGCCCATATTCGGATGGAGAATTACGTTATTCAAAATTTGATGGCTTTAAGTAGCGTCGTTTTTCCACAGGGCGCCAAACTAGCATATATTCATGCAGATTCTTCATTATTCAATTTCTTTAAATATACAGGGCGATAATATTTGGTGGACTTAATTTAAAAAAGTGATTCGACGCAAAATGCCGTTTCAAGACTAATAGCCCTTCTGGACTAGCACCCCTTTGGGCTAAAAATAAACTAGACTTTTGAAAACTGAAACTATGAGTTGAAGCGTCATTTTTCATTTTCTTTGTTTTTAATATCAAACGCGATTAATGCTGAGTAACATTTCAAGATCGACTATTTTAGATACTTATTGAGGGGGGGGGAGTGAACCATATTATTAGTACAATGTAACATTTACTGTATACTGCAATCTGTTCGCTAATGCAAAAAAAAAGTCTTTTTACTAGACGAATACTATGGTTTTTTTAAATTCTTAATAATGTATTAAGAAGCTACCCGTATCTTTACATCTGCTTGGTTTAAAGCAATGATTTCTTAAAAATTCTTATTTCGAAAAAAATTCATATTTTTATATAAAATTACTTCTTTTTAATGAGAAGACTCGCTACTAGGGACTTTCTATAACGCGAAGAGAAGTTAAGTTTCCGGTAGAAAGCATTCTACGAAGACAACCTTCTTGCTATGGTGAGGATTTTCATATCTCTGAGCTTAATCAAAACCCAGTCTTAGTCAGTGGTAGACAGCCAAATGAAGAATCTGGTACTTTACTTAAAAATCAGTTTTAAGTTTAATACCGAATCAGATCAGCATTCATCTTCTCAATCATTATCATATTATGTCTTTATTCTAGAAATATATATAACAGAATGTTGCCTATTTAGGCTATGCTAAGTAATATTCTTAATGCGAATATTCTTGATAGCATTTGCTCGAAAATGCAAGACCACACCGAAGTTCCAAAATTACAACGGTTGCACAATGGAATAAAAAGTGATACGAATTTTACATCTGTGCATCAAATTTCCAATTTGAAATTTACTACAACTAAAATTTAAAAAAGTTTGTCAGAAAAACAGCTATTCTAATTTTAAATCTAACACGTATTTCCTTTATCACCTCAAATGTCTCTTCCGTTTTAGACATAAACTTTACTTTGTATGTCGTACGTAATGCTCTTATTTGACTATCTGTTGCCATCGTTACTTACTCATGGTGCTTGCATCATCTTCACTCGCAGCCCTGCCTTTCGCCCACCACATTATCCGGTCGTGTAGAGACGTATGTGTATGACATTTGCAAATGTATGATGGGGCATATGAATTTGTTGAAGACCGGGTGCCTCATAGCGGTCGCGCTTCCTTTTTTATAGTTCCGATCCGGGAGCTGGTTCAAGTTCTAAATGCAATACTTTGCACGCATTGTTTTGTTACATACTTGTTCACTCCTAAAAATTTCGTGGCGATTGCAGTTATAAGGTTCGATAAGGAACTCCGTTAATACACATTTTATTACCATTTCGCTGGTATACATGATTAATCATCTGAGAATTTTATCAGCTGTTACTGGGACTTTCCTTAAAAGTATATTAGTTTTTATTCTATAATGAATATGTGTACTTTTTGTGACGATTTTATTTATTTATTTATTTACTTCGTGAGAAAGATAACAATCAAAATATGGACATTTCTTAGAAATAAACACTTTTGAACAAATTTCAGAATTTTCTCTTTTGAATTTATAATTTATCATCTGATTTCTTATCATCATTAGCACCCCCTTTCTGAGCAACTAAAATTATTAGTTATGCCTAAAGTTGCAGGATATGTTTAGCTCCGCAGTGCTTCGGCCTCTGGTAGGCTATCATAATATGAGGTCATATCCTCGTCTCTTTCCTTAGACCTCTCGGATCGCAGACAGATGTTCCTAAAAACTGAGCAGTAATCTGTACACCAAAGCCAATATATTAATCCAATGGAAGCAAGCAGACACTTTGTTATCGTTAAATTACACGCGACTTTTCTCCTCCCCCCCTCCTACTTAGTATTTTCTTTTCGTTTGCGAGTTCGTCAACATTGCCTCCAAGGGAGAAGGCACAGTATTACTGATTGCGTCTGACAACCCGAAAGGCGCAAAGGCGAGGAAAAAATATATGGGATATCTTTAGGGGCTGATGTCTTTCTAGGCCTTGGCGATTTATCAATTTTTGGCGGCGTTGGAATTCTTCCGTTACGGCAGACAAGCTGTTTGATTTTGGCATTTTTTTCCAAGTTTTTCTTTTCAGTCCTTCATTGTCATTATCATGTTGTCAAGGTCGAGGACATGTAAAAGCATAGTACCCTAGCCAGTAGATCTGTCTGTCTATCTAGTTCCCCCCCCTTTCGATTCGTGTCATATCTAAACTTCCAAGCTATGTAACGCAGTGCTCGAAGAACCCCTCCCTGTTAAAAGAATTACAAGGGAAGCGTTCGTCGTAGTTTCCTTTTTACTATTGATTGCAGTGTGTTTGATGTCTAGGCCTTCTTTATGAATGTATATTCCTCTTTTTTCTTTCCAGCATGAGTAAACACTGCAACATTTGATAACTCACCACTAATTTTGTCTATTTGTCAGATTCCATACTGAGTAAAACATGAGATGTTTATTTGAGACTTATTCCTTCTTTTCGGACTAGCACTGTCGTTGTCTACATGGAATTCGTAATTTTTCAGATCTTAATAAAACGTATATTATATTTTTGTGATATATTTAACATGTGACAAAAATTCAAAGGATTATTTGATAGAATTGCAGTTTTTTTATTTACACGTCTCGGCTAATGTTTCTGCTTCGATTGTCCTCTTCGTGCGTATATTGCTGTTTGATTGAATTTCGTGTTATGTTTTTATTTTGAAGAATTTACAGCAAAGAACCGCAGGCACTTACTTAGAAGAAAGCGTAATTGAAGAAGGGTTAGCTTATAACTAAAGCAGTTTAAAGGGCCTCAAATAATGTAACGATCATGTATTTTTCAAATTCTTGGCAGATTCCTTAGTTTTATTCATTATTCCTGTCCTTAGGAACAAATTATCTTTTATGACTGGAATCAGAGTGCAGTGAAACTCCTAATATCCATGGCCACTATCCGAATACCCAATATTCCATTTATCCATATCGAGTGTTGTTCTTTGCAAGCCGAAGTAAAATAAAATTTGTAAAATTATTTACACATTTAAAATTTTTTTCATTGATTAAATATTATGAAAAGACAAAACAGATTATTTATTTTCTGACTGTTTTATGCTGTTCATTAAATCGAATGTACGGTTGGCCTCCCCTCTAGCTCTTTCTTAAATTCACCCGTTTGCGGTGGCAGTAAATATCTATACAATGAAAATTAATTAAACTAATGAATCACAAAATAAAACATTATCACATAAATTCTGCGTCTTAAACTGCAAGGCGATTAAAAAAAAAATAAACCAATAACTTGTTAAATACTTTTCTTTGACGTGCTGCTTCCTGAGTGCCAGATCAAAGTCAGCTGATATTTACTCATTGTATCGATATTCAACGTATCGATATGTAATTCGCGAGCTGCCCTCTCTCGTAAATGCTCGTGCTTTGTTTTGACTGTTTTCAATAATGGGACTAACGAATGCTTTATGCCCCGTTATTCCCAACGCATGCAAAGAAATACTGAAAAGAGAATTCCCAAGCATTAAAATCCGTAAAGCAAAAAATGTACATTTTCTTCTATACAAGTACACGTACGAGTGGACGGGATCTCAGAATTTCACCATTGAACGTACAGGTATGGTCCGAAAGCTCTAATTGTGCAACTCCACCTCAGTTTTCATACAGCAGCGACGATCCGAAGATCTTCCAGCCCTCTTCTCTACCATCAAACCACTCGAGAAGACTTATGCCTCCATGACATTTATACTCTTACAAATATCAAGTTTTTTCCGGTATTCAAATCTGGCCCCAGTAGTACAGTAGCTAGCGTCGCTAATCACTATAAGAATCATTTCGGCTTGCTTTCTGTATAGTAAAGTTTATGAAATAGGGGATTTTTTTTAGTTTGAAAGGATTCAGATTTTAACGTCACACCAGAGGATTTTTTAAAGTTTTATTATGCTATCGCTAAGCTCGCAGTTTACCGATATGCTCTTGAACTCAATTCTGCTACCGCCACTTTTTTTCTCTTTTTAATTTTATTATTAAGCATTGATTTCTTCTCTTTTACACCACATAAAATACAAAAGAAATATCACAAAAATTTTAAAAGCGGCATTTGTTTAGAATTCCTGAATGTTAAGTGTTGCTATTAATTTTTTCAGTCCATCAGATCAATGTTCAGTTTTCTCAGTAAGATGACTTTTTGACAAAAGATACAACTTTTTTGTCTTTTTATTATTAATTTTTTCTCTCTTTTACTTTATGTATCAAACATCACTTTCTTCATGCTTAGGCCGTACAAACTTCAATAGCAAAATCACAAAATATTTAAAAACAGCATATCTTTCGAATATTCGATAGAGTGATAAGTATTGCCATTTCGCTATATTATGTCTTTAAAAATAATATATTATTCTGTTATCATCATATATTATTTCTTTAAAAATAATAGATGACGATAACATTTGGTAACGATAATGACGATAACATTTGGTGTCATTCTTTGTGCTGCCAAACATTTTCTATGGTCCATATACTATATCTATAAAAACAATACATCGAGATAATATTTGGTGGCATTATTCTTTTATTTGAAAAGTAATACAGGCCAAAAAGTGAGGATCGAGACTAGCGACTAAGATCTTTCATTTGCGTGATGAAGCTAAATATTGTATTTACACTGAATGTCTAAAATATTAGCGATACCTCTTAATAACGCTTTACACAAAATAGAATAGAGTTACAAATTCACAGATGAAGCGTAAGAAATAAATATACAGAAAAAAGAGAATGTCACTTTATTTTGAACACATGAAGATGGAGAGGAAATTTAATGTTTGAAGAATAAACTGGGAAATGAGTTCCTTTCTTTCTTCTTTAAGTTTGGAATAGTAGAGCAACAAATGTTCGATCATTTTCATTACCCTCGAAGCTAGAGGCACTCAAGCTAATACGAGACATCTCTTCGGATATGAATTGAACTTACCCTGCTCCGTTAGAAATTTAGTAATTTCAGAATCACGTAAAAATTGTTTATTTTTGAATCTGTAAGGAATAGAAGGACAACATAGTTTACTCGCAGAGACAACAGAAGAATTTCTGTATTCATTCCACTTGAGAACTGCTTTACTACAACTATGTCTCTTGAGGAATGACTTGGGTAGCGTCATTGGGGTGTTAATTTGAAGGTTTGTAGCATTTTTTTTGCAAACCAATCTGCGCTTTCATTTCCTACATTGCCAGTATGGCCACATAGATAAAAGAAGATGACATCAGCCCTTTTATTATTCAGCGCATGAGAGGTGACAGTTTATTAAAAGAGAAGATATTCATAAGGGAATATAAGAATGAAAAAAATCAGGGCAAATAAGGAAATTACGGCTTAACGAATAACGATTATATATTCACTTAATTGATTCAATAATGCACGGTAATTCGTCTTCTAAAATACAGCATTCACTGGAAATTCTAAAGAGTTTCAGTAAAATGATGATAAACGATATAAAAAGAAAAATGATTTCAGTAAAATGATAATAAACGATATAAGCTAGTCTAACTCGTTTATTAATTTTACTTCCATCTGTGTAACACACAACTAGGACATTATCTTCAACAAGTTGCCGTTAGTTACACTTTGAATTGGGAAATGATCAGCTAGATGAGGAAGATCCTCAAACAGCACCTTGATAGCAATATAAGTTTGATGGTGTTATCTTTAAATTTTGTCGCATAAAACAGGAAGATCAGTTGTGGGGTGGGGAGAACCCTGCAGTTCCGAAACAATTGCATAGCTTAGCAAAATTTTTCTTTGTATTCTATAAAGAATATGGGAAAGAATCTTCGTTTTTTAAATTGTTCTCCACTCTCTAGAAGCAAAAAGGTCCCCCTTTGAAAATGCCAATATTTTTCCGGACATGAACTCAACACGATGTGTGATACCATTTCTGAGGAAGATTAGTCCATGCTGACATAATGGCGGCTCTAACTTTCTTTAAATTGAATCATAAGATTGAGATCAGAGTAAGCTAAACTGGCCATTAAAGCAATCTGAACCCTAAATCGTGCTTTTTCAAACCAGTTTGAAATCAATCGTACATGATGACAAAGCGCATTGTGAAAGCTTTACCAACTGCATCAAAGAACATCAGACCGTGTATACATGTGATTAGCAACAAGACTGAGATAAGCTGATGTGCTGAGAACTGTTTCCAGACATATCAAGGGACCCACTCCAGAAAAATATTTTCTAGACCATAATTCCACAGCTACAAGTGTGAAGAGTTGCCGCTAGGGAAGAGGGCTGTATGAATTCCTTCTACTTACGCCATATTCCGATCCTTTCATCTGCGTGATGGTTCATCGGACTAAGGAACTTTTTTCAAGTTGTCAGGGGTCCAGTTTTGCTATTTCTGGGTGCACAACAACCATGATTTCCTGTAAAAATTAATATAAAAGAATGAATTCAAAAGGAACAGATATTATGATTATCCTATCTGAGGAAAGAGGCATAGGGCAAATTTATGGTATCGTAATATTAAAGTAAAAATTAATTGTAGTTAAAGTTGGTTATCTAAACGTTTTTTAAGAAAAGTTATTGTTTAAACAGTGGTGTATTAAATAAATGAAAAAGTAATAAATTAATACTCCTGTTTAGTGCTTCAAACAGAACTTGTCAAGGGGTAAGTGTTTAAAATATTAAACTGAGTCAATGAATGAGCGCTGAACAACATGTTCCGTTCCTCTAGACACTGCATGAGGTTTTACTTATTTAATTCCAAAGTTATGGCTTAGAACCCCACGAACACTAGCAAGCGAATAATCGCGTAAGTGTGTGAACAAAACACGTAAGACTTAAGAAGGGTTACTACCCTTTATGTTGCAGAATAAATACAATCAGTTTCTACTTGGAACTTACACAAAGCCTCCACTTGGGCTTGAACTTAAATAACTGTGAAATTAAACTAAATTAGCTTAACTAAGCTATCTGAAAGGTATAGCCGAAGCTATCAGAAATCTAAGTAGTTGGCTCCTAAATATTAATTTAATCGGCGAAACCAAGCAAGGGCCTAAAGTATGGCCGAGCGTAGTAGCTAAGAGAGAATGTAGCCAAATGGCAAACGTGCGCTAGTCAGGAATTCAGACTCTCTCTGTAGAAGTAGGTGAAGCATCGACTTAAATAGTACTCTTACTCATTTGCATTCACTGAATTTACATTCTGGCAGGAAAACGTAAGCTGAAATTACAATAAGATAGGAAGGAGACAAAACTTAAAATAACTGTTTAGCTAAAAACTATTGTATATTAATTTCCTTTTTGAAATATTATTTCTCAGATAATCTTACGTTGTTGAAGAGCCGTCCCTACATGTTATTCCTCACTCTTTGAATTGAAATTACAGTAAATATAAAAACATACCAAATTAAAGTAAAAATACACAAAATAAAATTAAAACATATAAATATAAAAACATACCAAATTGAAGTAAAAATGCACAAAATATACAAAATAAAATTAAAACATATAAATTACTAAATTTTAGTAAACTGAAAGAAAAAGTAGTAGAACTGTACATAAAATTCCGAAAGCATTATTCATATAAATTCTGAAACATTTTAGGAGGAATTAAACTTACAATTAAAAGAGGTGCTGTGTCGTAAACTTGAAGTTCTGATGTTTTTTTGGGGGGGGGGATTCTTAAAAACTGTTAAGTAATATATGATATAAATAATAATGAAATCTTATTCTCTTCTGGAGCTGCAAAGTTAAACTAAGTAAATTAAAAATGAAACGTTAAATTTTAAAAGCTGAAAAAAAGTTTACTATCGCAGTCCGAGTTGATTTTTCTCAAAATTACGTTAATTTTCTTAAGAGAAAGGCACCTGAAAGGACTGCTTTGAGCACTGGAGAGCATGATTACTAGAATTAGAAACTGTTATAATCTTTGGAAAGGATAGATGGATAGAAGCACTTTGTTTAAGGAAAACAAAAGGAAAGTTGTTCTTCCAAAGCAGTGTATTTGGAGAACACTTTGTTGGAAAAATCTCGATCATGTGATATTGTAAAACATAAATGAGGAAAAGCTTTCGGTGGATCTTGCAAGGTCGGTTTTGAAGACCCAAATGGCGACTTGTGTTAAACATTAGAACTTCAGTTTGAAGTAATTCTGGCTAAAAGCACAGGAAATAAAAAAATAACAAGTAAAAAAGATTAAAGTCTTCACATAAACGAGCAGTAATGTAACTTTGAAAAGAGAATGGCCCTCAGTTAGTATCATAGAGCAACCAGATTAGTTTTATTTAAAAACAAAACTGAGAAAGTACATCCATAATACAAGAGGTTAACTAAATTTAGTCGTTATATTTTACAAAACATTAAGGACATATACATACTAAATTACTTGTAAAAGTCATACTACTTTACCCGCTTCTCGGTTTAGAGTAAGATGATCATATCGCTGTAAACATGTAATTCAAAATTGTAGTTATGCCTCCTTTTTTAATGCTTGGCAAATTTTGGATTTGGTTTTTATAAGGATTCTATTTTGTTTGCTTCTCTAATTTGGAAATATTATATCTATTTTATATAGGAAGATATATTAAAATCCGAATTTCTTTTAAAAGAATTAACATCATTGAAAACATTTTTTTAATTCTAATTAGCTGAGTGTGAATAGTATTTAGCATTACTTTGTTCGAGATGTTGAAATGCCGATTAATTAGTTTGATGGTTTTGAAATTAAATTCTCTTCTTTTATCGTAGCTCTTTAGTTTTATACGTTCTAGAATATGTAAATCTAAATAATTGATGTTTTCTTTTTTATGGTTCCTCTTTTCAAGCTTTAGGCAAGAAAGATAGATACTAGTTTTTTCGATTTTCTCAAAATTATTGTACTAATTATACTAATTATCTCAAAATTATTCTTAAAATCATTCTATCTGAAATTATTCGAAAACTAAAGCCATTGTTTTTTATTAAGTGCTTTTTGGAACTGAAATTCTTTAGTAAAGAGTTATAAGTTACATAGTACCGAGGATAAATCAGAGCCCATAGGGATACCCTTAATCTGTTTATATATAGTATTATTAAATTTGATTTAGTCCTGAAATAGCACACTTTTAAGGTAAATGGACCAATTTTTTTCAAACACCACCGTAAGAATCTCTGAGAAAAATGTAAATAGTGTTAAAAGACTTTGCACATTGCATCACTGAGAGGGCTTCAGACTTATGGTGATATCAAATGGAATATGCCCTCCCAGTGGAAATTATTTATTGAAATTTTTACAAAGCCTTTTATAGGGAATATTTGACAGTAGTGAATGCTATTTATAGTCTTCTTTGCATTTACATGCTACGTTCAGCTAATTTTAATATATACAATAGATATACATAGTATGAAGTTTAATAGTTCAAGAGTCCAATAAAATTTCATTGATTCAAAGTTCAGTAGTTCAAGATTCAGAAGAGTTCAATAAAGTTCAATAGATCGAAAGTTCTAGAGTTCTGAATTTCGGTAAGTGCGGTATCTTTTGGTAGTTCTTTTGATCAGAAATTCTATTCAGTAATTCCATAAATAAAGTTCGGTGTTTCAGATTAGTACAGAGAGATTGGTTAATAGTATATTGATATAGAACAGTTAAACGAAATTTTTTTTCTCTGGTTATGCTGAAAGCTTGACCATATGTATAATTGTATTGCTATAAAAGTTTCTCCAAGATCTATGTTTAGCTATTGTAATGTTCCTTTTATCTTTTGCTCTTAGTTTTTTATATTGTGCGAATAGAGATTTGCGAATTATTGAATCCTTTGTAGATTGCGCTTGTCTGCGGAGTTTCCGTTTTCTTTTGCTAAGTTATTGTTACGCCAAGAAATTTTTGTGAATGAATGGTAAGATTTTGTCCAAAATGATTTTTGGCAAGCTATAATACAATGCTTAATTAGTTGGTTAAATGCTATGTGTAAGATGGAAGTAGATTGACATTCTTGAAAGTTTTACAAAGTGTTTCAGTAAATTGGGAAATATAACTTTTTAGTTTTCTTAAAGTTCCATAATTTGATTTCAAACTGTCCCCCCCCCCACACTATCGAAGTGAGAGAGGTTGTAAAGCTAAAGAAGATGACTTTGTAATCGCTTAGAGTTATCATGTTAGAAACTTTCCAGTCTTGTATTGAAGAGGCTTGATATTAACGATAGATCTGGCTATCCTTTGCTTTGGCTCTTGATATTCGAATGTGGGAGGTGAATCTGTATTATTGAGTATTACTAGGTTATTTGATTCGATGAAGTCAATAACAGATGCGGATCTAGAATTTTCTTTTGTTGATCCCCAAAGGAAACTAGAGGCAACTCCTATATTATATGTTGGAAATAAATTAATTATAAATAAATTATGGAACAGTTTTAAGTTCAAATAGTACAGAATCTATGTGTTTACTACGAGGGAAATAGGCTCAGATGATTAAATTTTTTTCTTCTATTGTACTATTTAGCGCTATGGAGACTGTATGTTCCGTTGCAATCCAGAGCATTGGATTTAGATATCAGGTATTAGTTATTATTGCTTGTTTATTATGGGAATAATACATATTTCTAAATGATGAGAAAATAGATAATGCATTAATATAGTTTATATATGGTTCTTGAATTTATCCTGTTTATCCTAATTTATTCTAGTTCCAGTTTCCTATGTAGTATATAGCTTGTTCCTGTGCATGAATTTTACAAATTACATTGAATAAATGAAAGATTATTGAAAATACGGAAAGAAGAACATGAGTCTAGATTTGATTTTTCAGAAGCCTTTGAAATTCCATCTTATATGTGGGGCATTGGTTAGAAAAGGCCAGACGTTTGTAGTCAAGAGAATTTCCTGATTTTTGGTTTAATATGGAACAGTTGATATAAAGGGAGCCTCTTGGCAGTTTTTTTTAATATTATCGTGGGTTTCAGCACAGTGAGCACAAATAGGTACTTCTTTGAAAATTCGACTGTGATATGCAAATTGAAAATTCGACTGTGATATTCCAAAACAGATGGACAGAAGAGCAGGGAATCCTCAGAAGTGGTTTGGTAATGGGAAGGAGAACGGTGGAAGTCCTTTGGATCCATCCTCCGGAAGATTCTCCTTCAAAATGGCGACGGAACTAGTCAAAGTCCCACTGCCACCTAAAAGGTGCCCTAGATCCATGCCAATAACAGATGCAATCCTGCGTTTTTATCTATCACAATAAATTTCGTGGACTTGCTCTGATATCACTGTCGGACCAGTGAGAAAATTCATATCATACACTTCCCCCCTTTTTCCTCTTTCTTTCTTCTTTCCTTCTCTTCCCCATTACCTGCATGTATAAAACAAAAGTTAACAAAATTATGATAAACCGATTGTTCAGTAAGGAAATTCTGCCTACTACGTTCTTTCGACTTTTAAACTTCCATTTTCATTGTTTTTTTTTTTTTTTTTTTTTTTTTTTTTTTTTTTTTTTTAAGCATAAGCACTTAGTTTCCTAAATCTAATCATGAGATAGGTTTTTTTTTTAAGATATGTTATGTTACATTACGCTACGTTATTTGGATGTAATAAAACTATAATAAACTCTAAATAAGCTATTTGCTTAATTGGAAAGATACTTCGTGGTTTATTTTGCAAAGGTAGCTGCTTCGTATTCATGGAAAAAATCACAAAAAACACCCATACTGCCAGCACGTATAAAACTACCAGTATTCAGTAGTTTAAACTTCTCGGCTGCTGGTGGAGCCTTATACAGGATGTGACACAATGGTAATACTTAAATTCCTTTATTCTTATCGTTCTTTCATGCAGTTTGGCAAATATCCTAAGCAGCTCTGCTCTGAAAGCTGCATTTTTAAAGCCTGAAATCTACTTTTTATTATCATAGTATTGTCCATTCCTAATCTTAGGCAACTAAAATATTATATTTTTCACTCTTTTAATATAAAGGTTACTAGTCAAATAAGTTTGAAACTAGTTTATCATCGTAGGGAAAATTTAAAAATATTCAGACGACTTTGTTTTGATTTTGAAACGCGTGAAAAAGTATTGAGAAACTGAATTAAACAAGTGAAAAAAAAGTAAAAAAATGTATACATCGAATCGATTGGTTTAAGATATAACAAAATTTATATGTAAATAAATAAATTGTTTCTTCTTTTTTAAAAAATTTCCGTTTTATATGTCAACTTAGTTAATACGTCAAGTGTGATGTACTATCGTTATTGAATTGTATATCCTTAACTATCCGGGCTGACTATACTTAATTGTAAATATATTCAATTAAGAATGCGAGTATCGTTTACTGAAATTTATCAGAGTTGTAAAGAAACTCAAAATTTTCTTAAAAAAAAAAAAAAAGAAAGAAAGAAAGAAAAAGAAAAACTGCGTTTGTCTTGTCAACTCATTTTTTCCAGTAAACCATCGTTTTGTTCTGCGGACGTCATTTGCGTCTGGCCTAAAAATTTGCCAAGGAAATATGACTTGAAGTACCATAAACATATCGCTGGTAAACAGCAGGTAGTCTTCTTTCGGAAAGCTCAACGGAAAAACACTGTGGCAAAGAAAACAGGTCGGAACAGCTACGCGCTAATGTAGTTAAGTACTAAAGAAACTCTGCAAATTTACATTGGTCTTAAAGAAATCGTGAACATTTTCTGTACGGATTTAAGATTTTTATGATGCTATATATTTCCTAACTAAAAGTATAACTGCTTTTCCAATGTAGTATAACTGTGTAAGCTTAGGAATGGCTTATAAAAACCGCTGCAATATTTCTAAGATCTGATGTTTTCCAAAGAAACAAAGTAAACTGTTCGTTTTTTTCCTGTTTCTCAAAATCTCTAAATTTATTAGATCCGTGTTGGCTTGTCTTTGATATTTAGTTATTTTTGTGTGAATGGCAACACTGAGACAAAATACACTGAAGTCGCAGTATTTACAATATTTTTTTTTGTAGTTTTCAAAATTTATTTTTTAAATAAGCACCGAAATATTGCTTGCTTGCTTCGGCTTTCTTGAATTCTACATTTCCGTATTTACTGCTTTCGAAATATTTCAGATTTAGTTTATGATTTGGTTTAGGTAATGATTTTTTCGAATTTTATTTATTAAACATTTTGAAGAAAACTTCTTCGGGGTGTTATAATTTTATTTTCATGTATTTTATTTCTTGCTGAAATAGAAAATATTGGCACTTAAAACAAGTATTTGCTACAAGTTCCATGTGTAAGTAAACCATTGAAATAACCAGTGAATTATGACGCTATGATAGCATAGGAATTTTTTTCCCTAGTGTTTGGTTTTGCCATTTTGAACAATTCGTTTTAAATAAGATTTTATATTCTGTATCTTTAAACTTCTATCTTAGCAAATCTATCACAACTGCTTAGTTTAAATTTGTTTCAAAGGTTAAACTAAAGTCAGCATTCTTACATTGCAATTTTTTTTAATCTTATAATTTTTGTATTTAAATTTTTTTATAATTTTTCAAATTTATTGGATTTTTAATGATAATTCTTCAAATTGCTGGAGTGTAATCTGAAGTTTTCAGATTACAAATTTTTATTACATATTTCTTAAAATTAAAATCAAAGCGTAGCGTGCTTTCTCAAGCGTCTTTGGGAAATTACATTTGAAATACTTCCCGTTCAGTTGAAAGGTAACAACTATTTCTAGATGGTTTGTTTATTAATTTATGAATAATTGTATCATTTCTTACCTCTTTGTTAACAGACATAAAGATTTAAAGAAATGCTTTATGCAGTCAAGCATCACAGGAAAAAATATACCGTATTGGCATCAATACAAGAAGGATGATCCGCAGTATTAACAGAAAAAGTGATGAATAATTTGCTTTAACATACCTCGAAAAATATTAGGCGCTTATAAAACATGTAGGATTTCAGAAAGGTACTTTAAAAGGCGAAAAGTTCGTCTTATATATGAGCTAGTACAGTATTTATAAACAATCCTAACTTCGAAATGGTCGACCATGAAATTAATATGTACAAATTAACATAATTAATTTGATAAATTGAAGTGCAGAACCAAAACCTTTGCTTAATTATGGATTAGATTTAATACAAATTCATCGTTTTCGGATTTTATCAGAGGTGTACAAAATAAACATAAAGTTATACCATATATTTTAGATATGCTAACATAGTATTTACCCATGTGAAAATCATGTTCGAAATCCTATTTAGTGGTTCATTATCAACTGGAAAAAATAGTTACTGAAATATGGTATTTCTATAGCCGAGGTACATAATATATGAAATTAGAAAGTGTTATATTAGATACACTAACTTTATTTTTAACTTAAAAAATTCAGTGTTCGTTTAATTTGTAGAAAATTTCTATTCATTTTGAAAAAGTGTGGACTAATCTTCAATCGCTTCAAAGAGCATTTGTTTCTTTAAAAAAAAAAAAAAAAAAACAGTGACATAGAAACTTTCAATGACCAATTTATTTTTCTTTATATGCAATCAATAACTTATTTTACTTTGAGAAGCTTTCTAGTAACTTATCAAATATGTTTATGATAATATTACTTTATAATCATTACTTATAATTTTCAATATTCTTTATGAAGCAATAGTGCTTCACAAGGAATATTGAAATATTCTTTATGAAGCAAGATCTACTACATAATTTCAAGATTTCATCCTGTAATTTCGTAATAAAATTTTAGGGTAAATTCTGATATTGTAGAACTTCTCCAAAAAGAATTCGTGAAGGTCATCGCTTCCATGCTAAAATTAACTCATTTAATTCGAAAACTTAGTAGTGAATATTAAATTAAAAGAATTTTCGTCTGTTTCTAAAAGAAGTTAGGAAAGATAGCGTGATTTCATTTGGATCGCATCTGAAATCGTAAACATAGAAACATCAAACGAAATGTCAGTTCAGATCACGGAGTAGAAACTCCTATTTCTTTCTCTATGGTTCAAATAGTTATAAAAGAAGTGGCGCATTAGGTTTGTTTTCCAAGTAACGAAAACCCCCAAGTACATGAATAAGAAATTATATTGTGACGAAGTAAATTTTTTATCTTTCATTGTTTTGAATATTTCAACTTTCATAATCTGGATTTTACTTTTTATTAATAAATTAATAGTTGGTTTTAATTAAGTTGTTATTAATAAATTAATAATAACTTATAAATAAATTAATAATTTAGTAATAGTTATTAATAAATAAGTGGTGATTTTTTTTAATTAATAGATTCTGAGTTTAATTTTTTTAGCTGTGACACACACAGAGAATCATCTTGTCGACACAGTTTTTTCTTTTCTCTATTTTTATTTAATTTATTTATTACTACAGAATTAAAATTTTGCAAAAATGTTACGCTATTTCAGAATTTGTTGATACCGTTAATTCATCTATACATTTCCTTCATTTGAATATTGATTTATTGATGTGAAAAAAGTGAAACTGCTATGATAAATTGTCTCAAATATTCGCTGTGTATTTGGGGAAGAAAAAATTTAGTTAAATTTCTATTCCAGAATACTTGTGGCTGTAAATATTCGAGAATTTAGTGTTCATAAACATCCGAGTGTTAACCGACTTACGATACATCGCCAAAAATATACCAGCATAGCATACATTTTTGCGACATAAATGATACATATTTGTGGAAAAATTTAATAACCCTCTTAACCCTTCAATAACCTTCGACATATTGAAAATACAAGACTTGATGTATTAAGCGGTTGCATTTAAATGGAGAAGCCAAAAAAAAAAAGTCTAAGAAGGTTTTTGGTTTGCTTAATTATGGCACAGCCCTCGAGAGCTATCTGTCTTAAAGGAAGGGACTGCCTTTGTGGAGGACTTTAAGGGAAACTGTCTAGTATACACATTACACATGGGGGAACCACGAAAACGTCCATGCAACCAGCCCATTCGCCAGGATTCGAACCCCGAACCGCACTACCCGTGTTCAGTAATAGTACCTCTCGGCCGCTAGTAGGCTGTCTAAGAAAAACGGGATACAGTTATGGTTTTTAGAAATTTTTAACTTCAGTCTTACACCCAGCTGATGTTTTAATTAAATTAACCTTTCAAAGATTATATTTAAAAAGTATTATAAACAACGGGTGATTAGAAGCAACCATAAATTGGCATCTACGGATATAGTGTAGTACAATGCTCGAGTTTGGAAACGATGAGTAAAAGAAGAAAGACATTAATTTCATTAACAGTAATTAAGAAAATCGGGGTTTCCAGAGCCATGGTTGGCTTTTATTTAGTCTGATAGAATGCTTAAAACAAAAATTTTACGAATCCAGTATATCCAATAACGACAGCTGTTCACTGAAACGAGAAAATAAGAGAAAATGTTAATAGTTTAAGTTCATATTGCGAACACCAGAGTTAATTTTACAACTTTACAATGGTTTTTATTCGGTTCTCATAGGATGAAAATCTCCAGTCTTTTATTTCATTTTATTTTTATTTTCGAGTATTTATAGCTAGCACAAATGGAATGAGTACATACTGCATTTATTAAGAAAGTTTTCATATTATTCTGTATATGTGTGTTAACTTTTAAAATATTAAATCTGTCTTAAAGTGATGACTTAATTATGACATTTTTAATCAAGTTACTCTGTAAAAATAAACACCGGCATAACTCTAGTACCGAAAAAATTTATATTCCGCACCTTGATTTTCGATTAGTAAAAAAAAGAGAGGAGAGTGAGAAAATAAAATAAAACTGCAGCATTACTTTTTTAAAAATAAAGAACTTAAAGTTCCGCTGTAGATTTCGTTCTCTCAAATTTCTTTGGAAAATCTCTAATTAAAAATATGACTTAATTCATTGTGTCGTAGCATTACCCTGAAAATCCATTTTTATTTTTAACACGTGAGCTCTCATCGGCGACGTTCAGCAAGAATATTTTTCAATAAGCTCCTGTGACTGTTTTTAATAAAGTATGAGAAATTTTATTTCGTTTTAGCCTTCAAAAATATCAGATTTCGATTTCGCAGTAACCAAATATCTTGCGAATGTCGTGTTCAAATTGAATACAGAATACTCGAGAACAGAGGGCTTTCGCTTGAAGTTTTATCGAACGCGTTCAGAATCGTTAAAAATCATAGAATCATATTTCTTTATGGCTATCAAAAACTATCTTTCCTCAGCAACATTGAAAGTAAAATCGTTATTAAAATATGTAACTTTCTGTTTCAGATTTTTCTTATGAATCTCCTAAACACCTTCCAAAAAATAGTTTAGAAGTTTTTAGATGTCAATCAATTTTCAAGTAATACATTCTTTAAATATATATATTTATTCTATTCGGTGGAATTTAAAACCATTGCTGTCCAGTGCAGCTAATTCGTTCCCCCCCTCCCAGTGGCAGACACTATTATAGGCGTTTCCTGTACTAAGGCCAGAAGCGGTGGTCATTTTATTATGGAGGCAAGTAACAGGTGGGCCACCGTTGCCTCCTTTGAAAGGACAGACAATTTACATCCATGCCTTCTCCGGGACTCGAATCCGGCTCCACTGCACGGCAGTCAGAGTCACTAACCACTTTCCCGTCTGGGCAGTCTAATTGTTAAAAGTGCATTTACTGTTATATAAACTAAATTACACTAAATTCCACACAGATTAGCGCATAAGAATACTTAAGATAAGCTTTTTATTATCAAGATGTTAATATTGTCCATTATCCTTCGCTAAAAGGGTAGCAGTATTATCGAAATTCAATAAAACAGCAAATAGGAAAGAAATTTCGAACGTCTTTAAAATTACTGCATGCTGCTTATTTTTGTTATACATCCCAAAATGGAATCACTGAACTTGATGCACTTATGACACCATTATCAAATTGATGAATAAACAAATGTTACGAAATAGTATAGTTGTAAATTTTTCTAAATATATTTATTTCGTTTGATTTTATTTTAGTTTATTCTGTATTTTTGTAGTGCTATTTATTACTTTTATTTATTTATTTGCTTATCTGGAGTATTTTTTGTAATAATTTGTACATGAATTTTTGCTTAAGGTATCTGAAAACTTTTTTACTATCAGAGCACTTTTTTTACTATCGGAGCACCTTTTTTTAAAAAACACTTCTGTCAAAAACGTAATTAAGTTTTTGGATATATCTGCATTTGAAATTTAGGCTTACCTATTAATATTTCGAAACTTATCATTGTAATATTTTCAAAAATGTTTAAAAAAAATTATAATTAAATATATTTAAAATTTTCTTTCCTAATGTAATTTAGATGGTTTTTTCTAGTATATAAACTAGAATCTGAAGAATATATTCATAAATAAAAGTTTCAGATGCAGTCGGAGGTAGAGTAAGGTAATTTTATATAAACTGTTAATATAAGTGTTCTAATATATAGCCATAATTCAGAATACATTTAAATTATCATTTTTAGATCATGCTATACAAAATAATATAAAAAAAAGCACAAGTAGTTCAAAAGCATATAACGATGTATGAGTTAATATTTTTCAAAAATGTAATTTGTGAGGGAAAAAAAAAACAAATTTTGAAAAACATTCATGGTTAGTTTAGCTTAAATTTACAGATTTTAGTAGCAATTATATAACATACGTCTAAAATTTACCGCATTTATAGATTGTGCGTTCTTTAAGCTCATATTTAACAATTTTACTTTTTTTTACCAGTTTATTATTTTTGTTTCCTTGGATATTTTTTTTCATATTTAGTAGTGACTGAAGTTTCGATTCGCTAATTCCTTTTGCATCCAGACCTGAGAAATCTACAACTGTTTTAATTCCAGAAGGATTTCCTCTATTGAGGGCATTTAACAGTCCTTTATAAGCCTTATTTTATTGTATGACAGTTAATATACTCCCAGGTCCAAAGTTTGCTGTTCAACAAATATTTCTTTCGACACATATTTCCACAAAACACCATTGAAACTTTCGTTCGCATTTTGCGTTTTGCCATGTAAACATTTCTTTATTAAATTTCGATCACATAGTTTCATATACACAGACTTGATAATATTTAATACGTTCTTTGGAAGTCAATCACTTTTGAATTTTCTTGGGAATTTTTCCAGTTTCAGCAATACGCTTAAACTTACACTAACAGTCAATTCATGTGGACACTGACCATGCATTAATACATCCACACCAGAATAACAATGAAATAATGCAGAAGAAACTGTTTTCTGCCTATTTCAAAGTCATTTTCTTTACTACGGAGAGATATTCCTTAGTAATTTTGTACAAAAAAAGCATCAGTTAATTTTCCTTGTCTTTCAAGATCGCTTTATTTTGTTTTCAGTTTTCTAAGTCTACATATGTCCAACACGCTTTTGAATGTAACCAATGCATTTATAGTATTTTTCACACTGTCTTTACCAGAAATATCTTTGACGCTTTCATAAGCTTAGGAATCTTTATATTGCTGTTGTCGAAGCTGAGTGAACCTCTCAAAGATCCTATAAACTCCACCACTTTTCATGGCATTGGATGAGCCTATATGCTTATCACCATCGTCATTCGTATTATTGCAAACTTTACCACTGTCAATAGAACTTACAGTTACGCAACCATTTAGAGAAAAATATCCCCTTCGGTGCGGTGAACTGACATCCCGCACTAAGCAATATTATTTGCATTTTATTCTTTTTTAATTTCAGCCGCAGCCCAGTTCATTGCCGTCATTGGCTATATTCCTAGCAGCATTTCCTATTTTATATCCAATGCTTAGTATGTTGTCTGTGACAGTGGGTTTATATTTACAAGCAAAACAGAGTTTTTTGCTGCAAAATGTCCTTTTCCAGTAAGTCTCATACCAAATACAAATGCAATATTTATGTTATGCATTTTTATTGCTTTTCAACGGAGCAGAAAACATTCAAATAATCCCAATTCTGACATTTTAAAGTAATATTTTACACCAACCCTGACACCGATTCATGCATTAATTTCATACCACTTCTATAGCACTCAGAGCAACATAAAGAAGAAGTAGCATTAACTAAAATATTCAAATTAAGTAACATGTTTTCTTCTTTACTCGCACACAAATTATTTACAGGAGAACTCGCAAGCTTAGACTGGCAGTCCTAATGGCCTTCAGCGATGATGCATTTTTAAATGATGCCTTGGAATTTACGTTTACGCGCAAAACTTTTATTCCAGGAATTACCCATGCAGTTAATTTTACAAATTTAGAATAAAAAATTTATCCAAAACAAGTTCAAATAGCAATACTTACAGTAATATATAAATTGCAAAAATATTAGCAAAAATTCGCAAGTTGCTTGCGCAAAGCATGCAATTGAAACTAAACAATGAGATACATCTCGCAAGAGAAGAGGAAGAATGACTTTGTTTACACTAACTACACACATAAGTCACGTGATCTGTGAAGTCACTTTGTTTATAATAGCTATACATAAGTCACGTGATCTCTAAGTCAATGGGAATGTAGCTCCTCCATGAACAAAAACCTCGTTGACAAACTATAGGAAGTGATTTACGTGTTGCCATATGTTAAAAATGTTTAATTATTGTAAACATTGCATAAAAACTTCATTAAAATACATTGCTAAAAATTATTCATTTTGTATAAAGTTTTGATATATTTCTGGCCATTTAAAAATCCACTTCCAGGCAATTAAATGCCCATGTCCGGATTTTAGACTTTTCTAGAATTCTTAATTACTCCGCTTCTAATTATCATAGAAGCAAAATAAGCTTGTTTTGTGAAGCTAAATCTATGTTCCATTCAATAAAGTCATAAAATAAATTTGTAAATTTTTCTCGAAAAATTTACCATTTCAATGTGTTGAGATACCTTATAGAGTTGAGATACCTTAATTGTTTGGTACTACTTGTTTGGTAGCATAAACTAGTATCAAATTTCCAACAGATTTGGAGCGAATTACTGCTGTGCCAGAAGTAACAAATTTTGAAAAGGGTTAAAACAACCTTTTTATTAAAACAGAACTTGAATGAACATAAACGTACTTACTGTGTTCGACAGTATTAAACACCATTTGTGGCGACGTAACTTAAAGTAACAGCCAAATTCAAATTTAAAACTAAGCCTAGCAGTCAAAGAATACACAGTTGGTTTTAAATTCTGTGTTAACCCAGAACTTCTCACTGGCGTAATAATTAAATGTCGGCAGTAATAACGCCAAACTGAAGATTTGCAAGCTTATTAGAGCTGGTAAAACCTAGAAACGTGGCCTCGAGAGGCAGAAACATGTTCTGTCTTAGAATCCAAAACACTAACTTAAAAACTCTGTAATTCATTTACATTCCTGGTGAGGAAATGGATAAAAGAAGTTAGGTTAGAGAAGTAGGAAGTTAAAAGTCTAAATCATAATAACTGGTTAATTAAAATAATAGTAACCCTACCTACTTTTCGTGTTTATAAGGGTATAACATGTGTAGATCTTATAATTTTGAATTGATCGGAGTAAAAATTGTGAAGATAGCTCAATTACAAACTGAGATAGAAAAAGAAATTAATCTAACAAGGCTTAGCGACAATTTTGTAATTTTTGCCATTTTCAGAAATTTTTCACAATAGATGTTTTTTAAAGCTTTTTCCGCGAAGCTGCCAGAAGTACTGGGCAACCCTGTATACACGGCTATGTTGAGCGGTGGACGTCAGTTTAGAGAGTTTATTGAATGAGTCTTGGTTTGATTTGGTTTGATTTATTTGATTACGGCTTAGTACCCGAGAGCTACCTATCTAAGAAGAGGGAATTACCGCTGTACCAGAAGTAACAAGTTTTGAAAAAGGTTAAAACAACCTTTTTATTAAAACAGAACTTGAATGAACATAAACGTACTTACTGTGCTCGACAATATTAACCACCATTTATGGCGACGTAACTTAAAGTAACAGTCAAATTCAAATTTAAAACTAAGCCTAGTAGTCAAAGAATACACACTTGGTTTTAAATTCTGCGTTAACCCAGAGTGGAGGACTATTTAAGAGAAACTGGTTCGTATCATGTTATACATGTGAAAAACCGCGAAAACACCCATGCAGCCAGCCTGTTCATCGGGATTCGAAGCCCGGACTAAGCTACCAGTGTTCAGCGACTTAACCGCTCGGCCTCTGGTGAGCTCTTTGTTGAGTGAGTTATTCAGCTGTTGCTTGGTAATTGATGCTTTAGAGATGCTATACTTTTTGGCTGATATCGATGATTGCAATTTTCTTCTACTTTTAAGAAGATTTTGCATTACCTTACCTCTGCTTTTCTTTCTTGAGCTGTTCTCAATAATTATAATAATCCACTATACTTTATTATAAGACAGCGTTTCAGAAACCTTTTAACATCGAAATCCACCTATATATAGTTGCAATGCACTATGATATGGATACATGTCGCTGCTGCAATCAAACAACAGGGAGCATAAGAATTATAAAAGAACGCTATATAATAATGAAATAATAACAAATAATGTCTGCACTTACTATTAAAATTGAAATTTATATCTAAATTAATTAATAATTGTAAAATGATACGCATAATTATGTAATGCAACAAATTCAAAATTCTTCGCAACCCATACTTAGGGAATTCCTGTAATAAAGTGTAGAAAGCGTGAATATCGGAGACGTTTTTTCTAGGATAGTTCTTCCTTAAATACTTTTTCCGGCATTAAATAATTGTGCCCAGAAGACATAAATAGATTGCCAAGAATTTTAAAAGAATGTTACGTAATAGGAAATGAAAACAAATAATGTGTTTAATTACTACTAAAGTAAAATATTTAGTTTCAAATTAACTGATAGTAGTCAACAAATATGCATAATTATGTAATGCTGTAAAAGAGAATGCGTTTTCAAAACTCTTAGCAAAACACATTTTGGGAATCCCTGTAATAAGGTACAAAAAGTGTAAATCACGGGTCATTTTTCAAAAGCATTTCTCTCTTTTTTTTTTTTTTTTTTTTTTTTTTTTTTTGATATTTTTTCCGGTTTAAAATAATTACATCCAGTACGAGTGCCGAGAATTCTAAAAATATGTTATGCAATAACAAATTAATGTTTGCAATTACTATGAAAATTAACTAATAGTTGTAAACAAATGTACATAATTATGTGAGGCAATAAAATAAAAGAGAACTTTCAGAACTCTTTACGATCCACAGTTATCTCCTGACCCCCACTTTAAGGATCTCAGCATTAAGATAAAGATCTGTGAATAACGGAGATATTTTTTCCAGGGCAGTTTTTTCCCCGAATATTTTTTTCAGCTTTAGCTAATTACTCCCAGTAAGAATAAGGAATATTTTGCAGTTTCTTATTTAGACCTATATTTCTTACTCCCCAATTTTTTTTTATAGAAAGAATGCTTTTCTACATTTACGTGCTCAAAAGACTGTCAGTTACATCAGAGTACTGTGCTGTAAATGTTGGAGTACTGAGAAGACTGGGTGCTTTCCTTCTGTTCCCAGTGGAACTTCCATACTATAAATCAAACAACAGAAAAAGGAACTAAATACTTTTGCAATCTGGAATTGTTAAACTTAATGAGGAACAGACATCACAGACGACATATGGAAAAACTTCTTCAAACATTAACAACTGTTTCTCCCCCTTCCCTCTTCTTGTAAAAAAGGGAGGAGGAAGGCAATTCTTTACTTAATGGACATGGACACATTTGTTTAATCTCTGTAAAGAAATTTCGGGGAAAAAAATGAACGTTATCATACATTATTGGAACTGGAGGAAATCTGGAGTGCATGCATGTTTTTGGTCGGAAATCTAGCACATATTTTTAAAAGCACGCGTGAGGATTCTTTATGAGTCGGAATTTTTCCCACGGATTTTAGGCCAGTGACTGAATAGGCAAAGGGCTCACAAATGATGGCGGTTTCCCTGTAGCGTTGCCTTAATATAAACGTTTCAGTGTAGCAGCTGCAAGATATACAAATTGTAATTTGCACCATTTTTTGAAAAGATACAAAAACATGTATAGTGCTTGTAAATCACCTAACGTTTACTTTGTATTTAAATTTACAAGCGCGTATTAATCCGCATTTCTTTTTTATGGAAGTACTAAGTAAAACTGAAGAACCTTACAAAGGGGCAGCAGTAGCGAAAATTTCTCAAAAGCCGTCAAACACCCTTGACAGAGAGAAAAGATATTAAATTCCGCGTTATTTCTCAGTGTCTTTAAAAAATAAGTTGCGTGCTGTCAGTTATAATTCATTATTAAAAATAGTGTAATAATTATAATAATGAAATAATTTTCTAATTATCGGCTTTGTTTTAAATATTAACTATGAATAACTACAACTATTGTTAACTATTGATTAACTACACAGCTATTAAGTATTAATTAACTACAGCTTTAATTATTAAATTCATCAATTCTTATTTTATTGCTGATTCTTTATTTATAAACTAATAACTAATAATAAAATTTATTTCCATAAAATTTGTTATTCATTATTATCAGGTATTTCACTATTTTAAAGCAGAAAAAAAAATTGTTCTTTTTAAAACTTTTTAAAATAATAATTGGTACCGTGATATAGCATACTTTAAACTAGTTCAATATCCTTCAAAACAGGTATCTTGTGCATCGAGATAATACTGCTTTTAGGGGTATAAAATAGTTACGGTAGTTTATTCTCATTTGGTTTAATCACATTTATTTCAAATATATAGTCGCATTTTTACATCCTTCTGCATATGCTTTGGTATAAAGGCAGAGTTGGTAAAGATATTCGCGCCGAATTCTCCGTATTAAACGGGGGAGGGGAGAAGTCAATGTTTTGTCAACCGCTAATTTAAGGCATATATTTTAATCTTGGTGAATCTGAGGATCATCCGGAAGCTGAGCATCTCAAGCAATTTATCAAACGCTTATGTGGCAACTAACTTCGAGATATGCTCCACTTCCGATATCATTTGGGACTACTTGCGTAAATATAAACAAATAAAACAAAACTCCACGATGACTCTCTTCCCCCGACGAAAAGCTTTTGCACTCTCCCTAAATTTGAGATTAGGACCACCGACTCGGTACACACCCAAGACGTGCTTTTTATCTGCAGGCTTTTAAATAAGGCGATATGAACCGTAGAAAAGAAGCTTAAGCATTTTGTTGCGGGAAAGACCTCTATCGAGACAGTCTTTACCACTTAACCTCCATCCAAGGTTGACCCCTGTTCGCAAAAATGTTGTCGTTATAGGTGTCAGGAGCCGCCGCGGGCGCCATTTTAAAAACGGGCTGTTAGGAACAATTGTTCTAGCTCTCTTTTTCCCTCCTGAAAATTCTCTAGTGCTTAAAATATGCGCATCCTGTTTTATAAAAGCAGAGCTAGGACGAATGAAAAATCAAAATTTGAAATGGAATGTTGTCTGCTTCGGATGTCTGAGTATGTCGAGCGTCTTCCTTTGAGTAAAAAATGCGAAAGTCGTCTTCAGATATGGACACTTTTATTTGCTTTTTATCCGTCAGGTATTTGTGTGCAACTCCTCTGATTTGTGCTTTGTAATTTTTTTTTTTTTGAATTTAAAGTTTAAAAAAAGGTTTGCAATGATACTCAACTAAAGTGACCACACGTTATGAATTGTGAGGCGCCGTCCTGCATCCGGTGCCCTTCTTTCCGTTTCCCTTTTCCCCGGGTGTTTTTTTTTTTTTTTCCCGCGCACAGGGTATAGGTGCATGGCCGTGCGAGAGTATGTAAAAAACAAACACGCGCAAGATCGAGCATCTCTAAAAACCGCTGAACTGCGTCTTTAGGTTTAGCTTCAAAGAACAGAAAAGGCAAAACGTGATACTGAAAATACAAACGAAAAAGATAATGACATTATAAATTAATTCCGAAATAGCAATAACTTCTGTTGAAACTCTGTTGGATTTCGTCGATTAAAGGGGACTCGAGTACAATGATAAAAAGGCGCTTTGAAAAATACGCAATGAAATTCGACAAATAGTTAAATGCTCTCAAAAACAAAGTAAAATGACTAATTTTTTAAAAAAATAAACACATTCAATATTCATGAAAATTGATAGTTTTGACCATTCATGACCTGTTTCGCTGGCATTAGTCGGGATAATTGAGAGTATACTGTATATTTTATATGAATTTTGTTACCATCGCTGGAGATATTTCTGGGGGCTTATTCAATGAAATATTGTATTTAGAAAGATATGAAGTACCCAGATTATTAAACTATATCCTGAGTATAAAACTGAGCGAAAAGGACAGATTTTTCCTGTAATTAGAACAATCATGTTGCTTTTAAATCTGTAATAGTAATAACTGAAATTGAATTACAAGCACATTGCGTATATTTCAGTAATAAATATATAGTAAAATTTCTCATGCTATGTTCTCTAAAAAAAGGAACAACACGTTTGAGAACATAAATACAAGTATTAAATATATATTGAATAATGCCAGTAGTCATACTCCGTAAGTGGCTCTCTCAGAGAAAGCAGAAATCATTCCGAAATACGGAGTTTGATTGGTTTCACTGCAACGTGTGAGCAACTGAGAAAACATAACTAAGATTATTAGATAAGATTATACACTTTCAGTAAAGTTTTTTTTCTATGGAGGAGGGGAAAGGAAGGGGTCCCGAAATTGTCTTGTACTGTTATCCGAAAAATTTGGTCGCTTTATATTAAAAGCATCTTATAATTTTTCTTCTAAACTTCACTACTTCAAGATTCGTTACTCAACATAAAATGCAACTTAAAAAATATCGCAGAAAACAATGCCATCAGGAAAAAAATGATTCAAGTAAAAATACTCCAGTTATTCTATAAGGTATTTTCTCTGTTCTTTCAACATGCTTTCGTAGTGTAACGCTAGCACACTCGGCGCATATCTGAAAAGTTCAGGTTCGAGTCCCAGCGGGGGCTTTGCTCATTTTTTATGTCTCCTGCTTCAAAATAACTTAGTAACACACTACAGTTCTAAGAATGTCCTTTCCTTTTTCCTTCTTCTCCTTGAGAATAATGAAATACACCAAATTGTGAGAATTATATCGGAATTGTCAGATTACATCAGTATGTTAGACCTATGTTAAAGAAGAATCATATCAGAAAGTGAGATAAAGCTTTTAATGAATCGATTCCTAATGTTCATTTTACAATGAAAAGTTGATCAATTGCCTTCGATAGTCTTTATAGAAAATTAATTTTTTTATTAACAATCTTTATATAGTTCAACATAAAATAGCATTTAAATCACTTACATAAAATAGGATTTAAGTCTTGAAAACATTAACTGGTCTGAACTTATCTTTGATTCTTCTAAACTTAACCTCTTAGGAATTATACAGGTGTCAGAGGCGTAGCTAGGGTAATCAGCGCCCGGGGACAAGTGAAGATTTCGCGCCCCCCCCCGTCTGCCAAAATGCAGTGAGGAACGGAAAAAAAAAACTTAAAAAATAATAGCATTTTAATTGTTTAAAATAATAATAATTTGCTAATATGAAATGTTTTAAATTTTAAATAGTTTAAATATTAAATAT